>JAJEJO010001032.1:5030-178663 GCA_020662805.1 Glaucomys volans | reverse complement strand
AAAGTTAATGCATGTGTCCACAAAACATCTGTACATTAATGTTCATAAAAGCCAAAAACTGAAAAAAAAATCCATCAATAGATAACTTGGTAAGTTGTTGTATATAAAGGAAATACTACTCAGCAAGAAAAAGAGTAAAAGATATTCATAATATCATTGATGAATCTCAAAAATATTGTGCTAAACAGAAACCAGCCATAAAAGAGTCCATGTTATGACTCCATCAATAAGAGGCAAAATTAATCCACATGGGTAAAACCAGACCAAAGGTTGCCTGGGGCAGGGAGGAAGGAGAGAAACTGACTACAAAGGAATATGATAAAAACTTGGGTGATGGAAATTTTCTATATCTTGATTGGGGCAAGGGTTGTACAAGTCTATACACATGTCAATGTATAGAACTGTATACTTACATGGGTGTGTTTTACTGCATACAAATTATATTTCATTAAATTTTATGTTTAAAAATGTAACCATGCTGCAGTTAATCCAGTGATGTGGCTGAGGAAATAAATTTATCTCTACTGGCTATTGGGTTTTAATGTTATTTTTATTCAGTATCAGTAGTAATTTTACCAGACTTTCAGCCTTAAAAGTGAGTGGTCTGTGCCTTCCTCATCCCTGAATTCACAGTACTACCCAATAGTGGTTTGTTATATGAGCCAGGATCATGCTGAACTTAAAAAAGAAAAAAAGAAAGAAAGAAAGAAAGAAAGAAAGAAAGAAAGAAAGAAAGAAAGAAAGAAAGAAAGAAAGAAAGAAAAAGAGAAGAAAGGTAGATCAAACCAGCTACTCTTTATTTCTCTGGTGTTAAGTGACACCTAGGGAATAGGGTACTGGTTTTTAGTTCTGCAAAATGCCATGAGGTTTGGTGGCAATTTTTTTCTCCCTATATTTAATATCTGTTCTCTGATAATTCAATAAGCCAGATGACTCTGTTTAAAGAAAACTATACTATCATGAGTCCAGTTCCATTCTTAAGAAGGCATTTTCACTAAAAGCATCAGCATAGATTTTACTTTTTATGCCACATACTTTTTACCCTTAAGGATAAAGAAAAATGTCACCTTTATTCAGAGAAATTGCTTTGCAGTTTCATGGATTCTGGTTATTAAACCCATATTTGCAATAGGCATATTTCTTCATTGTATTTTTTTCCCTCAGTCAATAGTGAAGAGCCTTAGAAGTGTTTGGGTTTTAATGTTATTTTTGTTACCTTCATAAAATTAGCAATTTTGGAAACTTTGCAACCCAAACAAGCTGACAGCTACTAGCACTGCAGACTTGATCTAAGAAATGCATTTGGTGTAGTTAAAAATTATTTAAACCCTTTTTTTTTGCTTGCTGAATGATCACTTAATTTTGTGGTTAACTATCAAAGTGATTAACTTTTTATTGCTACAGTGTATATAGAGAAAGATTATTCAGATTCTCCTAAGCAAAAATCATTTGATTTGCTAATTTCTATTTAAGGCAGTAAGAAATGGAATCCATGGATCCATCAATCAATATTAAGAAAATATTGACAAAGGTTGGCAACCATTCATTAGGAAACCCATGTCTGACATTCTGGTGGATGTCAAATCCAGAAGTGGATATGACATGGCCCCATATGTAGTAACCATACCTGAATTTCTGCGAAGTTCAAGTAAAATGTATCTAGATAATTTGATATATGTGAATGACTTGAAATCTGTATAGAAATCTTAGATTAATTCTACAGCTGCTGCAGTTTCTATGCTGTCATTCACAGTGATATTGATCTGACAAATAAATGAACTGGGAATCAGATAATCTAACTAGTAGTTTTTATCAATTACTTGTAACATCATATATGTAACCTCCCCAAATAGAAGGTGGGACCCTTTGTGACTGAAGCTACATCATTTTCTCTGTATGTACAGCCTCCAACAAAGTATGCAGCAATGAGTAGGCACTCAGTAACACTGTTGAATCAGTGAATGCTGGATTTTAATTCCAACCAACCACTAAGAAGGATAAGTTGTGGTTCTTAACCTTTTCTCATTCATAGACTCCTTTGAGGACTAAAAGGAAACTATTGTTACCAGAAACAAATGCACATAAAACAATGTTATGCATGTTTTTTCAGTGGACCCTGAAACACAGCCCTGGTCTACAGATCAAGAATTCTATACAGGAATATTCAAAATTCGTATTTTTCTCTCAGTAAACTAGTTCATCTGCTACTTAACGTTCTAAATATACATTTAGAGTTGCATTTAACCTAAGCTTACTAAAATTTCTTTTGGAATAAAATATTCTCTAGAGGATTAGCATCCAAATTACATTGGTTACATTGTCAGATTTGCCAATAGCCAGCTGTGTGACTTTGGAGAATTCCCATAAATAATCTGGGTTTTGGTTCCAGACCTGTAAATTAAGGAGTTCGAACTAAGACAATTTCTAAAGTTCCTTATGGCTCTGAATTCTTAGTTCTAAAGCACTGAAGTTTCCCAGATGAAAAGAAGGAATATGTGCAATGTAAATAATGACTTTACAATCTGCCATAAAGAGGAGGCACTAAGCATCAAATTTAATGACTTTTTAAAATATGATAAGTAAACATTTTGCAGATAGCTGCAGGAATCTAAGAACCAGCTCTATAGCTGAAGTGTAAACTGAATTTAGGACCCTTTAGGTTTCTAGTGTGTAAGGAAGCAAATGGCCACTATCCCCACTGGTCATTTGACTTTCAACACAATCTAAATATTGTGCTCAAATCACTCAAAATTACTTCTGATTTCCGATTCTAAAATAAGGGATGCCTCAGGAAATGAGATTTGCCCAAGAACAGACACAGAACTGATGGTGGTACCTAAAATATAATGTACTTCTTCCTGTAACACTAAGGTCTTTTTTCGACATAAAATGTAATATCCTGTGACATCAGTACAGGCAGAGAAGTATCCTCTCAGATTCATCTTTCTAAAATGCCACTTAAATAATTTTATTCCCCACTCCAAAATCCTAAGAGTTTCACTACTCACCAAAGTCCAACTTTCTATCTACAGAGGGCCCATCATTATCTGGCTCTAAAATACATTGTTTTAGCCTTTTCTCTAAACTGGGCATTTTAGTTTGGACAATTTAGTCAGCCAAGTCCTGCTTCTTTATCATGCCCAGGGCCAATGTCCTCTCAGCCAAAATATGACTAACCCAGAGTTCCAGTGCCAGCAATGGTAGATGAGGAAACTGCAGCTAGAAAAAGTATCATTAAACACCAATTTGAAGGCATCACAGGGCTTTATTAAAAGAAAAAAGATAAAGAATTAGAGGTCTATATCTGGAAGACAAAGGAAAATGAGATAACTGAGCTTCCTTTTGCCCAGGTTCTCTGCCAATTCTGCAAGAGGCTGCAGGGACATTGAGAAGCTAATCAGTCACAGCAAACAAGAAATATGAATTTGAGTTCATAGCATACTAAGAAAGAGAGGGTGAACCAGAGAACAACCCTGTTTCAGAGTCTAAAGCCCAGACTGATCATTTCTGATCCCAGTTAGATTAAGATGATCTAATATCTGTGAGAAACAAAAGTAAGCCTTCTGCAAAGAATGATAAAATAGAAAACAAAATCTTAGGCTCCATCTTGTCTCTAAATCATTTCTTAAATTACACACTGAACCCAATCTAAAAATTAAACATTTTATAAAGCTAAGAAAAGCAATAGATGATGGAAATAAACTCCTCCATCATCCATTTAAAAACCTCCTCTATTTTGAGATCTTCATAATGGACCATGAGATATAGATTTAAAATTAACTGTATATGTCCAAAAACTGAAGAATGTTTTTCAGAAAATAGGTGAGAACTAATTGAAAATCTTAAAACCTGAAAATTAAGAATTAAAGTAATAAAATTAAAAGCAGATTAGACATTATAAAAGGGAGATTTAGCAGGGTGTAGTGGTGTGCGCCTGTAATCCCAGTGGCTCGGGAGGCTGAGGCAGGAAGATTGAGAGTTCAAAACCAGCCTCAACAAAAGCAAGGAACTAAGCTACTCAGTGAGACCCTGACTCTAAATAAAAATACAAAATATGGCTGGGGATGTGACTCAGTGGTAAACTGCTCTTGAGTTCAATCCTGGGTACCAAAAATAATAATAATTATAATAAATAAATAAATAAATAAATAAATAATAAAAGGTAGATTTAGTGAACCAGAAGGAAGGTCAGAGAAATATATTATGTGGGATCAAAATTTGTAAAAGATGAAAATATAGAAGAGTATAACACACAAAAAGAGTAAGAGACAAAAGACTAAGAAAAATTCAGTGAAAAAAATATAATACACATGTACTTAGAATCACAAAGATAAAAGAAAATGGAACAGAATCAATATTGTAAAATATATTGATTGGAAATTTTTCAAAAACCAAGAAAACATCAAGTAACAAATTTAAGAAGGCTATGAACTCCAAACATGATTAATGCATGGAAAACCCCACTAAAACATAATGTGTCAAAATACAAATTGAACAGATTATTTTTAAAAAGCTGGAGGAATAAAAGACAAATTGCCTTCAAAGCAGCAAAAGTAGAATTAAGAGCTGGCTTTGATAGAAACAAAGCTCAAACTATATACCTAATCTTCCATGAACAGCAGATATTTTCCCCATTAAATAAATGTAAAAGAAAACATTTTCTAGAAAAATAAAATTTGTTATCAAACAATATAAGGATTTCCTTAGAAGAAAAAAATTATCCCACAGAGAATCTCAGAGATACAAGAAAGGGAGAGCAACCCAAAGAATGAATCCATGGGGAATGTATATAACTACTGGCAGCAGAAAACATTAGCAAGAATATACCATGGGGTTCAAACATGTGCATTTAGTTAATGCACACTTAAACAACAGTGTAAGTCAGAGGGTGAAAACGAGGAATTTTAGGATCCTTATATTCTCAGGGAATAAATAAAACTATAAATTTACAGTTAACATTGACAAGTCAAAGACATACATTATAATAAGAGGGATAGCTCTTAAAAGAAAAAAAAACATAAATAATAAGCTAACAGAGGATAAAGGGACATAATGAAAAACTAATCAATGTAAGGCAAGGAAAGAACAAAGATGCAAACATTATAAACAGTGATTAAGAAGAATCAAAACCACGTCAGTAATTACAGCAAATATAAATGAATAAATATCCAAATTTTCATAAGATGAAAAGATTGTTTAAAAATAGGAAACTCAGCTCTATGCTGCTTCAAACAAACATTTAAGAATACAAGGATACAGAACACTTGAAAGTAAAGGGTGAAGAAAGATACCATGAAGAACACTAAACAAAAGAAAGGTAATGCAAAGCACAGTTAAAGGGCAGGCACCAATACAGAACAGGTATCATGACAGAAGAGCCAACCCACCAGGAAGACTTAGTCATTCCAAGTCTGCATGTCTTTATTGAGAGAGTATCAAAATATACAAAACAAAAATGAGCAGAATTAAAACAAAGAAAAATAAATTTATGATTATAGTTAGAGATTTGAACCCATTTCCTCAGTAGATACTGCAATCAAGCAAAAAGGCAAAAATCATTCTATCAATGCAAACTATTTGACCAATACAAGAAACAAGCTAGACAGAACTGAGTGTCTAAACCACTTTAAAATAGATATTATTTGCAAGGATATAGAGAACATTTAAAAAATTGATCTTATGCTATCCAAGGAGTCTACAAAAGTGGTAAAAGATTGCTCTCTGACCACAGTGGATTTAAGAGAACAATAACTTTTTAAAAATGTAACTGAAAAATCTTCAAATATGTGGGGGTTAATCAAAACATTACTAAAAAACCATGAATTTAAAAAGGAGTGACAATGAAATAAAACATGGGAAATTAATTGAGATTTTAAAAAGAGTGAAATTATAGTACATAACTAAAGGTATTTCAGAAAGCCAGTTAGAACTTTTCATTTATGATCTGACATTATTTTTGTATATTAATATCTTTTATAAGAGAAAAAGGCTGCAAAATCAATATTATTAGCATCCAAGTTAAGATGTTATACAAAAAATGCAAATCAAACTTAAGGATAATTAAATGCAGTAAGTAATACAAATAAGAGCAGAAAGAAATGAAATAGGCAACCCAAATCACAAAGAATCAAAGTTAAAGATGGTTCTTTGAAAACACATCAAATGGATAAATCTAAGGTGAACATGATCTAAGAAATATAAGAGAATGAAAGAAACAATATTGCAGAATGAAAAAAGGAGGTTACAGGTCAGATACTGAAAATAGTAAAAAGATAAAGCAATATTAGGAAGATTCTTATGCCAATATACATCAAAACTGAGATTAAATGAAAAATTTCTAGAAATGTTTTTTGCCAAACTTTCCTGAGAAGATCTAGAAAAATTAAATACTCTGTAATTCTTAATTTAATCTACTGCTAAAACATATTCTTGAAGAGAGATCCAGACCATGATGGGTTTATCAGCTAATTCACCAAGTATTTCTAGTTATCACCAATGTTAAACTTTTCCAAAGAATGGAAAGAGAGCAAAAACTTTCCAGGGTACTTTGTGAGGTTGGCATAACCTCGATTTCAAAGCCTAAAAAGAATAGTAAAGAGAAGAAAAATCATAGGTTGAAATAATAATCATAGGTAATTTTAAAAAATATCAAATTCAGCAGTATATAAAAAGTATATTAGGTCTTGAAGAGTTTGGGCTTACACAAAAGGTGGTTCAACATTTGAAAACAATGCATTTCATCTCATTAACAGAATAAAGGAGGAAAAACATATCTCAATTGATGCAAATGATGCTTTGATAAAATTCAACATCCATTCACATTAATTTTTAAAAGAATACTAGCAAGCTAAGAGCAAAAGGAAAATTTCTTGATTTGAAAAAGACAAAATGCATACACATACACACGAACCCATAGGAAAATCAGACTTGATAAGAAATGGTAAAAATTCTTCTTGTGAGATCAGGAATGATACAGGAATCTCCATTAACACCATTCATATTAAACATTTCTCTGGAGCTCCTGCTCCTTGTAATAACCAAAAAAGGAAGAAAAAGGGTAGAAGAATAAGACCAGAGAAAATAATTATGCTTTTTGTAAATGATGTAATTACATATACACATTTTTTCAAAATGCTGGCAAATAATTAAATTAATAAGTGTACTGAGCAGAATTTCAAATTAAAAGATGGATACATCAAGAATGAATTTTACTTCTGTACGAGCAATAAAGAATAAATTAAAAAATATATAAAATTATTCTAGTACTCCAAACATCAAATACCTAAAGTCTATAAAAACTTAAACCATAAAGTACTTATACAAAATACTACACAAATGGAAAGACAGTCCTGTTCATGAATTAGATAACTTGTGACTTTGAAGGTCATTGCTCCTCAACATGACCTAGAGTGCGACTGCAATCTCAGTTAAAATTCAAGCAGGCATTTTTTGGGGCCAAACTAATTCTAAAGTTCACATGAAAATAAAGAATTCCAAGAATATTCAAGATGCTACTGAAGAAGATATTAGTTTATCAGGTTTCAATTTTTTAAAATCATGAAATAAAAGATAATGAAGCATATAGAAGATTATATTGAAGAACATTCTCAAACTAAATTACAAAAAAACTCATAAACAGAATAAAGTTATACCCATAAAGGAAAAAATTGCTAAATTGAAACTATTAAAATTAAGAAATTTTGTTCATTAAAAGATATCATTAAAACTGTAAAAAGGCGAGGGGGGGGAATGTTTGCTATATCTATAAACAACAAAGGGTTCCTTTTCTGAATTTATAAAGATTTCTTAAAATTGAATAAGATTGAAATTTCAATAGAAAAATAAAAACATATGAATAAGCACTTTTCAAAAGAGTATATTCAAATGGACACTACATTTTTTAAAAGATCCTAAATCTTATGATTCAACAACTAGAAATTTAAAATGCAACTTTATTACCATATACTTACAATATTGGCAATAATAAAAAATTCTGACAATACCAAATGCTGTAGAATATGCACATTAATAGAATGTTCATCCACTGGCTTTGGAAATATCAATTGATATAAACACTTTGGAAAAGACTTTGTCAGTATCTACTTTTAAACATGATATTGCCCTTGGACTAAGCAACTCCATTCCTAGGCACATACCCAACAGAAATGTAGACACAGCTGTACTAAAAGATATTTGCAAGAATATATATATAGCAATATTATTTATTCTAGTTTTAAATCAGAAACAAATCAAATGCCAATCAACAGTAGAATTGGTAAATTATGGTGTACACATACAATGATATACTACCAAAATTTAAAAAGAGAGCTACATACAACAACACTGATGATTCTAAAATACTTGGTGTTGAGACCATCCACAAAATACCATACAGTGTATTGTTCTTTTACATAGACTTCAAAAATAATCTACGGGAATAGATGTCATGACGATACTTACCAGGAAGAGTTGTATATTAATAAGAAGGGGCTTCTGGGCGTGGTGGCGCACGCCTGTAATCCCAGCACTTGGGAGGCTGAGGCAGGAGGATTGAGAGTTCAAAGCCAGCCTCAGCAACTTAGCAAGGCCCTAAGCAACTCAGTGAGACCCTGTCTCTAAATAAAATACAAAATAGGGCTGGGGATGTGGCTCAGTGGTGGAGTGCCCCTGGGTTCAATCCCCAGTACCAAAAATAAATAAATAAATAAATAAAAAGGGGCATGGTGGGCTAATATATTTATTTCCTATGGTATCAACCCTAAAGATAGAAGAAGGTTCTCAGGGCTTGCCATCTTGAATACTGACGCACAGTTGGTCTTAACCCTACTTGAAAGTGAGTTAGAACTATTCTTTGAGTACAATTTAATAACAAAAGAATGGGTAGGCATGGCTAGCCAGCAGAAAGTCCTCAGCCTGGTTGTTTCCTAATGCTGATGCGATTCAATAGTGTCAGGCTTTTGTCAAACTTTTATGTGGTAATCTAAGTAAATTTGATGCTGCTTAAGCCTGATGGTGTTGTGAGTTTGGCAATTCAAACCCTAAAACCCACTTTAGCAGTCTTACAGGATAGGAGTTACATGTGCATGTTCACCTGGTGATAATTCATTCATTTGAATAATTTTCTATGTATATATTTATTTAATGAAAAAGTTTAAGACAACTAGTCAGCCTGCAGATCCTGGCTTGAACTTTAATTCCATGTAGCACTTACTGATCACCAAAATGTAATGAAAGCAAAAGGAGTCTACCACACAAGATAAATACATACATAGATGTGTGTATGTGTATCTATTACACAGAAAAGTAGCTCTTGGCTGTTTCTGAGCGATCAACCCCAGCATTTGTATTGTGATGCTCTGTACTGCCTTGGGATTCTGCCTGCAATAAGGTCTTCACCAGTTGTGGCCCTTTCACCTGGGACCTCCAGAACCCTGAGTCAAAATAAACCTCCTTTCTTTATAACTCGGCTAGTCTGTGGTATTGTGTTACTGGCATCAGAACATGGACTGATATGCCCTTGTAGATTTCCGAATATCTACATGCATGGACATGGTTACCAAGCATGTCATAACAGTGATTACAAAATCCACAAATGCCAAAAGTCTAGACAATTTCAATGGCTTTATCCCTCTCTTATCTTCCCTAATCAAGTGTAAGCCACCTAAAGTCAACGTTGGTCATAAGCAAGCATTGCATACATTTTAACAAATTAGGTAACATAAATGAGCACGTTGATTTATTTTTATTAAATTCTGACACATCAAGACATCTGCTGGGAGTAACAGAGGCTTCAGAGCTCTTCAGGGGTAGAATGTATGATTTTTAGGTCACACATCTGATTTACATAGGACAATCCCAGTTTATAAGTATTGCCCCAAGTAATTAATAGTAGCTCTTTTACTTTCAAACTTTTCCAGTTTGGTTATTCTATTTAAAGAAATGCTTTTCTATTAGTGAACTATAGTCATAATAATGTTGTGTAACAAGCAACTACACACTTTATGAGCATACAGTAAGTATTTGTGTAGTTCACAAGTCTGCATGTTGGCTGGTAGGTAGCTAATTGAAGTTGACTATTTCATCTCCCTCACATGCTCCTTCAAATGATGCTTCTTGTGGTGGTGATACAAAGTAAGACCTCATGGATACTCTCCAGGCTTTTGGCCATGCCATGCCATGCCCACTGGCATTCTATGATTAAAGCAAACCACATAGTAATAAAAACATCCCACATGTCTTTGGTGGAAGGACACCAGCATGTCATATGATAAAGAACCTGAATACAGGGAGGATGCAATCCATTGCAGCACTTTGTAACTGCAACGAATCACCCCTGTGTCTGAGAAGCCTTCCTCATTGCAAGTAGGCAAGGTCATTTTACCTGTCACTTTATACTGCATTGACTTACATAGAACCAGGTGAGAGAACTCTTAATCATGAGCTGAAGCTATCTGGAAAATCATTCGAACCCAGTAGATAAGAGTTCGGTGGTAGACTGTGTGATGATTTCTTCTGAGAACACTCTTAATTCCATCTGTGAATTGCACACAAAGTAGAGAAGTCCCTAAGCTAAGTGCAAGCCCAATTTTTCTTCTGGTATCTGTTACAGAACACTCACTTTCCACTTCAAAGTAGACAAGAAACAGAGACAGAGGCAGAAACCTTAGAACACAGCCTCAGAATGTACAGAAAGAAACATTCTTCCTTAAAAATGATCAAAACAGAACTGGACAGTTACCAGAGTTCTCTTAAGCTTTATGAACTATGTTCCTTTGATAACGCTGAGGAGAATCCCATGGTCATGTCATTGAAAATGTACCAGAGATGAGTAATGTCCCATCTGGATCTTTAATTCTCCATTTCAGATGTAAGAAGCTGGATTTATAAAGCATTTGTATTCCCATATGCTGTATGATTCTCATTCAGCCTTTCAAGCAAGAAACAACCCAACAGAAAGGAACCTCTCTAGCAGTGGCTCATTACTTGCTCCTCTTCGTATTTTCTTATCCATGGGAAAGGTAAAAGGAATGTGTGTTCATCTAAGAAGGTGTCAACTTTTGAGGTTCTGCTATGTTAAAGAAGTATCCACTGGTCCTCATAGCTGATCGTTTGAGCCTTGCAGATAAAAACAATTACACAGAAACTACCAGATCAAGTTAGATAAACTTGGTGCACAGTGGATAAGTAATTGAGTTAAGTTCTATGAGATTGACATGAAACACAAGTTCTCCAGTCCTCCACTTCTTCTGTACTAGATTGTACTAAATAACCTTCATGACTTCTAATAGTCTCTGAATTTACGAAGTCAATGATGATAAACTCACAATGCTCTGTCAAAACTGATGCTCTAAATTCACTGGGAAATAAGCCCAGCTGACATGGAACCCTGGGTGAGGATTTCTCAAAATATTTTCTGCCTCCTTATGCTTTTTCCATTGATTTTCTAAGCAAATCTTCCAGCTCCCTGATGATAATTTGTTGCGTCCTGTCATTAAGGTCAATTTACTAACCCATGCTACACTATTCCTTTTAGGGGCATGGGGAACATAAAGGAGGAGTAAATATGCCATGACATCTCATCACCATAGCAGCAACAAAAAACAGCACACCAGAAATCCTTTATTCTCTAATGTTATTCATTCAACATTGATGGAATGAGGCCTGGAGTGAAGGATGAATATTCAAAGATGAATAGAGAAAAGAAATATTTCTTTCAAAGAGCTGAGAATCTAACAGTCATATAAATTCACAAATAATGAGCATTCAGTTATAGCAATGTGAAACATGCTATAATAAAGATTCACCTGAAGTCAGGGAGGCCCAGGGAATGGAGATCTAATTAAAAATAACTTTCCAAACAGTGATTCACACTCCTGTAAATGTAAATATTAATACTTTATAAGACTTTGATATCAATTATTTTATTCTCCAAAGAACTATGATGGTAATATGCTTTCATACAACCTTCCTCCTTTTGTGGAAAACCAAAGACTGAGAGAGATATAATACCTTGATTTTTTTTATATTATCAGAATTATTACAGATATTACATAAATAAAAAACAACTCTGAAGTTTCTCCTAACCTTAAAACTAGCAATCCTACTCCTAACACTTCAGGTTATTTGACCCTTCTGAGAATAGAATCTAATCTTCTGGATCAAGTGCAGTATATTTAGCCCAAACTCTTATGCATTAGAGTGAAATTTGTAATGATGATCAGACTGAAGACCCACAAGCATTGAAATATCCTTGATTGCTTTTTAAAAACTCAATTATCTTAATTAGGTTAACATATTATACTCTCCACAAGGCCAGAATAAATATAGCTGGTGTGTATTAAAAAGATTTTCCCACAAAAATAAACACAATTTATTTTGTGCTAATAAAAATTATAAAAATGTATTAATGAAATATATATATATTCCTTAAGTCAGTTGAATCACTTATCATACTGAATTAAAAACAAGAAATAAGAAGTATTTAAGTGAAATTGTTTTCTAATTCATATATATATTTTCCTGAACTTACTCATATACATTACTTTTTCAGATCTCTAGAAATCTGTCTTCTAGATCATTCAGAGGAGGAGCAATCAGAGAGTCTATTTATCTTTTCCAATAACAAATATTTTTGGTTCCTTCCATTGTCTACTCACTATCTCCCCACGCCAGGTTTTAATAGCTTGTGAAAGCTTCAAGAGAAAAATCACATTTTAAGGGAAGAAAGCAAAACTGTGTCTCCCTCACATGAATGATAGCATGCTAAGAAAAAATACAAGAAATGCTTTAATGCACTCATGTTTGATGCCATAGCTTTAAGTATAAATGAGAGTAAAAGAAAAATGACTGCAAGAAGCAGGGATGTGCCTTACTTTAGGTAAATGAGGTAGATATAAGATGATAGGATGCATTACAAGAAAATTCTCTGCTCCAAATAAAACTTCCTGGCTTCACTGAAGTGCTGGTATAGAGTAGATAATTAGGCCCTAGACAGAAAAGGGGAATTAAAAAATGAGGATATGCTAAGAAAGAACAACATATTAACCAATTAGTAAAAAAGGTACTCTACAAAATTATAGTGTAAACCAATTGAAAAATAGTATTCAATTTACAAACACACACCTAGAGAAAGAACTTGCTTTAACCCAAATTTTCAAATCTTTGTCTCATATGAAGATAATCATGATTTTATAAATATGTCCACATCACTGTATAATTTTCAGTAATTCCATAGTACTAATAATTTTTATTAAATGCTTATTTGTGCCATGCATAGTACCAAGCACAGTAAGTATCATCTGATTTTAATCTTTATTTTCTGAATTCCCACTGTAAAAGAAGAGTAAATGAACACAAGTTAATTGATGTATTCAAGATTGCATAGCCAATAAGGGTGGAGGTCAGCAGTTGAATCCAGGATTACCTAATTCCAAGTAGTTTTTCATTTCCATGATACCATTAATTCTTCTGTATGCATCTATGTACATGTGTGTGTTTGTATGCTTTCCCTTCTCTTACAAGAGGCTATAATTTTAGATTTGTGTGATTAATAATTTCAAAGATGCACAGGGGCAAGGATATTTTGTTGACACTCTGTTTCCAGCATCTAGCATTCCACTTGGGAGAACAAGTGCTCAGTTAGTCTTCTTTCATAGTTGGTTGAACAGATGCAAGCCAGTATTCTGAGATCTGTATCTTGACCCTGCAGCTGAAATAATATGAAGCATTCAAGATGTTATGAAACTGTTACCCTCAAAAGAACCCAAAGGGCACAAAAAATAAAAGACAAAATAAATTCCCACATTATGGATAAGAGGGAGAATGTGACCAGTTTCAAACCATATTGAGAAAATACAATTCCAATGCATTTTTAGTATTTAATAATATACTAACTTCTAGGTGAATAAACTGACTCCCAAATTTGCAGAATGAAAACTACATTCAGTAGACAGTATTAAAAGCTTGAAGATCAGAGTTTAAAGGTCCCAAGTGTCAGTTTTCCTGATATGTGGCCCCCTTAGGCATAACACAGCATTAACTACATGCTTTTTCTTTGCCAGTCAGATGGGAAGGAAACACAATCCTTTATTTAGCTGTTAAACATAATGCCTACTGTCAGACTAAGGGAAGCCTAAAGGGACACAGGATTAAATGCAAGTGGCCCATTTAACTCTGACAACCTCTTTATAGGGGCCAATATGGCCATGGCTCCTCTAGTCTGGAGACACTTTGGCAGAGATATTTTACAAAGAAGGATTATTAATGACTTCCTTAACTTTTTATAGTTGTGAACTTGCCACCCCAATAAAACAGATAGTATCTTGGATTCTTTCTGGCAAGCAGAGACAAACATCTCTAGGAAAGTGATTTGCAGTCTGCTAATAGAAATTCTGGGTAGTGACTAATTTTGTACAAAGCTTATTTTTACTAAGGTATGACCATACATATAGAGAACGACTCCACCTTACTCTAACATAATCTAAGTTGTCTCAGCATAAATTGCTTCTTTTGGAAATAGACCCAAAGGTACAAAAATGGACTATTTTATGGGAACATCTTTATATTTGACAGCACTGTATTTATTAATTTCTTCAACAATCCTCACAGACAATTAACATCATCATCATACTTGGTAGATGAAGAAACTGAGACTCAGAGAAATGAGGTAAATTTTCCTACAGAGCATGGTTCTCTCCATGAGTCTCCTGCTCATTCTTTTCTTCTGAACTGGGCTTCCAAACAGTACCACACTCCCCTCACACTGCCCTTTCCTGTGGTTACTTTCATAGGAACTTCTATTTACTCAGACTCCACTTCACCAGGCCAGAAGAATGTGGTTTTCTATTTCAAGGAACTTCAGAGAGCTTTCTTTGCCTCATGAAAAATCTTTACAGGGAGCAAGCAACTCAGCAACCATGCTCACCATACTATAAACACAAGTAATCACATTGTGATTCTTTGGGATGTTCCAACAAGAAGAATTGAAGTGTTCATTAGATAAGAGAATTAGCAAGGGTTAATTGTGGTGGTACTGTTCATAATTTTTTTAAATGGAAATAACCATGTGTCCATCAATAATATGAGGAATAAATAAAATGAAAAGTGTTATTTGTAATAATACAGGAATAAATATGAACTAAATACAACTACCACATTAAATCAATGACACATTGGGCTATTTCCTAGCATTATCTCACATTCATAGATTTACTCACTGTGATGGTTTGTCAACTTGACTAGGTCATGAGACTCAGATATCTTGTTAAGCATCATTTTAGCTATGTCTATGAGTGATGTGGGTAAGATCAACATTTGGTTCAGTAGATTGAGTAAAGCAGATGTCCTCCCTTATATAAGTGAGCCCCATCCAATCAGCCGAATGACTGAATAGAACAAAAGGCTGAGTAATGGAGAATTAATTCATATTTTCACTCTCCACACCACCCACTGACCATCTTCAAGGCAGAACAGCAATCTTCCTCTGCCTGCCTTTGAATTCTCAGTAGAACTTAGACCAAAAGCTCTTCTGGTTCTCAAGCTTTGTACTTGGATTTTAAACTACACCATCAGCTAATCAACTGTAGTTCTTGGGATTTCTCAGGCTCAGTAACCACATAATCCAGTTTCTTTTTATTTATGTGTGTGTATACACACAGACATATTTGTGTGTGTGAGTGTGTGTGTGCACACATACAGTCATGGTTCTATTTTCTGGGCAATTTTTCAGAATCATCATCTAGAGAAGGAGGTTGCCCTAAGCTTTGAGTAGGGGGAAGTACAAATCAGAAAGCACCTGATTTATAGTCCCAGAAGAAATTACAAAAGTAAATCTTTTGAAAACTAATGAAATAATTTCTGACAAAATAGAACTCAATTGGGAAACTAAGTTAGCAATGAAAAATTAATAAGATAGAAATGACCAACCCCAGGCAATCGATCAAGCACAAGCAGACTAACTACATAATCTTGCCTTTTCTTTGTAACAGTCACTTTGAATGGTGAGGGACAAGAAGTGGAGACTACAGGATAACAGGATGCAGAGATAGGAGCAGAAACACAGGTGTCATGAGGCCTTTCAAAAGCATTGGCTTGTCCATTCAACAAATAAAGGGTACATATAAACTAGAATATAAACTATTGATCCTGGAAATATGCCAGTGAACAAGAACAAACTGGAACTGGCTCTCAAGTTTTTACAAGATGGTCAGTTTGGTTTGAGACATTTAAATTTAATGTCAATCATGGAATCCATGTGAAGGCATCCAGTATGGACTTAGGACCTGGGATTGAAGTCAAGCAGAAAGACAAAGAATAGAGATTGAGCCAGACATGGTGGTGCATGCTTGCTTGTAATTCCAGCTACTTGGGAGGCTGAGGCAGGAGGATGGCATTTCACAGCCAGCTGGGGCAACTTAGTGAGACCCTGTCTCAAAAATAAAATAAATAAATAAAAAGGACTGGGGGTGTAGCTCAGTGGTAGAATGCAATCCCCAGGACTTCCAGACAGAGGGGGCAGGAATAGCAATTCAAATTTTAGAGTCACAAAGAGATAAAAGTTGAAACTGAAATAGAGAACATAAGAGATTCTTTGAAATGAGAAGAAATTAGGACTGAAAAACATTAGGTAAGGAGAGAGGAGGGGTGAAAGCAGTCAAGGAAAAAGAAGGGGGTCTATTAACAAAGACTGGGGTAGAGAGTGCAGAATGGAAAACAAAGCAAAACAAAGAGGGGTAAAAAAGTTCAGAGTTCCCAAGAGACAGATTGGGAGAGCAGGATGACACAGCATCTTAGACGCAGTGTTGCTTCATCTGAGTCATGGGCAACCCAACCAACCACCAGAAACTGCAGAGTGAAGGGGAGCCTGAGTGACAGGTTCTCTGAGGTAGCCAGCCCTGCAGGACTGTCCAAGCACTGTGTGGTGCAGGACCCTGAAAGGGAGGTCAGTCAAGAGAGGCAAGTCAGAAAGCCCTGCACAGAGACAGCCTTGAACATCAGCAGGGCATGTTCTGTGAACAGGGTACTGAGAAGCAGCAGCAGCCCAGGAGGAAAGATGCCATGTAGACAGCAGTGTGGAGGGATAACCATGACAGTGGACACCCAGCACCAGCATGAATAGGTGAACACGAGAACCAGATGCTCACCATTACCTTGGTGCTTAAATTTACGTAGGACTCCTAAAAACATGTGTGAAATCTAGAGGAGAAGAAGATGGAGAACTGTGATTTCACCAGGAAAATCGGAACTAAATGAGTACATTATAAATTAGCTCTGCTTAAATTTCCATGATTTAGCAGATTTTAGCTCAAAATAGAAATGAAGTACAGAATCAGCATCACACAGAGGATGAGAGCACAGAATCCAAAGACTGCCTGCCTGAGTTCAAACCTCAGGTATGTTGCATGACCTTGAACCACTTAATCTGTCTATGCTTCGTTTCTCATTTATAAAATGCAGTTCATGATATATTTACACAAGGTTGTTATGAACATTAAGTAAATTAATATTTGTGTAATACAGAGAACAGTTCTTCATGTGTAGTGTTATATTGTATTCAATACTCTTGTTATTTGGAAACATAAAACAGCATTTCCTACAAAAGTAATAAGAGGAAGAAGAGTCAATAATGCAAAAAGAGAAAAGAAAGTAGTGGTGAGAAGATGCCACTAGATTTGTTGATGAGGATAACCTCATGGATTTGAGAATGGAGTTAGAGGGCAGGTGGCAGAGGAGAAAACAGTCTGCGCAAGTTGAAGGAGAGTGTAGAAGGTGAGCAGAGAGAAGCAGAGGTAGAGTTCCTTCATTTGAGATGCCTGGCTGTGGAAAGAAGGGCCAATGATTCTAGGTCAACTTGGAATATACATTTTGTATTTATCATAAAAGTATTTCCAGAGCATTCTGGGCCACACTGCATGAATTGTGTCATTTCTTAGATGCATAAGCCAAAGGGGACCCTTGTAACTCTTCCAGAACTGGAGAGTGATAGACTGACTCTGCAGGCTAGCTTCACATTTGGGACCCACTGTGGCAGAGAGTGCTGGCTGTCCCTTTTTCCCATGGCCATTGTTCACCTACTGTTGTAAGCTTTTTAGAAGTTAGCCAAGGCCTCCTGGGTGAGTTCTAGCCCAATGGGTGAAATGCATGTGTCAGATTCAGACATGGATGGCAAAGCCACCTCCACTCTAGCATCACACTCTTTTCCTCTCTCAACTGCCAGGAAGGAAGACAGCTCCCAGGGCTGGCTGCAAGTTCTGTGTGGAAGACACTGAGCTCCCCCAGCCACCTCCCTGAATGAGAGCCTGGAGGAGTTTGACCTGCCAGCCTGTTCACCAGCCACTCCTGTGACAATAGTAAGAAATACACTTATGCTGTTTTGGGGTCAAGAGATAACTTGGGGACCACTATAGAAAACAGAAAGACTGCCACTTTGGTAGAGTTAATAAGGAATAAAATGTTCACAGAGAATAGATTCAATTTTGTAGTTGAAAATAAAAATAATCCTATGTATTTTATACTGTTTTTCACATACTTTAGCATTTATGTACATTTTCATAACTTTGCTTGACTAGAGATACCATTTCATCCATAGAACCTGGAACAATATTTGGTCAATGATAAGGATTTAATATTTGCTAAATTTGAAAAAAAAATGAGTGTATATATATTTATATGTATGTATGTGTGTATGTATGTATATGTGTGTATATATATATATCACTGGTACTTCATATTTTAGTTTCAATGCACTTATATTTTAAGCCTAAATACCCACTAATACTGAATTAAAGCAAAATATTTTGAGTGTATACATTTTACACATGCTTGAGTATGTATCTGTGTTGTATGTGTGTGTAAATATACATATAGAAACATGTAATCATGCATCATATAACCACAGGAATACATTCTGAGAAATGTAGCATTAAGTGATTTCATTGTGCACAAACATTGCAGAGTATATTTACACAGACTAAAACAGCTATAATCTCACTAGGCAATATAACCTCATGGGCCCACCACAGTATTTGCGATCCATGTTAACTGAAATATTGTTATATGGTACATGACTGTACATGCAATTATGAATTTGATTTCTAGTTATTTTTTCTAGTTTCATATTAAAATAAATAAGATTCTAGTACATTTAAAATTAAGAATCTGTTTTTACCGTAAAAAAAATTTGGGTATAGCCAGGGGTGAGTGCATTGTGCTTCGTGAAACACCATTTTACTATAACTCACTTACCATGCAATCCACCAATGCATTCTGCCCCTGATGCTGTGCAGAAGCCCCATCTCAGTGAGCTCACTTTCAGTGAGATTTATCGTGAGGCACATGACCAATGAATTCCTTAGCACAGACAGCACTACTTGCTGAGGATGAATGTGGATGTGATGCATCATGTTTTGGCATCAGGTACAGTGCTTCCTATTTTTATTTTATTATTATTTGGTACCTAGGGGTGATATATCACTGAGTTACTTTTCTAGCCCTTTTTATGTACTTATTTATTTTGACACAAAGTCTTACTCAGTTGGCTTAGGGCCTCCCTAAGTTGTCGAGGCCAGACTTGAACTTGCAATCCTCCTGTCTCAGCCTCCTGAGTCACTGGGATTACAGGTGTGTGCCACTATGCCTGGCTATTATTTTAAAACCATTTTGTTGAATCTTATAAATGCTGAGCCTTATTTTTGGCATATTTTAAGGTAAAATTATCCTAAATCATGATGGTAAAACTTAAGATTATTTCTTCATTTCTAGATAACCTTCATGATTCCTTATAAAAACAACAGTAAATGTTGGCAAAGAGCACCACCACAGAGGTTAGGTTTACATGTTGTACTATTGTAAAAGGTAATGTTTTAAAACAGTGGCCTCTTCAAGTAATCAAGGCTAAACTGTCAAGAAAAGATATAGTCTGAAAACTGCCTACTATTATTATCTTTCCAGGAATTATTTCTGTGGGGAATTTTAAAAAAATCTTTTTCTTTTTACCCAAGACATTCTACTTTAGAGGTTCTTAGTGGGGGGAAAAAAGTGCCAACATTTAAAAAGGATAGTCACTGAATCATTACTGAGAGTGGGAGTCTGAAGAGACGACAGTGAGATAATGACTGTATAAATTATGACATACCAATTCTATAGGAGAAGGACAGGCCATGGAAAAAGACAAGCTAGGGGAGAGGAGGATGGAGAAAGGTTGATCAGTGGGTACGTGTCATAGGTATATGGGAGCAAGGAGTTCTGGTGTGCATTGCACAGTAGGGTGATTCTAGATAATGATTATGTGTGTACATTTCAAAAATCCAGAAAGACTTTGAGTGCTTTTATCATAAGGAAATTATACATGCTTGAGGAAATGGGTATGTTTAACCTAAGCACTATACAATGTATATACATATCAACATATCTCATGGTACCTGATAAATATTTATGCATCGCTTTTAGAAGCATTTTAAAAATGGTTTAGAAAACGAACAAGTTAGATTTCTAAGCATTCTCTATTATACATAGATAAATGAAAAATGCAAGTAGAATAACATGCACAGTGGAAATTCATTTTTACAAACAACCCTATATCTAGATTTAAAGAATGAGTAAGAATAATGGCATAAGGTACACACTTAATTATCTCAGGGACATCAAAGCAAAGAAGTTATTTAATTCTTCATACTTGTTAATATTACATTACATCTCATAATAGCCAGAGATTTCTTTTATCATTAAAGAAACTAACACAAGAAATTTCTTCCTAATAGCAAGAAACAGCATAGTTATTCCTTTAAAACATGTCATATTAACTTTTAATTTTCTGTGCAAAATAAATTTTAATTAATCAAGGAAGTTCATTTACTGGTAATCATATCTACTTACTTAGTATGTACTTTTAAAAAATATTGTTTTATCAAATGCCACAATTTGCAGTTATACAATGAAAAGCAATAGAAATTTTAAAAAAGTTTATACTCAAATTCATAACAGTTTTGAAAGACAGCCAAATGAACTGCCCATGAATTCACTCCACCAAAGCTTCTTGTTGACTCCTAATCAATCCTGTTGACTGAACCTAATTAAAACAGCACTACCTTTAATGGGTCCAAGGGGACCTTAATTGATGTTCTTCTAACAAACAGGCATTTTAAGAGGGAAACTCAAGGCCAAACTGGATCTGTTTTTAACAATGCCAAAAGCCAGTTCGATTTATGGCCTTTTGTTGTGGATGCATGGTTGGTTCAGGAGGGTGATAAATGAAGATGATGAAAAAGAACCAAAGCCTGAGACAATATTTAGCCACACTCTGAACTGCAGAAAACTACAAAGGAGTAGGTCCACACAGACACTTGGAAAAAGGAACATTAGGAGGAGAACATGGACTTGGAATACTACGAAGACCTTGATACCTTAATTTGATTTGAAAAACATTGCTGAGAACACCATATATTCATTCACGTATTTATCCTACAACCTTTTGCTGAAATTTCATTTCATTGTCACACTCTGTACTGTCTCTGAGGACAAGTCATGAAAAAGATCAGCCCTGTCACACCAGAACTAACACCATCTTTTTAGGTTACCCCTTCCTCAGAATGCTTTATTGCCACCTGTCTGAAAAGCATGAGGAGAATATCCAAAACTAATGACTGCAAATGTGAACAATTCCCCCGCAGTTGTGCAGTACCTGAAGTGCACAAAGCCCTAGGGACTGGGAACACAGCAATATAAGGATGACAGACATATCAGATCACTTCAGTGCAATGGAGAGTGTGTACCTCAGAGGTACATGCCAGGGGCCAGGGTGTCCAGTGGAAGGTTCAGTCTGCAAATTTGGGAAATGTTTCCGTGAAGAGATGACAATGAGCTGTGTTTAGTCCAACTTTCTTAGTTTTAATCCACTTTTATCTGAATGTACAGAAAAAGTGGCATTTGCTAGATCCATAGCAAGAGCAGTTAAGAGTCTCTGAAGAGGGCTGAGACAGAGGATGGGTAAATGTGGCAAAAAGGTACTACCCTATTACTATGAAGTTATTTTCTCCACCATAAAGAAAAAGCCCCAGCCACTCCTTCCTTTCTGTTTTTTCCTATAACAAGTCTCCAGGCTGTGGGAGTTTACCCCATGGGGATTTCTCCAATCTGTATATGAAAACCACCCTCCCAGAAAGGGCAGGAAAGAAGAGGGAAGAGAGAGAGTGCACAGAATGGGAGTTCTAAAGAGAAAAAATAAAATGGAACCATGCTTCAGTATTATGCAAATACCCTCTATTCTTGAAAGTGGGCTATGCATGAAGAAACCCATTGTGTTCACAGAGATATTCTATATGTGCAAGGAGGGAGAGAAAAGACTACTGCTTTAAAAGGAATGTATGAAACAATTTTCTCTAACATTATTCAAAACAAACATTTTTTTTCAAACATCAAGACTTGGTAGCTCAGAAACTGAAGAAAATGTTTTTCACTTTTAAATTTGCCACTTAGGAGCTCTATAAAAACTATGGCTCCAATCCTAATACCAAGTTCATTTCTTTCTTCCATTCAGCAGCACATACATCATCAAGAAGAAGAAAAGGGAGCAACTCCTGTGGGTGACCAACACCACACACATTTGAGCAGAATGAGTATGGGCATTTCCCTGGATTTCAGTCACTCTGGGCACGAATCTTACCAGGAACTGAGACAAAAATACTGAGGGTTGGGTGAGGGCATAGTGTTAGGTCGGCACATTACTTTTTTCCTATTTACTCTAAGTGTCAGATTCACAGTACAGGAGATTGTGTGAAGAAGGCAAAAGATGGGGGTTTTCAATTGCAGAAAATGAAATACTAAAAAAGATATTGTTTATTCACAGAGTGAAGCACCAACAGCAGCAATGTGTCTCCTCTCCATACAAAACTCACATCCCACCTCCCCCCAGCTGGTCCCTTGATGTTATGATCTTCATTTTCTATTTTACATTTTCTAAAATATTAATAATGATACTATTTTAATAATTGTTTTAGTGATGCTGGACTGAGTTGCTAGGAAAACGTGAGGGAGGTATGTCTCCTCCCAAACTCATGTTGGTGTTTAATTCCCATTGTGAAGTGTTAAAAGGGTGGCCACTTAATCCACCTGTGGTGATCAGAGGTGGTGTTTGGGAGGTAATTAGGATCAGATGTCATCAGGCTTAAGCTATACGGTTGAATACTGGTGGCTTTATAAGAAGTGGGGACAGGGAAGAGGAGATACACATCTCTTTCAGGTAATGCCTTGCATTATTTGGGATTATACCAGCAGGAAGGCCATTAGCAGAAGTGACCCCTGGAGCTTGGACCAGAACCATGAGCCAAAATTTACCTATCTTCTCTATAAAAATTATCTGGAGCAGAAATTTTGTTATAGTAATGAGAAATGATTTTACTCCATAGCATATAGATTTTTTAGTCACCTTTTCCTTTTGTGAGCTAGGTAAACATTTTCATATATTTTTTCCAAGTGATCTTCTATCCATGAGTGATCATCAGCAATTGTATATATCTAGTCAGAAATGAATAAAAACAACACATCAAGGAAGCCATTTAGCTGAGACTTTCTATGGAATGATTTTGTTAAGCAGACTTGGACATTTTTACTAGCTCTAACGTGCACCATCTTCCAGGGAATAGGCTGAAGTACCTTCATGGAAGCCCCTTTGCGATCTGGTTCCAGTCTACAAACCTTGTGAATTCAGAACACTTCCAAATCTGTCTTATATTTTTATGCTGGAGAGGGAAATACATCAAGGAATCTCAGTCCTTGCCTGGGTACCTTGACCCTAGAGTTGATCTCATTTTTTGTCATAGTTTGGCTAACTTTGAATGAGCCAGGAATGAACTTCCTGGACCCAAACACTCCGGTATAGCTAGAATGACAGGTAGGGCAAGTCTAAGAGGAGCAGCAAATGCATTTCATCTTGGGATCACCAAAGAACACACTGGTATTCTTCTGACCTTGGAAATGATCAGGTTGGGGGGCTTTCAGACTTCATACCATGCTGCTGCTTCCAAGTTATAAAATATAAAAAGACTTAGTTGCAGGTTTCTGTTCACTAAAGGAGGAAATGAAACATTCACAGAGGAGGTTTGTATATCCTCATCTAGAATTGTTATTTCCCCATTGTGATAGCACCGGATTATAATCAGAAGCTACACATGTGATTTTTTTTCCTTTTTAAATACACAGATCTAGGCCTTGGAAACATCAGTGCAATAAAGAGTCCATCATTGAATGTAGAGTTTTGAGAAATTGATCCTAACTTAAAAGCTTTAATTAATTGTCCCACATCAGACTACCAATAGATTAATGCTTTTGTTCTTGGCACCAGTACCTTTATAAAAAATACATGGGTGGAAAATGTGAAGAAATAAAAGAGAATGATGAATGCATTCACATTTAAAGAGGGAAAGGAGAGAAGAGGAACCTTTTCAAATACCACAAGGGAGAAAGACTTAGCATCTTTCCCATTCAGAATGTGCTCATCACATTTCCTGCCCATTTGCTCCACCATGTTCATTATTCCAATTTTCACTGAGCCTTGACACAAATAAATTTGGGATAAAGATACGAGCAAGTTTTTTGATGATCATTGCAATGTCGATCATAGCTTTTCCCCTTTAAAAACTACTGTAACAATATGGCTCAGTGCTACGTGTTGAGGTTTGTTTTTAATAGACCTTATTTTTTAGAGCAGTTTTAGGTTCATTAGGGAAACTGAGCAGAAAGTTCTGAGTTGCTATACACCTCCTCCCTTCCTCCAACTCACCCCTCCCCACTGTCAACATCCCCCACCAGATTGGTACTTGTGTTCTAGCTGATGAACCTATACTAACACATCATCATCACTTGAAGTCCACAGTTGACATCAGGGTTCACTCCTGATACCATATATTCTGTGAGTTTAGACAAATCTCAAATGTCATGCATGTTCCACCACATTATTATATAGAGTAGTTTTACTGACCTAAAAATCCTCAGCACTCATCCCTCCTTTCCTCTAAACCCTGGAAACCCATGATCTTTTACTGTCTACATAACTGTCCTTCCCAGAATGTCATAGGGTTGGAATTGCACAGCATGCAATTTTTCCGATCATCTCAGATCATCTTCTTTCAGTTGATGTGTTTATGATTAACCTATGTCTTTTTATGTCTTGATATTTCATTCCTTTTTAATGCTGAGTAATACTCCATTATCTAGGTAACAACAGTTTATCGATTCATGTACTCAAGGACATCTTGATTGCTTCCAGGTTTTGCCATGAATAAACATCTGTGTGCAGGTTTTCATATGGATAGAAGTTTTCAACTCTTTTGTGTAAACACCAGGGTGCACTTGCTGGTCTGGATGTTAAGAGTATTTTTAGTTTTTAAGAGACTGCCAAACTATCTTCCAAAATGACATTTTTGCATTCCTACCAGCAGTGAATGGGAATTCCTGTTGTTCCCCATCCTTGCTAGCATTTGGAGATATAAGTGTTTCAGATTTTGGTCATTCTGATATGCAGTGGTATCTCACTGTTGTAATTTGCATTTCTCTAATGACAAAAGATGTTGCACATATTCGTATATATTTATTTTCCATCTGTATATTTACTTTGATGAGTGTCTGTTCAGATCTTTTGCCCATTTCGAATTTGGTTGTTCCAGTTCTTGTTGTGGAGTCTCAAGAGTTCTTTGTATATTCTTGATAACAGGTTAGTTTTCTGTGTAAAATACTTGAGATAATCAACTTATTTGGTTTGACTCAGTCTTGGGTTCCAGTCCACGATCAATTAGCCCTTGCTTTGGGCTTGTGATAAGGCAGCACCTCATGGTGGGAGCACATGGTAGAGCAAAACCACTCACTTCATCACCAGGAAGCAGAAAAGGGGCCAGAGTCCCACAATCCCCCTCAATGGCATGCTTCCAAGGACCCAATGTTCTCTCACTGGTCTCCATCTCCCAAAGGCTCCACCACCTCCCAATGGTGCCATCCTGGGGATGCAGCCCTAAAACACATAGATCTTTGAGGGACATTTAAAATCCAAACTATAGCAACCGTACTTTATTGACATGCCATTTAGAAATAGTTTCTCCCAGTCTTTGGTTTGTCTTCTTATTCTCTGGACATAATAACTTTTATTTCTCATTTTAAAAAAGGGCTTGAGAAAATAGGATATTTCTCTTGAAGTTATGCTTCAGATATCCAATTTATAATTTTAGAATAAATATTTTCTGGCTCCTCCCACAATTCAGAATGGCAAATTCTTTATTCAACCTATAATCCTATTGTTCAGAAATAGAATATTTGTTTTTCAAAGTCTCTTCTGCCTCAGTCATTTCACTCTTCTTATGTGTTTCAAAATTAACAGGGTTTAACATCTAACTGATCTTTGCTAAAGCTGAGCAGTAAATTCATCCTTGCCAATGAGGACTAGGAGAGGAGAAGAGCTGCAGATTATCCAAAGCTGTCTGGCTGTATTTGATTCTCTGGCAAGATACTTTCTTAGGGTTTAATTCTGGGTCAGTCACAAAGAAATATTACTTCAGCATTAAAGCTATGCATTCTGGAGAGAGAAGCATAAATCTCTGATGGGGAAGAAAACTGGGAGTAAATCCTATTTTACAATGCCTCCTTAGAGCACTGAGAAGGTTTGACAAAGAGCAATAGTACTGACCATGAGAAGGGTCACGATTAATAAAGATTCATGAAGAGGGATTACTTAACATGGGCAAAGCAGGGTGGAAGATAATCTGTGTTAGTTTTCCTAGAATGAAAATCAACTGCCTATCTTTGCCGAATACTCACAAGTTTCAGGGAGAAACTGTCACACTTCAGAGTCAGGCAAACAAAGTGCAATGTTTATCTTTCCTCAGAAAAATCAACAGAGAGGTACCCAAGAAACATCTGTCAGGTTTGAGATGGTTCAAATTAAGTCCTGCTGGAAGACAAAGAAAACTGTTCCTCCCTGCCAAATCTATTTTTCTTTGCAAGAGGCATGGTCCTTAGTTATGGCTGCAGTTGAACACTGAGTATTTCAACAGGCAGAGCTTTGCCTGAAATTGGCAAATCATTGTCAAAAGCCTACACTCAAGATGTATATGTGAATACACCACAGTAAATCTCAACATTGTGTACATCCACAAGACTGGGATCCTAATTAGAATAAGATATACTTTACATTTATATAAATATGTCAAAATAGACTCTACTGTCATGTACATCTAAAAAGAATTTAAAAATTTTAAAAAGACTCATTCAGAATCAAAGCATCTTTCATTTGCTGACCCCTTCTAGACTAACACTGTGTAAAGACTTTGTTGATGAGACACACCTAATCTTGCTCAGGCCTCCACATTCAGACCATACCGAGGAACCTGGAGGCAGTAATGGGAGAAGGAAGTTATCTAGGAGCAACTCATACCTCCCTGTTAGAAATCTCCAGAAGGAAAGGCCTCTCCTTATTTAATATAAGAACAAAATATCTAATATGGGGTTTGTAAAAAAACAAAACAAGACCAAAAAAAACCCCCAAAACAAAAACCAACTCCCCCACATAGTAAGTGGAGACAATTATCATGAGGAAAACAAGGTGGCTTAGTATTTTCTATAGGAAACAAAAATATCTGAAAGCAATTTTTAGTTTGTGTCATCACTAAACTTTAATAAGAACTATAAGGACCTGCTCTGAAATCTCACTTACAGGAATATGCTATTTGGTTTCAGCAATGTAAAAAAGTTATAGATATTTCCTTTAAAAAAATAACATGGAAGTCTTGCTTGTTTTGATAAGCTGGAAAATCTGGCAATATTTGGTCCCTGGTCCCCAATGAAGTCCAAGTGGCTGGACTTGAGAACTGGACATTCCCCAAGATGGCCTTGAGGTACCCGCTAGCACTCCCTAGATCCCTATCACAAGCTTACCTGTCTCATTTATGTCACTATGTGGTCCCTACTGAAATTGGATCTGCAATTTCTGATATGAAAGGAACATGGAGTCAGTAAAGCAATTTCTATAGTTTAGATAAAAATGGAATAGCTGGAGTTTCTTGAATGATGGAATGAGGATCTCTGTAAGTGTACTCTTGCATAAAATCAGTGAAAACATTTGAAAATTTATAAGCCTCTGGAAATTAACCAAAGGCTTGCAACAAAACAAGGAGCAATTTTTTCAAGAAAAACTTCAAAACCTCAGTTAAAAAAAAATTGGCTTGGTTTGTGTCATTTTCACTGGGCCTCTCTTCCCAGGTTTGGACAACCTCAAAATCCAGCAATCTCGAAACCACAGTTGTAAAGACCAACAGCCTGGCTACCAATAGATGGGGACAAAACAGGTGCATAGATACTCAAAGAGCCACATTGCTACAGTATTGTCACTATTTGTTATGTCTTCCCTGTCCCTGGAGAAACTCCATCTGCAGGTCACTGATCATTTTCTTTGACCTGACTTGAACCTTCCTCTGTGGGAGAAGACACTTTCCCTAGGGTGCTTGTGAGAAACAACTGAGCTGCATTTGCTTAATAATGCAGCTACATAATACCAGTTGGGCAAACAAGAGCCTGATCAAAATGTAAAAGGATGGTCTAGGGCCCCAAGAGGTTCTGACATATTCCTGAGGATCAGAAGGCCATAATACATGTGCAGAACTATGGATATGAGCAGGAAAGACCCCAGAAAGCACTTAGCAATCTTCTAACAGACAGCAACAGCCTGTACAAGCAGGAAGTGAGGCGAGGACAAACTTGCAAATGCCTTAGCATTGAAGATACACCTGACACACACACAGAACCCTTAGGCACAGACATGCTCAGGGCATTAAAAAAAAATCTGTTAAGTCACTAACTGATCATAAACTAACAGATTTTACTGACCCCACACTGCAGTCAATATAGACTCCAAAGGTTGAGTTTTGACCGTGAAATTAATCCCTTCTGAGAATAAGATTTGACCTATGCCCCTTTACCTAAGACTGTTATATTGAAACAGAGTTTCTTCTTTAGGCATTACAATTCCTAGTAACTGCTTGCTGTGATTCATGCCAACAGTATAAAGATATTCTTTTTAGCTTTATTTATGTAATTAGAGAGTTAGAGACAATTTAGGTATTTGTCATAGGGGACTAGATAAACAAACTATGTGGAGGTGTTTTATGAGATATTATGCAGTGATTAGAAGCAATGAACTAGGATCATAAACACTAAAACTTGCATTAAAAAAAGGAAAACAGTTTGAAGGCTACAAGACCTCACATACACAAACAGAAGGTTTGATTTATTTTTAATGATTTTGTACAAGTAAAAGGTAAAAAACACTGACAGATGTTGGCTGTGGAGAATTGGTTGCAAATGAAGCCAAAGAATAAAGATAGGAAGATCTTCATGGGCCAATGAAAGTGATGATCTGAGAAATCTCAAGACTCAACCCACAACTGAAGAAGGAGAGTGGGCAGGCAAGAGAAAGAAAAAAAGAAAAGAAAGAAAGGAAGAAAAAAAAAGAAATAGGAGAAAAACAGGCAATAATGGAAATAAAAACTGCATGTGAGGGCTGGGGGTATGGCTCAGTGGCAGAGTGCTTAAGTGCCTGGCATGTGTGAGGCACTGGATTGAATCCTCAGCACCACATAATAATAAATAAATAAAATAAAGGTATTGTGAACATCTACAACTAAAAATATTCTTTTAAAAACTGCATGTGAGGTGATAAAGATTTGATTTTACAGAAAATCAATTCAGAAACAGAATACTCTGGAGAGATGAATTTTTTGGAATTTTTTGGAGTTAAAGACAAAACCATAGTCCAGGGTCATCTGGGCAATGATGCTGGCTTTTACATTCACTCCTTTACCACTCCATGAGGAGCATGTGGCCTTCACAGCAATCCAGATGACTCAAGAGTGAGAAAAGCTCCCTGCATTACACATTCCTTTGAACAGGACTGCTTCACCTTTAGTAAAAGTTCTTTTGAGAATGATGATGTAAGACTGAGAATAAAAGGGCAAAGACTAAATAAGAATTTTGGTTTTTCTTAACTGCAGTAGGATCTTCTCTCTGTAATACACTTAGGGAAAAGTCATATCAGGTTAAACTTCACACTGGTAAAATTTATCAGTATTTTCATTATGGGATCTGCCTTTTACAAAACTTTCCTATCTCAAGGTTATTGAAATAGGTACAACATGGAAAGTTTTGAGCACCTTATAGTTGATGCTGCACTGGTCATTTATAAATTATAGTACAAACACTTCATAAACCAGAACACAGTAAGATAGGGGTTGAGTTTGATACCAAATAGGGTCACTAGTTATTCTGAGAAGGAGTTTTGGCCTTAGAAACACTTGTACCCTTCTGAGAAAGGAATTTGATCCAGGCCTTCATACTTCAGGAATTTATATTAGTCAGAGGTCTCTACTGTGCATCTTGATTCTGAGCAACTGCTGTGATTCATGCTCATTGCTTTGCAAATTTTTCACCTCTGCTTATCCACACACGTGAAACATGAAATAATCTGTCCATATCCATTTTACCATTAGCAAATACATAAAATTATAGAGGAATCCACCCTAGTGACAATCAGCTATGAAAATAATTTACTAATTGGAACTTTTACTTCATGTAATGGGCAGATATCATATGCTCAGGGGAAGATAGAGGAAGAGATATGTGGGAAAGGCAAAACCAACTTGGTGGAAGAAGCTGGCTATAAAGTAACCTATCAATGGAGGAAGAGATGGGGTTTGGTAAACTAGACGTGACAGTGCTGTAAGAGGCACAGCAAAGGGTCTTTGGAAGAATAATATGTTGAATAAATTAAGATGGGATTAATAGATTAGACTGGAATAAGCAGACAAACTAAGCTGGTGACTGGGAAAGGAAAAAATCAATAAATAGAAAAACTTAAGACTGCAGCAATCACGCAGATCATAGCCAAAAGAAAGGGTCAGAATTTTAGAATCCTCAGAAATTAGTGACTAGAGTGGGTCATTTGGGGTAAAGAACAGATTGCTGATTAGTTAATAAAAGATCACTTAATCCAAAAAAGTGTAGATTTTAGAGGAAAAAAAAAAAAACCTTTACCAAGCACTTACTAGGTACAGAGCACTTGTATTTCTTACATTTTTCAAAAGTTGAAACCTGGTTTGACATTTTCTTACCACTTTATATATATAGATGTTTGTATCCTTGAGGATGACATTGTATCTAAATTGGCAAAATTACTGTAAGTGACTATCAATAGTTCTGTGCATATATTAGATGTTCATTTGCTACGAAGTTCACAGTGAATTGGTTATATTTTACTACACTAAATTTCCTGTCCTAAATACTCAATGCATTCTCTGGGCAAAGATTATTGATTATTATGACAGTTGGACACAATCACTCTGTGTGTTCTCAAACCAGAAGCAGAGCCTTTTCAGACCAGCAGAAACAAAAATATGAGTCCCATATAAAATACATATATTTTTATTTTTTATCCCCATTCTTTGTTCTGTACTACCATGCCATAGCATGCATTCTAATTCAATGTGGGTTATGAATAGAAATACATTTTTGAATAAGGCCATTATTTTAGAAAATAGCTGCTCAATAAAATTTTGTCAAATGAAACAACTATGCTCTCTGAAGATTAAAAGCATGTACACATTACATATGTATATAAAGATATGTACAGAGGTAAGAGATTACACCTGTTCTGAATTTAAACATGGGTTTAGTGAAATAAACCCCGAAGAATAAGTTTTCACAATCTAAATTTAGACCTTGAATAAAATGAGAAGTATGAGTGTGGTCAACACCTACTGGTATTGAGAAACAAGTGTGTCCAGTGGGTGTCACTAACATGACAGAAGTCACCTCCATTTACCAAGCATGGCAATAATGCAGCAAAAAAAGTATAAAAAGGACAAGGCTTCAACAAAACATCTGTCCACTCCTTCTGCAGTAACTGCTTTTCTAATGATCTTACCACCAGCTTTTCTCCCAGTCCCCTGTCATGTATTATTCATACTGACTTAGCCCAAATTTCATGTTGACAGATAGGGTGGAAAGGGTAGTCAGGGAATGTTGGTTCCAGTCCACACCCTGCCACTAAATCAGACATTTGCAAGAGGTGTAGTTTCCTTTGCAATTTGAGTCTCAGTTTCTTCATCTGTGAAGTGGGGCAATTAACCTGGATAATAATGTCTCAAGTCCCTGGGGCTCTAAGATTTTTTGTTCCAGTTAATAGAAACTTCAGTGGTTATGAAAAAATTCTTAAAAAGATTCTCTATTAGAATTCCTGGGATTGGATTTTCCAGTCATTCAGTTATATCTGGAAGAAAAAGGGCAGCAAACAAATCTCTTCGTATATAGATGAAGGCAATCAGGGTTCCATCTGAATAAGAGAGCACAAAGTTGAACATTCCTTTATGAATTCAAGTATCCCTATGAATTCAAGGGGAAGAAAAGTTGCTCTCAGACCATCAGGATATGAAAAGTCCAGCCCCCCATGGATTTCTCATTGAGGCCAATTTTATTTTTTTTCAGCCACAAACTTTTAGAAAGACACACATGCTTCCCCGATCACTTCCACTGGAAGAGGCCTCTCCATTCTCTAGGTTTCTGCTGGACCTCACATACTCCATGGCCAATGCCACTTTTCACACAGCAATATAATGATATGAACATAAATGTCACCTTCCTTAGTAGAGCCTGGGCTTCTTGAGCTTATTTATTCAAAATAGCACATAACCTGGCACCTTGCAAAGAGAATACACTCAATACCCATGAATGAGTCAATGAGTGAACTAATGAGAAGCAAGAAAGGAAGGAAGAAGGGGAAAGGAAGGGAGGAGACGAGAAGCACATGGTGAATATGCGGCACTGTGTCTGATGGCATCCAGTTCCCTGAAAGAACTATGACCCCTAAACATGGGAATGCTGTACAAGGTGAGGAGAGATGTACCCAATAGGATACTTGGGTCATTAGGAAGATAGGGTTTGATTTTTCTCTTTGGAAAGGAAATGATCAGGCATATGATCATTATAAAAAATGATCATTTATTATATATCTTATATAATAAAAATCCTGTTTGGTGAGCCCAATCTCGTTCATTTAAAGTACTAGAATACCATGAATAGCACTGATAAACCTCTCTCATTCTTTCCTCTTAATTCACCATCATTTCCCATTTTTCTTCCTTAAGGATAGTATTTAACCCAGAATAGGACAAGGTTTAGATTTGATAAAGCTGACTGCCCCACCACTATCCCCCTGGGTATCAGAGAAAAAATATATCTAAAATAAAAACAAGGCAAAAACCCATACATTTTTACTTTATAGTTTCTAAATAAATATTAGCATAACTGCAGAAAATCAGTAAGTTATTGTGCACAGGGAAGTAAAAGAATTTAAGAATTAATTTTTAAAGATAAACCACTCACTACCATTGACAGCCAGAAACAAAACAATAGCAACTTCCATGTTTGAGAACAAGGAAGAAAAGCCAAGATGTTATACCTTCTCATCTTCTTCTATCCTACAAATGCCTTTGCCACGTGACTAAGGAAGAAAGGGGAGGAGCCATCAGTGATAAAACTCAAAATAAATCTTTTCATCAAATTAAATTCTAAGTTTTAAGGGACACTTTGACCAAATAACACATGTTCCATTACAAACTGCTGAATGATTATTTTATGGGAAAAAAATTGTGGTTCTGGGCTAGAAATGTTCCAAAGGTGGCAACCTCTGAGGCTAGAACTACCCCTTTGTGCTGCACCCCATCCCCCACCCCCCAGTCCTCCCCACACACTGGTTCTGGTCATCAAGCTGTCACAACAGTTGGCAAGTTGGTATTCAACACAGACATCTCTAGACAAGAAAATTGAACCTCAAGTGAAATTCAAAGCACCTCTTTAAACTTAATGAACATCTTATCCATTTGAACAAATGAAGGCTTAAATTAGGTTGCTCTAGTATCTCAATGTTAAATATGTGTACAATTCAATTAACTCACCAGCATTGTCCTTCATAACCTTTTTTTACTCCACTCCCTTCTGAAAAAACTGAACCCTAGACAAATGAGGTAATGATGGAATGTTACATGGGTTTGTGGATGAAGCAATTAGTCAGCAGATCAGCAGGAAAGATGACAGAGGTCAGAAGCAAAACCTCTTTGCTTTCTGAGGACAGCAGCTGCTTCTAAGGGCTGGCTGGAACCTCCATGAAATATGAACCAGTGCAGAATTAGACTGAAACTTAATAGCCCCAACTCCAGAGTTGAGCCTGGAGCTCAGAAATCACACAGTGGGACCTTACTTCCTGTGTTGTAGCTGAGCCTGACCTGGCTTCTTGTTATTGGACTTTCGTTCTGGTCCGTTGAGAAGAATCTACAAAACAGCTCTTCCAGGAAGATGCAAGCATATGGCTGATCCAGGATTCTATTAACACATGATGCTGGAAAAATTAACAAATCTCTAAATCTATAATATCAAACATATGAAAGCCAAGTCCATTTTCTTGGCTTGTTTGGATAATTGCCTGATTTGCTACTTCAGCTACTAATACAGACCAGTCAAAATTAAACTCTGAGGTGCCAATACTTGACCTTTATTCAGAATGATTTACCTGTTACTTTTGAAAATTCCAAAAGGCTTTGTGTAGGATCAAATACATGTTTGCATTCCTCTTATCATGGAGACCGACAGTGGCCATCTGTGGGTAAAGAGGAACAGACTGAAGGAGTAGACCCTTCCTGACTGAAATCAGCATTAGTCACAGGATGGCTTAATTCTGAAAACTATGGATGAAATAAAGTAGATAGTGGAGAGAGTGAAGAAAACCCTGGAAACTGAACTCCAGGTCTGCTACTGTGGTGAGATCATGAGCAACCCACTTAAACTCTTTGGGTCCTGGTTTGTTAATGTGAAAAATAAACAATTTCAATAATTAGGATTTTTCCGTTTTATGCCTCATCAGATCCCGAAAAGGAACAGAAATTAGAACTTATAAAAACTTATAAATTCTTTTAAATTTAATTTTAGCTCTTAAATTTTCCATGATTTTTATCTTTCAAAAAAAAAAAAGTGAGAAAAATCACTGTTGATACAAGACTTCTATGATGAGAAGCAAAACCCTGCTCTCCAAAGCCACAACAGCCAAGTGTGTCTGAAAAAGAGGATGAGTTTGGCCTCCAAAAATGAGAACCGTCAACTTCACTGAATTAGGATGGGATTCTTTCTTCTCCCTTATCAGAAGTTTTTTTGAAATAGAGGAAGTGAAAAATACCATCCAGGGTCAAGTTTCTTTACATTGTTTCCATACTGTTCCCCCAGCAAATGGGACTATTCCTCCAAAAAGCTCTTCTCCTGCTTATTAGATGCTGTGGCAATTCTAAGAATCCCCTCCGCATGAAACTGTACAGTAGAGAAACAGGAGCCAGGTCCTCCTTGTTCTTTGAGTCTCACTGTATCAGCAGCAAAATATTTCTCAGAAGCTCCTAGCAGATTCCCAGTCAGGTCTCAGTCTGAATTTTGACCCATGCTTGTGTCTGCACCAATCATTTGAACATAAGAAAGGACCACTGAGAATGGCTTTACTCAGTTATAGATTCAAGCACAGGCTCTGGAAATGTGGGTGGCTAACGTGCATGGCTGAGAAGGAAATGGGTACTAACAGGAAAGAAGTGGAGGAATGGCTTTTAAGAGTGAACTTACATTGCTACCCAGGAAAGGCCTTTCTAACAGCACACTGTTTTAAAAGAATTAACTAGATCTGCAAGCCATTATTAAAAGATTGGATACTGCCTCAAATTTGCCACTTATCTAAGAAGGGTATGCTTGACAAATTGAGGGCAGTAACCACAGAGGGCTTTGACCATTTCATAGTCTCTGATGGATTAGTAGGGAAATATAAATAAATACAGTAGGCATCAACCTGACCTTCCTAAACAAGCCTTTCACATTTTATTGAAATAGAGGTCTGAAGAGGATAGAAGAGAGGGTGGCCTGTCAGAAGGTTAAATTAATAAGATAGACTAGAGGTAATAGGATTCAGAACAAGGCCTGTAGAGAGGGAATGAGGAGGACATGGGGCATTTAAGACATGTTTGACAGGTAGAATTGGCAGCTCCTAGTTACTGACTGGTGTAGGTGGTAAAGCAGAGAGTGGAGTTTAAGGTGATGGAGGAGGAGTAAAAGAAAGAAAAAAAATTTTCCTGGATAGCAGGATGAGAAGATAATAGATTGAATTTGTGATTTGTAGACACTTAAATTCTAGGTACTTGTGGGAGTGTGTTTGGAGTTCAGGTCAAATGTGTCCTTAGAGTAACCATCTTTCTGTGGGAAAAAAATGCAGAGCAGAGAAGGAAGGAATGGCTAGCAAGAAAACTCTGAGAATACCAATACTTAAGGAACAGACAGAGGAAGAGAAGACTAAGGATAATTGTTCAGAAAGATATGGAAACTAGAAGAGAAATATGTCATGAATGCTAAAATAAACAATACTTAAAAAAAAGAGTAGTATATACTAGGTAAAACCACAATAAAAATAGAGCCTATTTAATGATTTCTGGCATTATAGATATGGAATTAAAATTACTGTGGGTACAGGAGTAAATAATGTCAGTTAAGGGAGAAGAGCTAGGTTATAGGGTAGAAGAAAGGAGTTAGAATTCAAGGACATTTTGCTGAATATGGTGATACACACCTGTAATACAGCACTTGGGAGGTTGTGGCAGGAGGACTACAAGTTCAAGGCCAGTCTCTGCAATTTAGCAACGCTCTAAACAACTAAGTGAGACCCTGTCTCAAAATAAAAAATGAAAAAGAGTTGAGGATGTAGCTCAGTATCATTAATACCTAGTATCAAAAAACAAAACAAAAGAAAATCAAAAAATCAAAAAAACACCCAACAACAACAGACTTTAAGGACATTTTTAGTCTGCTTTCTCATCACCCAAAGACCTGACAAGAACAGTTTTAGAGGAGGAAAATTTTATTTTGGGGCTCACAGTTTCAGAAGTCTCAGTCCATAGACAGCTTGACTCAATTGCTCTGGGTCCAAAGAAAGGCAGAACATCGTGGCAGAAGAAGGTGGTGGAGGAAGGTGGCTCAGGCCATGGCATCAAGAAGCTGAGAGAGAATTCTCTCACCAAGTACAATATGTATACCCCAAAGGCCAATGACACACCTCCTCCAGCCACATCCTACCTGCCTGTGGTTACCACCCAGTTAATCCCTTTCAGGAGATTTATGCACTGATTGTGTTAAAATTCTCATAATTCAATCTAAAGTTTCTTGTATTATCCTACACATGAGCTTTTGGGAGCATCTAATATCTAAACCAGAACAAACATTTAGTTCCGGAGGGGGGAAAAAAAAATCTGAGTATGTGAACAAGCTGAACAGAAGGAACTTTTAGAGGTCAAAAGGTTAAAAACACCAGGATAGGAGGTAATTATCACACTTAATAATGTAATATACTTTTTAAAAAAGTCACTTCTAGTGGATTAATTAGTTCAACGAATTCATTTTGAATGCCTATTATTCTAGGAGATATAGCAGGGAACAAATAAATAATGATTTTCCAGTAAAAGTTAATTTCAGTTAAATTTTATTCAAGTAAGAAACTGACAACACATATCTTTCATTGAGAGTTCAAGAAATTGTGAGTCTTGCAAGGAAAATGCAGAAAAGCTTGGGCATTCTCAATGGAAAAGCACCCATGTTGACAGACATGTTCATGTGGCTGTTTCGGACACCTTGGTCACAACACAACTTCGTGAGGCAAGAGCATCATTCCTGGCCTCCTTCCTGGGGTCAGTGTAATGCTGGGTTGTCTTAGACCAAGCAGTGGGTCTTTCTTAGGACTGGGGAGTCAGAATAGGACTGGACAGAGAAGATGAGGTAAATCTGAACAATTCATGTTTATTCGATTTGTTTCAGAGAGGCAGAACAGATGCTCTGTGGGCTTGTGTTCCATTCCCTATTCAATTCTAGCACTAAAATGTGACTTCCATGAAAACAAGGGTAGTTTACTGCTATCCTCACAGGGCCTGCAACAGAATGTGGTACATAGCAGTTGCCCAACAACCACTTTCAGAATGATTCTTCCACATCTTGGTGTGTAGCTCACACTTCCACTTGGCTCACGGATGCTCTTCAATGTGACTTCATCAAGGATACCTTTCTGAACCTTTTCAATTTGCTTCCCTGAAACCCAGACTCAGTGAGTTATCCCTCCATCTAAAGTATCTGATCACTCTGAAATGAAACAGATCACCACTTTCAAAATGTACAGTGACTCACAAAACAGGTGATCTGGACCAAACCATGATGTCAAGCCAAACTAAGCTGAAATTGTTGTAGAGAAGCACTTCCAGAGTGGAAACCCACCCTAAGAATCTGCTTATCCATAAAAGCAATGAGAAGACTAACAAAAAGTGCTCAAAATAGGACTCCTTTAGAAATCTGGAAGTTAGCCAAAGACCTACAAATTTTCCAAGGAGCATTTATTCAAGAAAAATGGCCATATCTCAGGGAAAAAACAGCCGGCTTATGACTCACTCCCCACTCCTCGGCAGTGTGGTGCTTTGAAAATCAACAGCCTCACAACCACAGTAGCTGTGAAAACCATCAGCCTAGCAGATGTTGATGGATCATCTTGACCAAGTTTGTGGTAAAAATAAGACCAGTGTTTCCACCACTCACCTAGTTGGCAAGTTTTGATCTATCTCCAGCCAGATCTCATTTAATAATTTCTGCCCTAAAATGACCTTAACAGAAATCCCTGTCCCTCCTCTCCTTCTATGCCATTTTCCATGAGAAGATTTCCTCAACTCTCCCTTTGGAGAGTCCCTAAGGCTCTGTCAGGGGGTGTTCCCCCTTGTTCAGCAAGTTCAATAACCCAGCTCTACATGCTCAGTGCTCAGCACTCCAGGTCCTGACAGGGCCTTAGACTTCACTCTACCCAGCAACTGTTTTCTTGCCTCACATTCTCACTAGCCTGTGTAGCAGGGGCTCTTCTCATTTCCCTATGATATGGATTGAGCACAAATCCTGGAATATTCTAGACAGTGAGTCAACACTCACTCAACAACTGAGTTAATGCAAGATAGAAAATTGGTAGATTGAAAGAGTAGCATCAGAAATTCATTCACATTTTTTTACAGTTGGAAGTTAAATACCTTAGCACATATTTCTTTGCCTACTCAGTGAAAGAATCGACGTAAAGGCAAACAACACAAGAACAAGCTGGGGGCGGTGGCTCATGCCAGTAATCCCAGCGGCTCGGGAGTCTGAGACAGGAAGATAATGAGTTCAAAGCCAGCCTCAGCAATGGTGAGGCACTAAGCAACTCAGTGAGACCCTGTCTCTAAATAAAATACAAAATAGGGCTGGGGATGTGGCTCAGTGGCCAAGTGCCCTTGAGTTCAATCCCCAGTACCAAAACAAAAAAAAAAAACAACAAAAAAAAGGAACACAAGAACAGAACGAGATGCCAACAATATTTCATTCAAAGCACACAAGTAGCACAACAGGAGAGATGTTGAGCCCTTCTGTGTGGTAATGGACAGAGAAGATCACACTAAATTTGCTCATAAATTTTGAACCATGCGATTCATTTCATTCTTTAGGATGGCACTGTGCATGTCTATCATGCACTATGTGGAAAAGACCAATTTGATGTGCTTGTGATATTTGTTTGTTCTGAGAAAAACACAGAAGTGATGAAGTTATGAAGAGTAGGGCAGCTTGAATGGCTTTTAGTCCAGCAGTAACACACTCGAATGTCCTCTCCCTGATCTCTCCTTTATTTTTTTTAAGTGAAGATGTTATGACCTTTCTTTTATTTCTATCCTTTCTACAGAGACATGTGTAGCGAATTGTATTTCACTATACAAGACAAAAAAAAAAATAGTGCAGTGCTTACTGGTTACTGATATTGGGAGCCAGCAGGAGGACATGGAGAGTGTGTAGAGCGGGACTCGTCCCTGCTAATGGAAGGCAGGCACCACATAGAAACCAGGTCTGGAACTACCATCACTCTCCAGTTCCTAAGAGAATTTAGACAACCCAATTTGGGTTTATATCTGCTGGAGGAAAAGGAAGAATAAATTTAAAATGTGGGGAGGGACAAGAGAATGAAGGAAGAAAGAATTGTGGAAGCCAAATAAAAGGTGTCCTGGGATGAGCAGCTTCTACTCTCACTCTCATCAACCTATAGTTCTCACAGAGGTGGAAATTGACCAGAAGAGCAAACATTACTGATCTGTATCTAGATGCAGGAACCCAGGTGTTTTATTCCTAGGACTCTCTTCTTGACACATCTTTTCAGCCTCTCTGGATGTACACCCATAATCTCATCCACACATCATTTTCTTAGGGTTCTTTAAAACCTGCTTTCTGGCTTGTAGCATGCTGACAGAGCCATGACACTCTGCAGTCTTAAAGTAGAGGAGAGCAGAGGTGAGCACACACCTCTTCCCACCAGAAAGTACTCAAGGAGTCCAGGCTTCCAAAAGGCCCACTTCCCGAATCCTTTACAATGGGCCCCAGGGATTCAAAAGTGCTCAGAGTAAACACTTTTTATTACTCCATCTTACATCAAGCTCTGTCTGGTAGAGTAATTTTCTTATGAGGTTCTCACAGCCTTTTAGAAGTATCCATCTCCCATGTTCACTAACGTTTCACAGGAAATCATTAGTCATGCTGAGGAAGATAAGGTGTGGATAGTAGAAAACCTTAGACCTGGTAGGTAAAATAAAAACAGAGAAAAGTGCAGCAACAATAAGCCCTGATGTGACAGGTCTCTGTCTGTCTGTCTGTCCCTCTCTCTAAAACTTATTTACAAAGCTACTCTCAAGTACCTACTTCATGAGTTATCTCCAAACAGGGATCCTGGTAGCACAGGAAGCTTACTTTAAGAAACTCTTCCTGAAATGCCATCATTTCCTAATTCCGTAACTCCTCGTGTTGTTTTTTGTGATCTACTAGCTGTTTATCCCTTTCAATAGCTGTGGCTCTTTTTGATCCCAGAGTAAGTTTAAAAGAATCTTCAGAGCAGTTGTGATTAATGGCTGACAGGACCATAAGCTAATAAGCATGTGCAAGGCACCAATCTGAAGACAAAATATTCTGAACAGGGCTCTTAGAGAGAGAGGGATCCTTTTTTCCCAATACATTTCTTATTTGTCTCTGAGTGGATCAGACCATCCTGAACCCTGATTATCATCTAAAAATTTCTCTATTCTATTAAGAATCATCTGAGGGTATTTTAAAAATAAAAATCCCCAAGTCTTACTCCAGACCCATGAATAGTGATTCTCCCTAGGTGATTCTGTTGCATGGGACAATTGAGAACAATGAAGCTGGGGGAAAGCTTCCTATTCTAAAGGAAAAAATAGAGCAGGGTTTCCACAGGGTGACTGGGTTTAGCAGATCAGAAAATGTTACACTCTGAGTGAACAATGGAAAATACATTAACTAGAGCAACTCTGACTCCAGGTCCTAATCAAGAGTAGAACCTAAAATACTCCAGCAATTTCCAGTGAAGCCTTGCTAACAAGGTGACCTCCCCATGGATTTGAATTTTAGATCGCTGTATTAACTGGGCAAGTCATTTAACCCTTAGCACTTTTCTGGATTGACTCAGAAGGAATCACCCACTTTTGCTTGAAACCATGGTGCTCACTGAATGGAAGAATATCACAGTACTGCACATCTGTCAATGTATAAAATTATAATTGTACATGACCCTGAAATTTTATCTCCACAATTTTGTGAGCAGTAAACTTAACCATATTATCAAAATAAATTGAATATTCTAGAACGTTTAATCAACTATATAGAGTTCAAACCAAGAAATGTTAAGAATTGACTAAAGACAAGCAAATAAAAATCAGAAAAAAAGCTGCTCATTATAATTCTCAAACCCAATTATGTGGCAAAATTATATATTAAGAATAGGATTACTTGCAGGAATTATCATCTATGATCAGAGAGCAAACTGTATTTACCCTACATTCAGGTTTTACCTTACCCTAGTTGAACTCTGCAGCATAGCAATTTCACAACATTGCCATATATTGGTAGCTTGAACCAATCCCCATTGTCCAGCCTTGAACATACTATAGTCTAACAGATTCCTAGTCTAGCCGCCTTCTGTATTAAAGTTACTTGGTCTAGGAGATCATTTTATTAGTGGTTCTTGATAATATGAAATTTTGCAAATCTATTTCAAGCATTTCAGGCACACTATTATAAAAGGATAAAATGATACCTGAGAAGAATATTAGAATGTGATATTTATGGATAATATCCATTAGCTCATTCATTTGGTGACACATTTATATTGATGACCTACTATGCACTGGTCATTGCCCCAAGCAATGAAATGTAGTCAAGGATAAGAATGCTGAGTTTCCTTCTGTCACAGATTTTTCAATTTAGTGGAGGGAGATGATACACTAACAGCACACCAACTAGTAAAAAGCATGATGCAGAGAATTAGGACAGGAAAATGTAGGAGAGTGATGTCAGGGTAAAATTCATGATTAGATAGTTCATCGAAGAGGATGGATTACAAATAAGTACATGCAGAGAAGTTCAACATTGTTAGCCATTAAAGAAATGAAAATTGTAGCTGGGTGTGGTGGCGCACGCCTGTAATCCAAGCAACTTGGGAGGCTGAGTCAGAAGGATTACGAGTTCAAAACCAGCCTCAGCAACTTAGTGAGGACCTAAGCAACTCAGTGAGACCCTGTCTCTAAATAAAATACAAAATAGGGCTGGGGATGTGGCTTGGTGGCCGAGTGTCCCTGAGTTCAATCCCTGGTTCCAAAAAAAAAAAAAAAAAGAAATGAAAATTGTAACCCAAATGATATGTCACTATATATATAGTAGCCAAAATAAAATACAGTAATAACTACAAATGTTGGCACGGATATGAAGAAACACATATTGCTGGTGGGAATGTAAAATGGCAAAGCCATTCTTAAAAAAAAAAAAAAAAAAAAAAGAATGTTTGACAGTTTCTTACAAAACTAAACACAGCCTTATTATAAAACCTAATAATTGTGCTTCTGAAAATTTATACCAGGAAAATGAAAATGTATGTTCAGAGAAAGAATTATAAACAAATGCTATTCACAATAGTCCCAAACTGGAAACCACTCAGATGTCTTTCAGTATATAAATTGTTAAACAAATTCTGGTGCATCCATATCATGTTCTTTAACTCAATATACAGGAATAAATTATTGATTCCTACAACTTGGATGAATCAAAAGGGAATTATGTTGAGTAAGCACAAAAATACAATCTCCATAAGTTAGATTTTTTGTGATTCCAATTATATAACATTCCTAATATGATAAGAGAGGCGGAAGACAGATTAGTGCTTCCCAGCAGTTAAAGAGAAACTAAAAGCTTCCAGTGTCAGAAAAAAAGTAAATGCTCTTGAAAAATTGAAACAGATAACAGTTTCTATAAGGCACAATAAAAGCAAGAATTTGTCTAGTTCTGAGGGTAATTGGTTTGATTTTAGGAATTTATACTGAGAATTCCAGTTATGAGGGAAAAGTGAATACTTCCAATATACAATGAAGCAAAATAAAAATTTACTAGCAAAGAATAGCTGAAAGTCTAGGATATAAAGCTTTTGTCTTGCCTACCTAAGAAAGGCTTTGCCCACACAACTGACTTATTCTTTACCAGTACAATCATACATGAGGAAAAAAATGAATTTAAAGATGGACATGTCTGAAAAAAGTACTATAGTACTGTTTAGTCTAAAATTTTATTGTAAGCAAGTATAATCACTCTCTGAAACAAAATCCCCAAAGTATGGTAACATGGGAAATGAGCTGAGGGTGAAGGGACAAGGTAAAGGTAAAGATGAGTAGAGAGATGTTTAAAAAAAATGCTACCAGGTGCAGTAGTGCGTGTCTGCAATCCCAGCAACTGCGAGACTGGGGGCGCGGGAGAGAGCAAGGGGTAGGGGAGAGAAAGAAAAGATAAAGTCTCAACTTGGCTGAAGTGAAGAAATGTTGTTTTAGGTATTGCCAGAAAAAAATATGCTCTTTAATGTGTGCTTTAATGATACTAGAATGCACATTTTGCAAAAGTTAAATCATACCTCTCTTATTTCTCATAGACCTGCCGGCCAGAAGAGGAACTGTCACTTAATATTTATCGAATAAATGGATGATTGCCATGAATTAATGAATGAGTAAATTAATTTCAGAAACTTCTTTTAAAATATTTTCATTTGTGACTACAATCATATATAACAGTGGTATTCATTGTGACATATTCATAGAAGCACATAATTTGGTCAATTTAATTCCCCAATACCTCTCCTTTCTCTGTCCTCCTCTCTCCCCCTGCTTCTCTTTCCCTATTCAACTGGTCTCTGTTTTTTTATATTATAACTATACACAAAATGGGGATTCACTGTGAACATACATTTATAGAGGCACATGGCATAATTTGGTAAATTTCATTTCCCAGGACCTCAGTTTTCCCTCATCCTTGATCCCTGTCTATTCTACTAGTCTCCCTTCTATTTTTGTAAGACTCATTTTTTATTCTTTGTTTCTCTCTAGCTTCCACATATGGAAGAAAACATTCAACACTTGATTTTCTGAGTTGGCTTATTTCACTTAGCATGATGTTCTCCATCCAGTTCCATTTACCAGAAAATGACATAATTTCATTCTTCTAAAGAAGAATGAGCAACATTCCATTGTGTTGTGTGTTTATCACATTTTCTTTATCCATTCATCTGTTAATGGACACCTCAGGTAGTCCATAACTTGATTATACATGCATTGGCTAGACTTCTGAGGAGTTGCCATACCAATTTCCATAGTAGTTGTTCTAATTTAAATCTCCACCAACAATGTGTAAGTGTTTCTTTTTCCTGTATCCTCACTAGCGTTTATTATTACTTGTATTCTTGACAATTGCTATTCTATCTGGAGATGAAATATCAGTGAAGTTTTGGTTTGCACTTATGTGATTGAATTAATTTCAGAGCAATTCTTAAAAGTTGCTCATCAGTCATCAAAATAAGTACTGGATTAAAATCTGTACTATATAGCTTTATCTAATATTCATATGAATTCCACATACCAGTCATGGTGAGAGTACTTTCTAAGTGCATTATTTAATTGAATCTTCACATCATCCTTATAGATTACTATTAATATATACTCTATAAGTGTATTATCTGGGAATACTCTATCATATATTAATACTTGGACATGAAGTAACTAAAACTCAAAAAAATTTAAGTAACATGCACAAGATTATAAACATGAAAATACAAATCTGGAAAGTCTAATTTGGATGCATGTGTTGTTTAAAGAGATATTGTGAGTAATGAGAATGAGTTGATGATATTAAAAAATAGAATGAGGATGTAGCTCAGTAACAGAGTATTTGCCTAGCATGTGCAAGGCCCTGGGTTCAATACCCACTGCCAAGAGAGGGAGAGGGAGAGGGAGAGGGAGAGAGAGAGAGAGAGAGAGAGAGAGAGAGAGAGAGATACACCACTCATGAATCATGAAGAATCATGAATTCCCTGTGCCTAACAATAGTCAGAAATAGAGGGAAAACAAATGAATAAAAACATGGGACAATATGACAAATCTCCACCTGTTGAAAAATCCATCTATCATGAAAACAAAACAATGTAAGAAGAAAGGATTTCAATAAGAAAATTTGTAAGCCTAATATTTTAAAAATTTGGCAGAGCATACTCTTGAAACTATCTGAATGCGGTACATTATTAGCAGTGTAGAAATCTGAAATCTTTTCAATTTATTTCAAGGTTATTGGTGGTGTAATTCACTCAGAGAACTCAGTCTGCAATTGTGGCTACAGTTAAGTAAGGCTCATTACAACAAATGATTATCAGAAAGGGCAAAAGATATAGGATAGTCAGAGAAACCCACACACAAGCTTCCCTGTGTCCTGTGAGGGCACTAAGGAATTAAATATGCAGTGACAAGTGTGCAGTGTTTCTTCCGATGAAGCCTATTACAGGCTCAGCACCCAAGGTTTCTGCTTGGGCCTGGTCACATTCCTGGTGCCTGTCCCTAGCACATTCCAAAATTCCAGATTCCCAGGAGGGAAACAGGTGTCTGACATAAATCAGAGTGATTGCATGAACAGTGTAAAGTGTGGTGAACAACCCTGGACACAAAAGAAAAGTTTCACATCAGTGCAGGGAATGAATGGGTCAAAGGTCAAGATCTCAGACACTGGCCAAGGGCCAAACTGTAAACAGATCCTTCTAAAGATGGAAGCTTCAAATCTCCTTTGTTAATCCTTTTTTGCACATTTAGTTTTCTATGTTTTCAAGACACATTTATATTTTATATTCACCTAGAAAATACTCTTTTGCTTAGGCTTTCAAATTAATATCCTATTCCTGCCCATTGGATTCATCATGCTATGTGTACAACCTTAAAAAAAAAAAATCAATCCTGTGTTAAGTTTACTTCATTGGTCTTTCCAAAGAATAGAATATTGATTTGCTATATCTACCTAATATTTTTTTTCTGTAATTTATGCTTTTGTCTTTATTGATTACTTTAGTGTTTTATTTTGCTATTTTTCCCATCTTCTATAGTCAAAATCTAAGTTCAAATAAATGTGAAATTTTTAAACTGGTGAAAAATTTTTACAATAAAACTAAGAAATGCACAAATACAAATGGATGGAAGTAACTACCCATAGCCACAAAATATGAAAGAGATCAACAACTGTATGGGAAGAAATAAGGAGAAAATTTTAGAGAAACAGGAAGAAGAGCTCAAGATAAATTTCAGGGGAGGGCAATGGAAGGGGAAATAAAGACTAGAGTAGCATTCCTACATCTGAAATACACATCAAAACATTTGCAAAAATAAAACTGCAATTTTAAAATGAACAATAAATTAGGACAATGATACAAGATATGAAATGGAGCAAACATTTGAATTTGTAAAACTCAGAATTGAGATGACAGAATACAGGAAAAAGATAAAAGCAAAATTCATTTTAGAAATAAAGCATAAACTAGAAGGAATAGAAAAGCAAATTTAAAATAAGGTAAGCTTAAGATAGGTAAGAGATGAAGAAAATAATGTAAAGAATAAAACAAGGAGAATAATTTGAGAGAAAGTAAAAATATCAAAAGACAGGTAAAGAAGATCCAACATCTGGATAACAGAAATCCTTAAAGGAGAAGCAATCCAAAGCAAAGGAACTTAGAATACTAAAATGTATAATTCATTGGTGACTATAAAAGAGAAAAAAAATAAGTGTTGCCAAGGATGTAAAGCAATAGTAAACTTTATACACTGTTCACAGGAATGTAAATTAGTACAGTTATTATGGGAGACAGTGTGGTGGTCCCTTGTAAAATTAAAACAATAGAACTACCATATGATCCAGCGATCTCATAACTGAGTATACACAAAGGAAAGGAAATCAGCATTAAACCAACACTTGCACTCCCATGTTTACAACAGCCCTATTCACAGTAGCCAAGATACAGAATCAACCTATCCACAGATGAATGCATAAAGAAAATATCATACTTATACACTGAATTCTATTCAGTCATTTTTAAAAAGGAAAAAAAAGTTCTGTATTTTGTGACTATGTGGGTAAACCTGGAAGACATTATGGTAAGTGAAATAAGCCAGGCACAGAAAGACTAATACCACATTATCCTACTCATGTGTAGAATCTAAAGAAGTTGTTTCCATAGACATTGAGAGTATAATGGCTGGGGTTGTAGGGAAGGACAGGTTTGAAGTTACCATTAGATAGCAGGGATAAGCTCTGGTATTTTATGACAGGATAAGTTGACTTGAGTTAATAATAATGTTCTGAATATTTAAAAATATCTTTAAGAATTTTTAAACTGTTCACCACAAAGGAACAATAATTGTTTGAGGTGATTGAATCAATAATCAAGTAGTGATTGGATCACTGTTATACATATACACACAGCACATTGTATCTCATACATATGTAAAAACGTGTATGAATTAAAGAGATGTTTTAAATAAATAAAAATTCAATTCAAAGGAAATTGAAATATGTGCAAAAGCACAGAATTTGGTACTCATATTAAAAGAACATACTATGTACATAGAAAAAGACAAAATGATTAACATTCAACTATAAAACTATGGAATTTGAGGAAAAAGTATTTATAAAATCTTTTGCTCTACTATCTTTCCTATGTGCAATATGATTACATGACCAATATAATTCTACATCATATGCAACCAGAAGAATGAGAAATTATACTCGAGGTATGTATATGTCAAAATACATTCTACCATCATGCATGACTAATAAGAACAAATAAAAATATTTTTAACAATATTTTAACTGGGTTAAAAGAACAAGGGATTTCAAATGGAAATGAAACTTTATTATCATCAGAATTTGATAGTGATCCTTTATCAACATCATGAACCCAGGTAATATTATTCTCATTAAGATAATACTATTTCTGTAACAATTCTTCCTGAGATTTATCAGGGAAAGAGGTTTGTATAGCCAAAGTATCTAAAGACACATGAACAAAAATCTGGAGGTGAGCATCAAATATATTACTAATCATAAATGATGGTAAAAAAAATGGTAGTATAAATCTAACAAGATATATACAAAACCAATGAGGAAACCATAAAACTAATGAACAAAATAAAAAAACAAAAAGGGAGATAATCATGTTTATAGACAGGAAAACAATACTACTCAAGATGTCAGTTCTTCTCAATGATATATAAATCCAATGCAATCTCAATCAATATCCTAGCCAGTTATTCTGTTGATATTAACAAACTGATTCTAGGGTGTGTTAGTCAGAGTTCTATTGCTGTGACAAAATACCTGAGAAAATAACTTAGAAGGAAGAAAATTTTATTTTGCTTCATATTTTCAGAGGTTTCAATCCATTGTCATTTGGATCTGTAATGAGGTAGAACATGACAGAACGGCATGGCAGAGGAAAGCTGCTTACCTCATGGTGGCCAGGAAGGAAGAGGTGAAAGCAGAGAGAGAGAAGGGAGAGAGGAGATGGAAGGAGCACAAGTGAATAAGTACCTTTAAGGTCATGTCCCTAAGGACCCATTCCTTCCACCTAGGTCTCACCTTCTAAATTTCCACTGCATCCCAATTGTCCACTAAGTTATAAGTCCATCACGAGATTAATCCATTGATTAGATTAGAACCCTCATGATCTAATCACCATCCAAGTGCCCTCCCTGTGAACATTGTTGCCTGAGGGCAAAATCTTCAACATGTAAGTTTTGGGGGGACATTTCAGATCCAAACTATAACATAAGATTGATATGAAGAGGCAAAAGATCCAGAAGAACCAACATAATATTGAGGAAGATGAACAAAGCTAGATGACTGATATTACCCAATGTCAAGACATACTGTAAAGCTACGGTATCAAGACAGCATGATATTGGAGGAAAAACAAAGTAAAGAGACCAGAAATAGGACCCCTTAAATATAGTCATCTGATTTTTAATAGAGGAGCAAGAGCAATACAATGGAATAAAGATAGTCCTTTCAATAAATGGTGATAGAACAGGTGGACATTCAGGGTGGAGGCTCAGACCCTGTGAAACAGATTTGGGATCCCTGCATGTGGAAGAAGATATTAGACACAGTTGGGATAGTAGACATGCTTTATTCAGAGGTGGCAGCAGCCTCTAGCCATTCCCTAGCTCCAGCTTCAGCCCCCATCCATTCCAGTTTTGTCCCTTTAGTCCTTTCATAGGTTTTTGTCATATGCAGGCCAGACAAAGAAGGTACAGTGCCATCAGGTTACATCAGTGGAATGTTTATAACCTTGAGTACATACAATAAATTGGAGTGTTTATGATCATGACTTCATGCTAAAAACAGCCTGCCAGAAGTCTTGGTAAGGGAGTCTAACTTAGCCATTTAGGGCCTTCCCTACAATATATGCAAAAATGAACATAAACAGACCTTGAACATGTCCCAAAATTAACTCAGTAGGATTATAGACCTAGATGTAAAGTGAGGAGAAAACCTAGGGGAAGTTGGGTAGGACAATGACTTTTAGATATAACAAAGGCATGGTCCATGAAAAAATAATTGATAAGCTAGACTTCACCAAAATTAAAATTTCTATCTGTGGAACATAATGTCAAGAGACTGAGAAGGCAACCCCAGACTGCGAGAAAAATTTGTAAAAGACACATCAGAGAAAGGATTGTTATTTAAAATATATAAAGAATTCTTAAAGCTCAACAATAAAAACTCTACCAACTGCATCTAAAAATGGAGAAGTCTTTAACAGACACCTCCCTAGAAAAGTGATATAGGGGGCAAATAAGCATATGAAAAGATGTTTCATATTCTATGTCATTAGAGAAATGCAAATTAAAACAATATGGTATGACTGCACAGCAGTAGAATGGCCAACATCTGGACTGCTGACATCTCCCAAACATGGCAAAAAGTGACAGGAACTCTTATCCATTGCTGTTTGGGAATGCATGGAGGAACCTAAAAGGTATATTTCTAAGTGAAATAAGTCAGTCTTAAATGTTATATACTGTATGGTTTCAACCAGAAGACATTCTGGAAAAGGTAAAACAATGGAGGGGAAAATGGTCAGTGGTTATCAGGGGTTAGATATGGAGGAAGAGATGAATAAGCTGAGCATAGAAGATGGTTAAGGCCATGAGAATATTTCATGTGGAATCATAATGATGAATGCATGTTATTAAACATTTGTGTAAACCCACATAATATACAACACCAAGAGTGAACCCTCAGTTACACTATGGGCTTTGGATAATTATTATGTGTCAAAATAGCTTCATCAAGTTTAACAAATGCACTGCTTTTCTGGAGTGAATGTTGATCATAAGGGAGAATATGTTATACATGTGAGGGTAGGAGTTATATGGGAGATTTCTACACCAGCCTTTCAATTTTGGTATGAACCTCAAACTGCTCTAAAAAATATGGTCTTAAAAGTATGGAATGTAATACCTATGTTCTGTGAGAGTGAAGATATAGTACAATTATAAAATATAATAACATCAGGAGAGCATGTGTGTCTTTATTAGTCATATTGCTTGTTGTAGTAATTGTTATTCTGAGACAGCTGATTATGTAGTATGGGATAAAACAATTGAGCATTTCTGGGGTATTCTCAGTGTGGAACAAATAGAACCATATGAAACATTACAGATATTAGGCAAAAATCCTGTGGTCTTGAATTTGTATTGGGAGAATCAAGTATCACTTCATGAGCTGTTTTATATGTGAACACACCCACATAGACACAAACATTATAATTCTCACTGCTGATAATGCATAGAAAAAATGAATAATCTAATAGCATTGAATACCCCTAGTGCCCATATTATAGTCCTGACATCATAGTTCCCATGAGAAGAAACCAGAACTTCTTGAGGAACAGCTGATATCAAGTCAAGGGAAGAAATGTGCAAAGATGGTCCTGGAACGTCTTGCCATACAAGATAGTGAGAAAGCACCCAGAAATAATATGAATAATGGTTGAAAGACTCTGGTGCCCAAATAAAGAGGCTTCTACTGGGAAAAGATGAGAAAATTTAATCTTTAATATGGGTGATAATTATGATGGATTAGAAAACATTGATACCTTTAAATACATGAGTTCAAAATACTTATTAAAATAAATGAATTGATCACAATCCAATGATAATAGGAAATCCATGTATTCTTTCTAAAAAGTAGTAAATGAATGAAACACTTATCTTGATTAACCAAATTGTGAGCATTACTTACTGAATCATTCTTGAGCTCTGTCTACCTATACCACATTACCATGTGTTAATGCTCCTTACTTCAACTATTATGTATTCCATCCTGAAGATTTCTAATTATTTCCAAAATATAACTCATTGTTCTTTTTCATATTGCGTACAACTTCCCTTGTCTCTTAAAAAGATACTTCTTATAACCATTTTAAATTTGTGTTCTATATGTTCCAATAATTCTGCTTCAGGTTGTGTTTTTCAGTTTATTATCTTTCTCTTTGATATGAGATGAGAAGGCTTATTTTCAGTAAAGGGCCAGAAAGTGAGTATTTTTGGTTTGGGGGACAGATGGTCTCTATCACCACCACTCAACTCTGTCATTGTGGTGTGAAAGCAGCCACAGACAATACGTAAATGAAAGAGTGTGGATGGGTTCCAATAAACTTGTGGGCACTGAAATTTGAATTTTAAATCATTTTAACGTGTCACAAAATAGTATTCTTTCTGTTTCTTTCAACCACTTAAAATGTGAAAACCGTTGTTAGCTTGGGGACCATGGATAAGCAGAAGAGGGCTAGTCTGTATCCACAGGCCGTTCTGTGCTGATGAATATCATGAACAGTTGCACTTCTCAGGTGTCTGCTATATTGACCTGTGAACATACAGTTCCCTGGGTATTTAAGTTGTGCTAAACTGCCTTATTTCCTGTTTAATCCCATTACGTATTTATATAAATACTTATTTGAGGAATTAACACCAGGTTTATATAATTTTTACTTATAAATCTTAGAGTCTGACTTTCTATTAATTCTGCTGTAGAGATCCTAAAAGGACCTAAAGGACTGAGAGGGAGGTAATGTGTCCATCATAGATGACTGACTTCAAGGACCTAGAATATTAATTGAACCTGTATTTCCAATAATTTGATTTCCAGTAGATTTTGAGAAGACTGAATTTCTCTGCTTTTCTTAACTGTGAGGAAATACTAAATTTTGGTCAAGATTGAGGATCTTTTTCTTTATACTTTTCCTTTTTCCAAAAAAAACAAGAAGAAACACAAAGGAATCAGGTTAACAACCTGCTAACCTCCCTGCAGAACTGGACCATTTTCAAGTTTGAAATATGTGACTGTGCTGTTCTATTTTGAAGTTGTCTTTTCCTGATCCTTCTGGAACCAGGGAAACACTGTGACATGAGAAACATGGAAGTTTGGAAAAACAGACCTGAGAAACAGCAAGCCTTTGAAGTTTGGCCATTGACAGTCTAATTTCCTTTTGCTACAATTGTAATAATCATTACTCTGGCTCCCTGCCCTGTTCTACATTCACTCTGGTCCCACTCTGTTCTTCCCTAATCCTCTCAGGTTATAGTGAACAAGAAAAGCACTCTAAGGAGCAGGGAGCCATAGTCACCCCATCCCAAGCCAGTAAGCGGGAACTCTCTATATTCCCCATAAGATAGAGGTAAGATAGAGGTAAGATAAGAGAGATTAGAGAGAAGAGGTGAGGCAATGTGAACATGCATGATTTGCAAACTTTGAACAACATTTGTGGGGGAAATAAAGGTACACCCCCTACACAGACGGTCTCAGCTTAAAATATAACTTCATAACCCCAGTCCGCCTAAAATATCCACCTGGAATTTTCACCAAGGTGGAGGCTCTGCTTCTAGTTACAGTTGACTTCATTTCCATGTGAATTTTCCTATTGTCACTGTCCTGAAAAGAGAGACCTAGTTCATGGGCAACTAGGAGTGGTTCAGCCTTCCGTGGCTCAAACTTCAACTGTGTTCCTGACTCTCCTTGTTTTGGTCTTCCTGAGTGTACACAACCGTCCAGTTTGCTTTTTCCTTTTTCTCCATAAGACTTTGGTAGCCTGTGCTGGTGCCTTAAAAATTTTTTTTTTTCAAAATAAAACAAAACTTTATGACACTGCTATTTGAGTTTATGCTTTCTTATCTGTCTTTAGGTTTGGAGCAAGTTGCTTTTTAAAAACTCTTTTATTGGTTCATTATAATTATACATAGTGGAATTCATTATGCCATACTTACACATGCACATAATTTGTTCAGTCTCCTTCCCCCGTACCTTCCCTTTCAGTCCCTTCTTCCTTTCCCTGATCTACTTGCTCTACTGTACTGATCTCCCTTTTATTATTATTATTTTAATTAGTGCATTATGTATATATACATACATGTATATATATGTATGATTCAAAAATCTCCAATTTCATACATTTCACTTCAGTTTCATCTGAACCATCTTGTACCTTATTATCATGTGCCTATTTTCTGTGGTAAAATATGTTCTCATATGGTCCTCAAATGCACAAACACAATCACTTATGAATGAACACAAGTTTTTCTCACTCATTATATCACCTTCTAAAATTTAAAAATTCCTACTATACACCATAGTTTTGTCAATTTAAATCATGTTAATTATTCTAATACAAATCTTAAGATGCCTTTGTAAAAATAGGTTAATTCTCTACACACTTGATGCTCAGAAGAAGTTTATTATATCTGAAAGCATTTAGGAAAAATTAATTTTCTGAAATGGAACTTGGGGGATTAATTTCTAATTGAAGCAATATCACCAAAACCCATGTCAATAACCATGCTAATCTTGTTGTAAGGGATTGGATATATTCTAACTCTTCTCCTTCCAAAATCAAGTTTGTTTCTCTGGGAAGTTTTTCCTAGTGTTTCAGCCTATAGACACTATGTCTTCCCTAAACTCTTCATGACTTATACTCTGTTCCTTTGACTGCAGAACATAAAGACATAACCTTCTCCCCCTGTTAATAAATTTTCTTTTCAGGTTTGATCCTGAATATTAACATGTGATTCCCACATATTAGTTAAGAAGCTCTCTGAGAGCAGCAAACTTTGCTTATAAGAAACAGGTATTTGACACACTTGAATTCCTGAAAGAAGGCATGTATATAGAGACAGGTAGAAAAAAGAACCAGAGCTATGTAGATTCCCTCATGAGAATGCAGAACTTGCCAATTAAACATGGCTGAAAGGAAAAGGAGCAACAGCATCTCTCACAAGCACCACAATCTTACTGCATCAAGCAGAACTCTTGATTTCTTCCACTTGCTCTCCCCCCATTCTTCTCTACTACAGTCAATAGTAAGACAAAAATCTAAGAGCCAAATCTGATCCATTTTTTCCCCTGTCTCCCAAATCAATCTTCAGCAATTCCTGTTAATCTGAGAAACATGCTAAATCCATCTACTCCTCTTTCCTTTCAGGGCTACCTGCTTGGTCTAAGCCATCAGCATTTCTCACTGGAAAACCCAATATATCCTTTTAAGTACTTCCATTATTGTTCTCTTTTGCAACCTTTTACACAGCTGTCAGTGGGATCTTTTTTAAATGCATGGGTCAGATGCCTTACTTAAAACAATGCATAGTACTTCTAATGTATCACACGTAGAACAGAATGCAGAATCATGTTGGAATTTAGGTGTCCAAAGGGCAGAGACAACAACTCCCTTGCTTATATTGATTTCCTTTGGTCTCCAGAATGTCCAACAGGACAATGAAATGCAGGTGCCATGTGCCCTGTTTGTATAAAGCAGAAAAGCTCAATTTATACTTGGGTCTTAAGTTACCAATCCAGAAATATTTACATGATCTGTATTAGTTTCCCGTGGCTACTGTAATAAGTTAGCACTAACTGCAAGGGTTAGAACAACATCAATTAATTTTCTCATGATTCTTGAAGCCAGATAGCCAGAGTGAGTATGGATGAACTGAAATTAGCATATCAGCAGTCCAGTTCTCTGGGATCTCTAGGGAAAATCTGTTCCTCCTCTCTTGGGGCTCCTGGTGGCTACCAACATTCTTTTGCTTATGACTGCATTGTTATCTTCAAGACCGGCATCTTCAACTCTGCTCCACCTTCCCACACCTTTTCCTCAGCATGTGTCAAATCTCCCTGTACCTCTCTTATAAATACACTTGTGAGAGCATTTAAATGCCTCCCTGATAATCCAGGATCATCTCTCCACTCTAAAGATACTTAATCACATCTGCAAAGATCCTTTTACCAAATAAGGTAACATTTAAAACTTATAGGAATTAGGATCTGATGTCTTCAGGGGTGCTATTTTTCAGCCTAACTCATGGACTATCTACAGTTTTTTATTTACAGTCATATAAACAGATATCAAACATACCCAGTTCTTGAATTCATCTCTGCTAAGTAAAACATGTACCAAGGGAGAAAGCAGAGCCACCTTCCAGGCATCTCTAAGGAACACACAACTTCACTTTCTAACATGCTAAAATGCCCATTTACTTGAACCCTCCCAGCAGTTCCTCTGCTCCTAGAATACATTTTAAAAATCTTTACCATGATCTACACCTAGTGTGACCTGACTCTTTGCTTCTCTGGACTCATCTCATGATACACTCCCATGTGCTCAGCAGCTCTTTCAATAACTGCGATTTAGGAAGCACTCTCACCTAAACATCTCTAACTTGCTGCCTCCTCCACCAGAAACCTCTTATCCCAGATTTTTTTCATCTCCTTCTTTTCATTTATGCCTCAGTGGCAATGTTTCACAGAAGCCTCCATTTTATGTTCTTTGATATCATATCACTATTTAAAATGTTCGATTATTTATGATATTAGCACAGAAGCTCTCAAACAGTAGAAACCTCATTTTTCTTTGTTTCCTAATATGTCTCCAGTGTTTAGTTAATTCATTCTCCCAAGATGTTACAGGAGTGGGTGCAACAGATGGAGAAGCAATATCAGCCTACTTGACCCTCAATATTAATAAATCAACAGGGGAAGAATTGGAAGTTAGCATTATAGAAACCCCCACAAATATATTTCTAGAGAAACCTTTAAGAATGGGAATACTGTTCATGCACTCAAGTGCCTCAGTCTATCAAGGATTAGATGTGATCATGTCTGAGAGGAAAAGAAAGCTAAGAATCAAAAGATATTCCTGGTGTAAAGCCATTTTTCAACACTGTTACATTTTTCACAATAAGGAGAAAATATTTTCAATGCAGATCTGAGTTTTATGTTTATAAAAGAAAAATATTAATGCATTCTGAAGCTAATGTAATTAATTAACTTCTCCATAAGTATATTTGACTTAGGATAAAAGGAAAATAGTGTTACTCTCATTGTAATAATTTAAAATGCTAGCTGTGAAAAGGGAGTCCCTTCAAAATTACCTTCTAAAAAGGGTCCTCAAGAAACCCTGCTGTTGACTTAAAACACCCTTATGCACCCACATGATAGCTTGTCAATAAACATCAAATAATTTACAGGAGGAATGCCAACAAGAGTCAATGGTAACAATGAACTTTTGGTCCCTATCCCAGAAATTTTGGAAAATTAAAACACCTTGCTAGTATTGGATGTTTTTTTGTTTGTTTTGCTTTTTTGTTTTTTGTTTTGCTTATTTTGGTTGGTTTCAGAAGAGTCAAAGAAAATACAAATGTGTTTACAACATTTGAATAAAGCATCATTAGTAAGTAAAAAAAAAAAAAAAAGAAAAAGAAACCCTGCTGTTGCAAAATAGCAGGGGGAGGGGCTACTTTGGATCATGCAATCACAAAATCATGATGTTACTAGTAATAATAGACTGGTAATACTGCTCTTCAAAGATACAATCATTAGTTATTAGATAGCTGTTTTTGTTTGATAGATGATAATCAGTCAGCAAAAAACCATGTCAGAGCACCCTTCAATTTCAATCCTGCATAATTTAAGTTAATAACAAGGAACCTTCTTGTTATAAATCAATTTCAGATCTCAGGTAAAAAGTGGCATTAAATAGTTTCAGATGTAACGCATAGGACAAAATGACCAAAAAAAGAAAAAGAATCTGTAAAGATCTAGCCCAAGTCACCTATTCTGTCACTTAATATCATGTGACCTTGGGTAGGTCTTTTTCTCTCCCTGGGTCTTAAATCTTTCATAGTCACAGAGAGGGCACTATCACAAAGTATTGCTGAGGATATGTCCAGCTCTTGCATTTGGTAGCTATTTACTTATTTTCACTAAAACCACAATGTAATAGTATGAAGTAAAAGACCTCAGTAAAATCTATGATATTGGATCTCATGCCAAGTAAGATCTGAGAAAGGTTTATCTACTAATATAGGAATAAATGTAGGTGGGGGGAATGTCCGAAAGTACTCCAGTTATCTCCTGGTGGAAGACTTGAATCAAGAAAGAAGTAATTGAGGAGATCCAAGATGGTGGACTAGAGGGAGGCTACGTTCCTTTTCACTCCATAACTCGGGTTTCAAGCAGAGGAAAATCTGTTTCTCTATGAGGCAGTCTTTGCTGCTCATCGATCCCCTCCTGTTTGCCCCATTTGTCCACCTTGATTGCCTGCAGTCTGCCAGCACGTTGACTACTTTTTGAGTGCAGATCACTCACTGACTGCCGCCTATCATCCACCATTTGCCCGTATGCCTGCCCATCACCTGCCTTTCACCTACCCATCACCCACCACCTGAAGTCCACCTGCCAATCATCTGCAGGTAGCCTGCATACTGCGGGTAGACCACCAGCAGATCACCAGCTGCCTGCTATTACCTGGAAGTCCATTGTCACAGTTTGCGCAGGTTTGGTTACACGTGGCTGCCACCATTTTGGGACAACAACCAGGACCTACAAGATCCCTTGCCCAATTGCACCCCACCTCCAGGACCCCCTGCCCACCCAACCACACCCCACATGGACTTGACGCCCACACCATGCACTGCAGCTCCCCATTTGCCAACACGTTTGGAAGCCAGTGTAGCCATCTTGGATTATCCTAGAAATGAATGCTGCCATCTTTAGGTGGGATCAATCCATCCTGAGATGCCTGCTGGAGACTGGAAGCTCATTGTCAGGTACCTCTCATGCATCAGGCTACTGAAGACTATGAGGTTTGAATAGTCTATGACTGTTATATTGTAGTTTTTTTTCCTTTTTGAAAAATTTTAGGTTTTATTTTTCTTGCTCTACTTTCCTTTTGTTTACCTGTTTCCTCAGAGTCTCTTTCTCCCTTTTCTCATGCTAACAACCAACTTCTGATTCCACTTTCACTCTTCCTATGATCTATTACTTCTTTATGCTCTTTTCTTATCCCATTAACAGTTACGTCCTACACCCCTCCCCATCTTCTTTGTCCACCATTAGAAACTGTAGACCTCATTGCAAATCTATTTGTTATACTGTAGATAATAATTGAACTCATCCTCTCTGTTTATTATGACAATATTGTTAACGTCTCTTTAGGGGCTATTTGGTTTAGGGCTGCATATTGTCTGTATTGTGTGCTGCTAATATTGATCTCCCCCTGTCCTAACCTCATCAACCAAAAGACATAGACTGGCAGATTAGATTAAAAATCAAGATCCAACAATATGCTGTCTTCAAGAGACTCATCTCATAGAAAAAGATACCCACAGATTAAAGGTGAAAGGAAGGGAAAAAATATACTTCACCCATGGACTCTGTAAAAAAGCAGGGGTTTCCCTCCACATATCAGATAAAGTGGACATCAAGTCAAAGTTAGTCTGCAGGGATAAAGAAGGACATTTCATACTGCTTAAGGGAACCATAAATCAGGAAGACATAACAATCATAAATATTTATGCCGCAAACAACGGCGCATCCATGTACATCAAACAAATCCTTCTCAATTCCAGGAATCAAATAGACCACAACACAATATTTCTGGGTGACTTTAGCACACCACTGTCATAATGCATGAAAAAATGCTTTCCCCTCCAGAGTCCTATCAATAGAGTATGTTAGCTAACTTTGGATTTTTGCCAATGGAGAGAGAGAGAAAACAGTCTTTCATCTGCAGTTTTAATTTACATTTCTCTTTTTTAATGAGTGAAGTTAACTATCTTGTTGTTTATAAATAGCAAATTTTATTTCCTTTTTCTATGTTTTGAAAAGGTTATGATTTTGTCAATTCACATGTTAGGAAGGATAGCTCTTTTTAATATGAGTTGTAAATATCTCCCTTGTCTTTTTTAAAAAAAGCTTGTTTATGATGCTTCTTTCCATAAAAAATTGATTTTTATGTAACAAAAAGTACCAGTGAAATAATTTATGACTTGGGGATTTTGAGTCATGAGAGGTTAGGTAGTTGTTGCTAACTCCAGATTTGTAAAGAAATAATTTTCAAGTTTTCTTCTTATTATTTAATAGTTGTGTTATTTAAAAAATATTTTTGGTTTACATATGGAATTTATCATGATATATGAGGTAAGGCAGGGATATTACATTACTTATCCCTATAACATTTATTGACTACTTCTTTTCCCCAGTGATTTGAGATGATGTCCTTTTTATACATTCAATTTCTATATGTATCTGAGTGTACTTACATCTGGGCCTTCTGTTTTGCTAATAGACCAATATGATACTCTTAAATTATTTAGGTTTTTAAAAATACCTTAATATGTTTTAGTGCTGATCCCATTTCTATGTTTTTTTCACTAAATTTAGCACCTGGTGATACAGCTTAAAACTGTTAAGTTTTCATTGAGATTTTTGCTACATTTACAAATTGTAAAGGCTATCTATGCTAAGCCCATGGCCAATATCATTCTAAATGGAGAAAAACTGAAAGCATTCCCTCTAAAAACTGGAACAAGACAGGGATGCCCTCTTTTACCACTTCTATTCAACATCACCCTTGAAACACTAGCCAGAGCAATTAGACCAAAGAAACTAAAGGGATACATGTAGGAAAGGAAGAACTCAGGCTGTCACTATTTGCAGATGGCATGATTCTGTATTTAGAGGACCCAAAAAACTCCACTAGAAAAATTCTAGAACTAATAAATGGATTAAGCAAAGTAGCAGGACATAAATAAACACATATAAATCTAATGTGTTCTATTCATAAGTGATGAATCCTTTGAAAGAGAAATTAGGAAAACATTTACAAATTAATTTACACAATAATATGGTCCTTCTATTTGTAGAAAGGCTATTTTTTGGCCTCACTGCTATTTTAATTTTTATTTTTAATAGTTCTCACATTTTTATTGACAAGCATATTAATATATTTTTTGTTACTCTTATATATGAAATCTTTTCTTCCATTAAATCTTCCAAAAGAGTGAATATATATAAACTACTGATTTTTGTATGTTGATTTTTGTACTTGGTAATCTAATTGAGCTATCTTACTATTTGTAGTGCTGTTAATAAAATACCTTGAATCTAAAACTAATTAAAAAAAAAGTAATCTCTTAGTTTTACCTCTCTTGATCCTGTTTACATGGGAAATTATTACCCCATTTTCATCTGGGTTTGCTACACCAAATAGCCATACATGTGGCTATTTTTCATATGATATAATGTACAACCAAAGATCATTATAATCATCTCTGCTCAATTCTTGAGACACTAAGGCCACGAAGTTATGACTTGACTGTTCTCAAGCACACTTGAACATACAATGTGCCTTCTCCCCGACATCCACACCAACACCTACTATTGCTTGTGTTCCTGATAATAGCCATCCTAATTGGAGTGAGATGAAATATTCAGGTGGTTTTCATTTGCATTTCTCTAATTCCTAGAGATGTTGAACACCTTTTCATATATTTGTTAATCACCTGTATATCTTCTTCTATAAAGTGTCTGCCTAGTTCCTTAGCCCATTTATTGATTGGGTTCTTTGTCTATTTGGTATAAAGATTTTTAAGTTCTTTATAAATGTTGGAGATTAGTGCTCTATCTGAAGTGCGTGTGGAAAAGATTTTTTCATACTCTGTATAAATCAATCCCAAAAAACCAAAGGCTGAATGTTTTCTCTGCAAATGGATGACAATACAAAATAGGGGTGGGGGCTGGAGGTTAAGAGAAGAATGGAGGAACTTTGGATTATGTAGAGGGAAGAGAGGAGGGAGGGGGCAGAGGTAGGAAAGATGGTGGAATGAGATAGACATCCTTACCCCATATACATGTAGGATTACACGAATGGTGTGAATCTACATCGTGTACAACCATAGAAACAAATAGTTGTACTCCATTTGTGTACAATGATCTAAAATGCAGTCTGTAACAATAAAAAATAAATAAATAAATAAATAAATAAATAAATAAATAAATACTTGAATGGATGATTGCCCATATAGATTGAATTTCTCAACATGTTTGTAGAAGGCTCTCAAATAACCAATATAAGTAAATGGTACAACATATCCTTTTATCTAAAATGTCCCTACTTTTGATCCTAATGGCACCCATATTCTTACATACGTATCATAAAAATCAATCACCTTCTGTTTCTTCAAGACATTTTCCACTCTGAGAGAGACTTGGTCTCGTTTCTTGGAAAGGTACTATAAAATGCTGGTGACCATACTGTTAAATATCAACCTCTTTCCTTTTTCAGAGGAATTTTTCCACTGAGCATAATACAAACTTTATGAATTTTTTAACTGGCATTCTTTGCAATTTCTCCCTCACTAAAATGGAAAATGGCCTTCTCAGGAAGCTTTTCTGAGCCTTAAAAAATTTAAGAGTATGTTTCTTTTTTCCACTTCTAAGTTTAGCCCACAAGAATGAGTGAATTTAATCATTTCATGTGCTAATTACTACAAGATGCACATTTCTGAAAACCATCACTAAAACACTGGTTGCCCTTTGCAGACTTCCTCAAAGAAATGGAGTTCTTTTGTGGCTCATTGCTATTCAAGGCTAATGATGTAAAAGGAAATTTCACAGGGCTAGTTCTCAAGGGGAATCCTCTGGGCCTCCTAATACCGCACTCTCCATGTCTCCAGATGCTCAGAGACTTCATACTGCCAACAAATGCTCCAAATTCCAAAACACTCTCCTCTCTGATCCCTAATACATGATGCTTAGGTCTCAGACAGCTGTGAAGAAGAACGTCAATCTCATTAACTAAACTCACAGTAAAATGCACTGTCGGAAGCTGTTGTGTCTCCCTCCCAGGGCTGCTGGTATCCTTTGCATTTCCCAAGTGACTGAAGACAGGGTGGCTGGAGCCCAAAGCATGAAGATACAAGTGCCTAGGCCTATGTTGGCAGCTGAGTCTGGGCACAGGAACAAAACTAAACTATTCCAACACCAAATATGATTTGAGATGAGGTAGGAGCATGTTTACAATTTTCAGTAGAATGCAAGGCCCTGGGCAGAGGTACAGCATGTAGTAACAGAACCTTCTTCACTCCAACCTCACCCAGGTATTTTCCTCCTAACCACATTCGTGCCAGTGGAAAGAACTCACAGTAAGAAATGCAGTCCAAATGAAATTAGTTATATCTGCTCCCACTTTCAGATTCTAGTACAGAAACAACTTTCCAAAGAAATGGAAGTCACTCTCCAAACCCTGAAAAGCAAGAACTTATTTACTGAAGGTTTCTTGAAAAAGCATAGTAAAGGAATGTCATGGAGCAAGTTTTTAAAAAAAATTCTTCATGATTGGAAGGGTACAGAATCATTTGCAGAAATAAGGAAAAGATTTCATTAAGGACAGGAATCAAATCAGCTCTATGAAACCATAAGGCAGGAATTAATGGGCAGTGCCTTTAGAAAGCCACCAATGGGATGACTAAATATCAACAATTTTTATGTTTCTGGATTATTTCACCTAGATAGGAATCAGAATTGAGATGCTAGTGGAGAGATCTAGACAATATTATGACCTGGAGGCTTCTGGGTTACTCTGGACTCAATCCCAGGACACGGGATAGGATTTCTGGCAAGAAGATTCCCTTCCTGTCCCTGTAGTGAATGGCTAAGGAGCATTGTGAAGCTGAGCTCACAGAAGGGGCCCAGCAGCAATTGGTACCTTCCAACATCACCTTCTCTGATACACAGGAGGCAGGTGCTGGTACTTGGGAGCTCCCTGCAGTGTTCTGAGTGCTGGGTAGAAACACAAAGATATAGAGAACAGCCCTTCCTCTTTCCTTGTCAACAAATGGGACTGTCATAAAACAGCCAGAAGACCAACAGTCGTCATGAGTTTCAGGAAGCACCTCTGAAAATTTCGTATAGTCATATAATCTCATTCAGACTAGAGATTTTACTTCCTTTCTATTTAATAATGCCACTGGGAATAACTAAAATCTCAATAAAATCAAGATTATTAGACACTCAAAGATCACATCTGACTATAGCATGGGCTGCAAAATAGTAAAAATAGCCAAAATGGTCAAAATTTTCTCTCATGGTTTCTTCTTGTTCCTTGTCTTGGGGGGAGGGCGAGGGGCTTTCCTACCCAGAAAACTAACATTTTCTGCTTTGTTGTGATTAGAGCACAATAAGCAAATAGTAACATAAAATTATTCGTACTGTGGCACTATGGCTGAGGTACCTCCCTTCTGCCCAGACATTTGCATTTAAAATAAAATCCACCAGGCTAGGGATGGATATAACCAGAGGAGATGGTTCTGACCTTACAGAAGGTAAATCTTCAAAGGAGTGGAAGGAGACCTAGTTTTGGATAGAAGTTTTTCTTATATCCCTCAAAACAGATGAAGGAACCTCCATACTTCGTCTCTAGGTAAAGCTGATCTTGGTTTGTGTGTTTGTGTGTGTGTGTGTGTGTGTGTGTGTGTGTGTGTGTCTGTTTTATTATTTCCCAAAGATACATATGGTAATAACCCTGTACATCATTTCCAAGTGTTCAGCATCACTGTTAAATGATAGACCTCAAAGACCATTGCAATAATTTATCAAACCCAAAGAAACCTTTTGTCACGGGGGAACTGAAATTGAGCAAGAGTACTGGATCACAATCTGAGGAATCATGCATCGCTCTAAAGCTATTATTAACAAGAACATGTAAAATTCAAGTAATAGAGCTGATGTCAAAGGTTTGGTTTTAGTTCCTGAATTTGCATTTGGGTTCACTATTAGAGTGGCACAAGAAAAGGAAAGTGACATCACAGCAAGCAATTCTAAAGAGGGGCCCTGCCTATTCTGAAAGAAAAAGACGAAGAGATTGAGTACTCAGCAAATAAGGGCAAGCAGAACTCACCTTTCACAGTCAACAGAGTGTGTGTGCTCCCCAGGGAACTGTTACATGTGTCTCATCTTCACTACTGCGACTTGCCATAGCTCATTATCAGAAAATACAGTAGCACATAGGTAATGGGAAACACTCAGCAAAGGGTGTTTTTTTGAATTTACTCTGCCATTTTAAAATAATGTATCAATGACTGAAGCTTAATAATTTAGAAGAAAAATATCAACAAAAATAATGATAATAGTACATTGTTTTCAAAATAATAAGTCTACAAATAAAAAAATAGAAATAAACAAATAGAAAAATATATTTTTCTGTTACCCCCAGCATTGATAACTTTGTCTCTAGCACTAAATTAATACTGCCCATTGAATTGTATTGGTTTTAAATTAATTTCATATTTGGTTTGATAACTGTAAAAGTACTATAAGCTAGAGTTCACTCCTACTTTTATTTTTGCACATTTAAGAAATAGTATTCTGAAAATAATTTACATCCACCTTGGGAGTTTAGGGCACTTGTTTTTTCCTCTGAAAGGGTCTATTAATAGCTTACTATGAAGAAATACTGCATTTACTAGAATGAGAAGCAATTCAGTATGTTTGGTAAGGTCCAGGGTAATGGAGTCTGACCCAGTTTAAAATTCTGGCTCCACTTATTTCTGTCTGTGTAATTCTCGGCAAATGTCCTTATCTTATTTAACTTTAGTTTTTATCTGTCAGGAAAGTGTAATTATTGTATCTCCCTCATAGGATCATGGTGAAATGAGATAGTGTACTGAAAAATGCCCAAGTCTTGGTAATTGGTGAAAAAGTTCTAGCAACTATAAGTGTTTCAGGTCTAACAATTCGAAGCAGGTATCAAGAAAAGACTGCGTTTCCTAGATGTCCTTTGATATATGAGAAACCAAGTGGGGTGGTATTATGGTCTGTGAGCCACAGAGATATGATTTCCTAGATGGACTCCATTGCTTAGAAATGATATAAAAGATGACTGAGGAACAAGACATGAGAGAATTGTGTTTAGCAATGTTCAAGCCATATCACCTCTCCAATGTAACACAAGAGCTTTTTAGTTCAACACCCAGTGGCCAGTGAAATCACAAAACTACATGACTTGGTCAACTTCAAGGCTGGCCAAATCATTCTGCAGATTAAGAGGTTCTACAACTATACGGAACCCTAATTTTTGGCTAGTTTTCTTAATCTTGTCCATGCATTTCTGTGGCATTGTGGACCATCTTACACATGTCCCTTGACTCAGCATTGACTTAGCATGCTACCCACTATATTATCCTTACCCTTTTTTTTTCCAAGTTTTGTGTGTGTGTGTGTGTGTGTGTGTGTTATAGTTGCACATAGTGGTGGGATTTGTTGTTACATATTCATACATGCACACAATACATCGATATAATTTGGGTAATTTGGTCAATATCACTCCTCAGCACTTTCCCCCCACCTCCTATTCCCCTGGTCCCTTTCCTCTATTCTACTGATCTCCCTTTGCTTTTCATGAGATTCCCCTCCCCCACACCTTTCTTTTCATTTTTCCTCTCTAGCATTCACATATAATAGAAAACATACAACCCTTGTCCTTCCGAGTTTGGCTTATTCACTTAACATAATAATCTCTAGTTCCATCCATTTTCTTGAAAATGGCATAATTTCATTATGACTGTATAAAACTCCATTGTGCATATATACATAGCACATTTTCTATATCCATCAATCCATTCATGGACACCAGGCTGGTTCCATAGTTTGGCTATTGTGAATTGTACTGCTATCAACGTGCATATGCATGTATCACTGTTAGTATGATGACAGTAATTCTTCAGGATAAATACTGATGAGTGGTAGAACCGGCATATGGTGGTTCCATGCCTAGTCTTTCAAGAAACCTCCATACTGATTTCCATAATGGTTGTACTAATTTACAATACCACCATCAGTGTAAAGTGTTTCTTTTTCTCCACCTCTTCTCCAGCATTTATTATTGTTTGTATTCTTGATGACACAGTATGAGATGAAATCTCAGTGTAGTTTTGATTTGCATTTCCCTAATTGCTAAAAATTTTGGACATTTTTTCATAGACTTTTTGGAACTTTGTGTTTCTTCTTTTGACAAACATCTAATTCATTTGCCCATTTATTAATTGGGTAAATTTTTGGTGTTAAGGTTTTTTAGTTCTATAAGGAACTACCTATTAATCCTTTGTTATAAGAGCAGCTAGCAAAGATTTTCTCCCATTCTGTGGGTTTTCCCTTCACAATCTGAATCATTTCCTTTGCTGTGAAGAAGTTTTTTAATATGATGCTGTCCCATTTATTAACTCTTGGCATTATTTCCTGAGCTTTAGGGGTCCCAATGAGCAAGTCACTGCCTATGCATCTATGTTGAAGTGTTGACCCTATGTTTTTTCCTAGGAGTTGCAGTTTCTGGTCTAATTTTTAGGTTTCTGATCCAAAGGTATAGTTTCATTCTTCTAAATATGAATAGCTAGTTATCTCAGCATCATTTATTTTAAAGGTTGTCTTTTCCTCAATGTGTTTTTGGTACCTTCATTGGAAATCAGATAAGTGTAGGTGTGTTTGTCTGTGTCTTTTGGTGTATGTGTCTGTTGTTAAGCCAATACCCATGAAGTTCCTGGTTCTTTATGTAGCTCTATAGTACCATTTGAAGTCAGGCATTGCAATGTCTTTAGCATTGATTCTTTGGCTTAGAAATGCTTTGGTTATTCTAGGTTTTTCATTCTTTCAAGTGAATTTTAGGACTGCTTTTTTCTAGTTCTGTGGGGATTGTTATTCTTACTGCATCCTCTTTCTAACAAGATTCAATGACTCCTCTTAAAGCAATGATGCCCAAAGTGTAGTACATTATCCTTCTGATGGACTTGAAATATGTCTGAAAATTCAACTCTTAATTTTTTACTTGATAGAGGAAATAGATATAATAGATGGAGCTTCTGAATCATGCAAAGGGCTGTTGTCAAAAAATTTTTAAAATTTAAAAAAGTTCGAGAATATTGCTTTGGCCTTGCTGGTGATCTAAATAAGGGATCCTACACAGAGTTGTCTTCCCCTAACTGCAGTGGGCATTCCATCACACCCACATGGATGTGTATTTTCTAACTCTTTTTGAGAGTAAATTACTGTCAAAATGGTATCTTTAATTAAAAAATTAAAAATAAAGATCCTTCCAGACTTTCATAGTTATCCTTAAGGAGCTGTATTATACAACATATTCCTTGAATAAAAAGGGAGTACTATGGCAGTAGAGCCAGACTAAGATTGGAAGCTTGGGTCTGCCAATTCCTGCCTGTGTGATCCAACAATACAGGATAAATCCTACAGTGTTATGTAAATTTTGTGATATGAGATTATAATATAAGAACATTTTGAAGTTCAGAGTTAGCCAAATCATGATCACAATTAAGTGAAATATCTTGATTCAAAGAATCCTAAATAATTCTAGCTGCAAGGAATTTAATCCTGGGGGAAATGTAAGCTATTCACTCTCTTGGTTTATAACATGAGGTTGAGGAATGGAGGGTGAGAATCAAATGAAAAGTAAACTGGCATAATAAAAATATTTTTCTCTTAAATTCAAAATGATATCCTATAGAATGGAAACTTTCAAGCCTGATGTGACCACTTTATCTAAAGACCAAAATCATTATCAATATATTATGTTTTCTTGGAGTGTTTTCATGCCCTGTACTGAGTACAATTCTGGAGCTACTACTTTTGTTAGGAATGTTGAATTTAGCAAGCCTGCAGTTGCAAGCTAGTTTTCCACACATGCAACTCTAGACAAGAGGCATGTGGCAAGCTAAGTAATCAAGGGTTTGTCCAGTTCCCTTGCATACCACATTTCTTCTTTCACCTCTGCCTTCTTTGGACTGCCCAAACTCTACCCCATAAGCATTTTCTACTCTACCAGTACATAAGTATCCCCTTTGAAGACCTTGCCTACACTTGACATTTTACATCCCACCTATGCATTCTTGCTGTGTAAAACAAAATTCCTTAGATCCATTCCAAAATGATGTAATGAAATAAAATGCTTGGGTTTTCAGTAGTGTTACTTTTCCATTGCTGTATAAGAATGATCACAAATTTAAAATTTAAACAACATCCACATATTATCTCACAGATGTGGTAGGTCAGAAGACCAAGCATGCCTCTTTGTTCATGGCCTGAAAAGTTGAAATTGAAGTCTTGGTCAAAGCTGTAACTCCATCTGAGGCTAGGGGTCCTCTTCCAAACTTATTCAGTCTATTGTCAGAATCCAGGTCCTTGCCCATTTGGAAGACTGAGATTCCTCTTCCTTGCTAGTTGTTGGCCAAGGGTAGGGGGTTGTCACCACCTGCTGGCTATCCTTAATTCTTTACCATGTGACCCTTATGGGCAGATAACAGGGTGGCTGCCTGTTTTGTTCTAGGTCAGCAGAAAAGATATGCCTCATATCTTTCTCCCAAACGTCCTAGTCTTGTTTAAGGGTTCAGTTGGTTAGATTAATTCATAACTTTAAATCCATACTGACTCCCTTTGATTTACTTCAAGTCAATCATTTGAGATCTTCCATTCTTATTTGGGTTCCACTGTCATATTACTTTCTGTTTATTCAAAGAATGCATTGTATAATAGAGTTCCTCAGGATCTCTATAAATTCTGAAAGGATTCTTTCTGATTTTCACTTTTAAGTGTTTTTTTTTGTGATCTTCCTTTTTTTCAAGTGTTTTTAATTAAAGATATGTTGTTTATTTTTTTAGTTATACATGATGATAGAATGCATTTTGATATAATTATACAAACATGGAATATATATTATTCTATTTCTAACCCCAGCATCCCTCCTTCCCCTTCCTTTTCCTCACACCCTACTCCCTTCCCTTTATTTATCTTTCTGTCATTTACCCTTAGTTATTTTTAAGATTAATTTATTGTAGACGTACATGATGGTGAGATTCACTGTGATATATTCATATATGCACATAGGAAAGTTATATCAGATTCATTCCACTTGCCTTTCCTTTTCCTCTCCCTCCTCCCTTCATTGCATTCCCCCCCTTTTTTTTTAATGTAATCACATTTTTTTTATTTACTTATTGATTCATTGAACACAAATGGAGTACAGCTATTGTTTCACTGGTTGTACACAAAGTAGAGTCACACCATCTGTGCGTTCATGCATGTACACAGGGCAATGGTATCTGTCACACAATCTGTTATTATTTTTACCCCCCACCCCGCCCGCACCCCTCCCTTCCCTCTATGCTATCTATCCTTCCTCCATTCTTGCCACCCTCCCCCCCACACACATTATGCATCATCATTCATTTATCAGAAAGACCATTCGGCCTTTGGATTTTTGGGATTGACTGATCTCACTTAGCATAACAGTCTCCAACATCATCCATTTACCTACAAATGCCATAATTTTATTCTTCTTTATGGCTGAGTAATATTCCATTGTGTATATATACCACAGTTTCTTTATCCATTCATCTACTGAAGGGCATCTAGGTTGATTCCATAATCTAGCTATTGTGAATTGAGCAGCTATGAACATTGATGTGGCTGCATCACTGTAGTAATCTGATTTTAAGTCCTTTGGGTATAGGCCAAGGAGTGGAATAGTGGGGTCAAATGGTGGATCCATTCCAAGTTTTCTAAGGAATCTCCACACTGTTTTCCAGAGTGACTGTACCAACTTGCACTCCCACCAGCAATGTATGAGTGTACCCTTTTCCCCACATCCTCGCCAACACCTGTTGTTGCCTGTGTTCTTAATAAAAGACATTCTAATTGGAGTAAGATGAAATCTTAAGGTGGTTTTGATTTGCATTTCTCTTATAACGAGGGATGTTGAACATTTTTTCATAAATCTGTTGATTGCTTGTAGATCTTCCTCTGTAAAGTGTCTGTTCATTTCCTTGGCCCATTTATTGATTGGGTTATTAGTGTTCTTGGTGTAAAGATTTTTGAGTACTTGGTAGATTCTGGAGATTAGTGCTCTATCTGAAGTGTGTGTGGCAAAGATTTTCTCCCACTTTGAAGGCTCTCTCTTCACATTACTAATTGTTTCCTTTGCTGAGAAAAAGCTTTTTAGTTTGACTCTATCCCAATCATTGATTCGTGCTTTTATTTCTTGCGCTTTGGGAGTCATGTTAAGGAAATCTGGTCCTAGGCCAACATGATGAAGATTTGGACCTATTTTCTCTTCTATTAGGTGCAGAGTCTCTGGTCTGATTTCTAGGTCCTTGATCCACTTTGAGTTGAGTTTTGTACAGGGTAAGAGATATGGGTTTAGTTTCATTTTGCTACATATGGATTTCCAGTTTTCCCAGCACCATTTGTTGAAGAGGCTGTCTTTTCTCCATTGCATGTTTTTGCCTCCTTTGTCAAGTATGAGATACCTGTACTTATTTGGGTTTGTCTCTGTGTCCTCTATTCTGTACCATTGATCTACCTGCCTATTTTGGTACCAATACCATGCTGTTTTTGTCACTATTGCTCTGTAGTATAGTTGGAGGTCTGGTATTGTGAAACCCCCTGCTTCGCTCTTCTTGCTAAGGATTGCTTTAGCAATTCTGGGTCTCTTATTCCTCCATATGAATTTCATGATTGCTTGCTCTATTTCTATGAGGTCCATCATTGGGATTTTAATTGGAATTGCATTGAATTTGTATAGCATTTTTGGAAGTATGGCCATTTTGACAATATTAATTCTGCCTATCCAAGAACATGGGAGATCTTTCCACCTTCTCAGATGCTCTTTAACTTCTTTCTTTAGTGTTCTGTAGTTCTCAGTGTAGAGGTCTTTCACATCTTTTGTTAGATTGATTCCCAAGTATTTTATTTTTTTGAGGTTAATGTGAATGGGGTAGTTTTCCTAATTTCTCTCTCAGAGGATGCATCACTTATGAATAAAAATGCATTAGATTTATGAGCATTAATTTTATATCCTGCTACTTTACTGAATTCATTAATGAGTTCCAGAAGTTTTCTGGTGGAATTCTTAGGATCTTCTAAATAGAGAATCATGTCATCAGCAAATAGGGATAGTTTGATCTCTTCTTTTCCTATTCGTATTCCTCTAATTTCTTTGGTCTGTCTAATTGCTCTGGCTAGAGTTTCAAGAACAATGTTGAATAGTAGTGGCGAAAGAGGGCATCCCTGCCTTGTTCCAGTTCTCAGGGGGAATGCTTTCAATTTTTCTCCATTTAGAATGATGTTAGCTGTGGGCTTGGCATAAATGGCCTTTACAATGTTAAGGAATGTCCCCACTATCCCTATTTTTTCTAGTGTTTTGAGCATGAAGGGGTGCTGTATTTTATCAAATGCTTTCTCTGCGTCTATTGAAATAATCATGTGGTTCTTGACCTTAAGTCTGTTGATGTGGTGAATTACATTGATTGATTTCCGGATGTTGAACCAACCTTGCATCCCTGGGATGAAACCCACTTGATCATGGTGCACTATCTTTTTAATATGCTTTTGTATGTGATTCGCTAAAATTTTGTTAAGAATTTTTGCATCTATGTTCATTAGAGATATGGGTCTGAAATTTTCTTTCCTTGATGTGTCCTTCTCTGGTTTTGGTATCAGGGTGATATTAGCTTCATAGAATGAGTTTGGAAGGGTTCCCTCCTCCTCTATTTCATGAAATACTTTGAGGAGTATTGGAATAAGCTCTTCTTTGAAGGTCTTGTAGAACTCGGCTGTGAATCCATCTGGTCCCGGACTTTTCTTTGTTGGTAGGCTTTTGATGACTTCCTCTATTTCATTGCTTGAAATTGATCTATTTAAGTTGTGTATGTCCTCCAGATTCAGTTTGGGTGGCTCATATGCCTCTAGGAACCTGTTGATGTCTTCCAGGTTTTCTATTTTGTTGGAGTATAAATTTTCAAAGTAGCTTCTTATTATGTTTTGTATTTCAATTGTGTCTGTTGTAATATTTCCATTCCCATCACGAATTTTAGTAATTTGGAGTTTCTCTCTCCTTCTTTTCATTAGCATGGCTAAGGGTTTATCAATTTTGTTTATTTTTTCAAAGAACCAACTTTTTGTTTTGTCAATTTTTTGAATTGTTTCTTTTGTTTCAATTTCGTTGATTTCAGTTCTGATTTTGATTATTTCCTGTCTTCTACTACTTTTGGTGATGATCTGTTCCTCTTTTTCTAGGGCTTTGAGCTGTAATGTGAGGTCATTGATTTGTTGACTTTTCATTCTTTTATTAAATGCACTCCCTGCAATGAACTTTCCTCTTAGCACTGCTTTCATAGTATCCCAGAGATACTATGTTGTATCTTTGTTCTCGTTGACCTCTAAGAATCTTTTAATTTCTCCCCTAATGTCTTCTGTTATCCATGTATCTTTCAATAGCATATTATTTAATGTCCAGGTCTTGGAGTAGTTTCTGTTTCTAACTTCATCATTGATATCTAATTTCATTCCATTATGATCTGATAGCATACAAGGTAGTATCTCTATGTTTTTGTATTTGCTAAGAGTAGCTTTGTGGCATAACATATGGTCTATTTTAGAGAAGGACCCATGCGCTGCTGAGAAGAAAGTGTATTCGCTTTTTGATTGATTGAATATTCTATATATGTCTGTTAAGTCCAAATTAGCGATTGTGTCATTGAGTCCTATGGTTTCTTTGTTCAATTTTTGCTTGGAGGATCTGTCCAGCAGTGAGAGAGGAGTGTTAAAGTCTCCGAGTATTATTGTGTTTTGGTCTATTTGATTCCTGAAATTGAGAAGGATCTGATTGACATACATGGATGCGCCATTGTTTGGTGCATAAATATTTATGATTGTTATGTCCTGTTGATTTATGCTACCTTTAAGCAATATGAAATGTCCTTCTTTATCCCTTCTGACTATCTTTGGTTTGAAGTCTGCTTTGTCTGAAATGAGAATGGAAACCCCAGCTTTTTTACTCAGTCCGTGTGCATGGTATGCTTTTTCCCAACCTTTCACCTTTAGTCTGTGGGCATGTTTTTCTTTGAGATGAGTCTCTTGAAGGCAGCATATTGTTGGGTCTTTCTTTTTAATCCAGTCTGCCAGTCTATGTCTTTTGATTGATGAGTTTAGGCCATTTACATTCAGGGTTATTATTGAGATATGACTTGTATTTCCTGTCATTTTAGCTTTTTTAGGGTTTTTAGCTTAACTTTGTTTCTCCTTTGATGGACTCTTTCTTTAGGGTAGTTCCTCCCCATGATGACTGAGATTGTTATTTTCCATTTCTTCCTCTTCGAATATTTTGTTGAGAATGTTCTGTAGGGCAGGCTTTCTCTTTGTGAATTCTTTAAGCTTTTGTTTATCATGGAAGGATTTTATTTCATCATCAAATCTGAAGGTAAGTTTTGCTGGGTATAAGATTCTTGGTTGGCATCCGTTTTCTTTCAGAGCTTGAAATATGTTGTTCCAGGCCCTTCTTGCTTTTAGGGTCTGGGCTGAGAAATCTGCTGATATCCGTATTGGTTTCCCCCTGTAGGTAATCTGCTGCTTTTCTCTCACAGCCTTTAAAATTCTATCTTTGTTTTGTATGTTAGGTATTTTCATTATAATGTGCCTTGGTGTGGATCTGTTGAAATTCTGTGCATTTGGTCTCCTGTAGGCCTCTTGTAATTGATTTTCCATCTCATTCATCATATTTGGGAAATTTTCTGATATTATTTCATTGAACAGATTGTTCATACCCTTGGTTTGTATCTCTGTGCCTTCCTCAATCCCAATAACTCTTAAATTTGGTCTTTTCATGATGTCCCATATTTCTTGGAGGTTTCGTTCATGATTCCTAACCTTCTTCTCTGTTTGTTCAACTTTGTTTTCAAGATTAAATATTTTGTCTTCATTATCTGAGGTTCTGTCTTCCAAGTGATCTATTCTGTTAATTATGCTTTCTATGGAGTTTTTAACTTGGGTTATTGTTTCCTTCATTTCCTTGTTTCCTTCAAGGATTTCTGTTTGTTTTTTTCTCAGAACTTCTATCTCTTTATTGAAATGATTTTTTGCTTCCTGAAATTGCTCTAGTAGCTGATTATTCATAGCCTGAATCTGCTGTCTCGTCACCTCATTTTCTTCTCGGATCATTTTAATTATGAACATTCTGAACTCCATTTCTGTCATTCCTTGTACCATGCTGTCTTTGGGATCTCTTGATGTACCATCTAGGTTTGTTTGGGACACTTTCTTCCCGTGTTTTCTCATGCTGTTCATATATCTTCCTCTCTAGTAGTGCAAATCAGAGAGTTGCAATTTCCCTGTAAAGACTTAGGGCGTCCCTGCAAATTTCCAGTAACTCACCAGATGTTTGAGAGGTGCTTGATCAAGTGATGACCCAAGATAGCTGCTGTCTTACAACCTCCAGGTTGGGAATGATCAATGCTTCTGGGCAGAGGTAAACAGGAGGTGCAGCACCGGGCCCTGGAGCCGCAGCGCCGTGTCCCCGTGGGAAGGGCTGAGCTTAGGTCTGAGGGCTCAGACAGCTGAAGATGGAGTCTCTCCGCCAGGGAAGCTGTAGAATGGCGCCGATGGGCCCAAATTTCCCGCCGGAGCCTGCAAGCAGCTCCGCTCCCGGCTAAATCTCACCTGGAGCCGCAGTGCCGTGTCCCCACGGGAAGGGGTGGGCTTAGGTCCGAGGACTCAGGCAGCTCAAGATGGAGTCTCTCTGCCAGGGAAGCTGCAGAATGGCGCCGACCGGGCCCAAATTCCCCGCTGGAGCCTGCAAGCAGCTCCGCTCCGCATTCCCCCTTTTTTTAACCTACTGAACTTCTGTTTCCTCCCACACTTACTGTGGGCTAGCCTCTACATATCAGAGAAAACAATCAACCTTTGGTTTGGGGGGATTGGCTTATTTCACTTAGTATCATAATCTCTGATCCATCCATTTATCAGAAAATATCATAAAGTTATTCTTATGTGGGACTGAGTAGTATTCCATTGTATATATATATACCACATTTTCTTTATCTATTCATCTGTTGAAGGGTATCTAGTTAGGCCCATAGTTTAGGTATTGTGAATTGTGCTGCTATAAATGTTGATGTGGCTGTGTCATTGCACTGGAACCAAAACAGGCAGGAAGACCAATGGAATAGAATAGAATACACAGAGACAAACCCACAAAAAAAGTTATGTTATACTAACCAAAGGTACCCAAAACATACACTGGATAAAAGAGCCTGTTCAACAAATGGTGCTGGGAAAACTGGAAATCTATGTATTAGAATGATATTGAACCCCTCTCACTCTGCACAAATTCCATCACCTGTGTCATAAAATGTAACCTAATTACACAATGAAGTTCATTGTAGTCACAATGAATTTGTCCATACTCAATAGGGCAGAAGTTTATAGAAGCATACATCAGAAAGTGGAACTCTTTGGGAGACATTTTGGTGTTCTCCCTACTATATACACCTTCCTGCACTGATATTCCTGCTTTTCATCCTATAGAGCTTCAAAAGTTTTGAACCTGGGGTTCTTCAATGTACTAACTAAACCAGAAACTGCTACAGATACAAATGAACAGGACTCTCATGCTTTCTAGAATGTACTGTCCTTTTCATTCCAAGGGGGAATGAAGGACATGAAAGGAGTGAATAACGATCATTTATATCTGTATATATGGTTGATCTTATTGCCTTTTAGATGAAAATCCATGATAAATCCTCCATTTAAAAATATGTATAAGACTATATAGAACTTGTAACAATTTTTAACCACATACATATGACATAAGAATAAGGGAGTTAGCCAGAAATATTATATAATTATTACAGTGAATATGTCTTAAAAATAAAAAGATATATAAATTCTTTATGTAGAATATTTTAAAATTTCAAAAGATACAACTGAGAAAAGTTGAAAAATGTATTCAATGGTCAAGGTTAAAGCTTTTTACACTGTTCTTATAACAATAGCCTTTTCCAAAAGTTCATTTTTAGGATGCCAAAAATAGAAAGTGCCCTGAACATCTGGTTTTTTCAGAGTCCATTATGTGCAATAATTTATGGCAAATAATTCATATCCCAGCTCGGAAGTGTGTACCCTTGCCTTGTTCCAAAAATATCCCTGCACCAAAAATACACAGAAATAAATTGTCTTTGGAATGTACAACAACCTCATGATTTAGATTTCCAACAATTTATGAAAGACAGGGTTTTAGAATTAAATTCAAATGGCCACAAAAAGAGACAACCTTCAATGGCAACTGATCAGTAAAAATTAAACAATTTTGAAATATTCTGAAGAGCTACAGTAATTTTGGAGTGGATATCTAATTCAGCTAAATCTCAATATGTTGATCCATCAATTTCTGGGTTGAGGAAATATATTTCACAGGAGATCAAGGAAAAAGGGAAGAGTGGAAGCTAGTGTATGTGAGAGTCCATTGGTGTTAGTGTGCAAATAGGACATAAGCCTTCCCTCTGAATTTGTAGAGCTTGCAATGGAGCCAAAATTAGAAATCATGCTACTGTGCTTCCATTTCTTCTTAAAGTTTGAGCAACCCTTTTTCTCTACCAAAACGATGTTTCTGACCCAGTGGGGAAGTATGAGGGCCATAGTTAAGTTCCTTCAAGAACATGATTCTTTTAAAAAAAGAAAAAAGTCTGTTAAGGTTTGATGTGAGGTGTCCCCCAATAGCTCATGTGTGAGACACTGCAAGAAGGTTCAGAGGAGAAATGATTGGGTTGTGAGAGTCTTAACCCAATCAGAGATTCAGTCCCCTAATAGGGATTAACTGAGTGGTAACTAAGGTGGTAGGGTGTGGCTGGAGGAGGTGGGAAGTGGGGTGTGGCTTTGGGTAGATATTTGTATCTGGCCAGTGGACTGACTCTCTGCTTTCTGATCACCATCATGTGAGCTGCTTCCCTCTGCCACACTCTTCCACTATGATGTGCAGCCTCGCCTCAAGTCCTGAGGAATGGAGGAACCGTGTGTCCTCAAATATGTTCTGGTTGATCTGGTTGGGTCCTTTAGTCACAGCAACAAAAAAGCTAAAACAAAGTCCATGTGTTTTATTGGCCTCTGCTCATCAAATTCAGAAAGAAAATTCTTTACAGAAGACAGACAATAACCTGTTTTATCCCTTTTTTTTCTTCTTCAAATACACTGTGATGTTTTTTCTAAACAGAACGTTTCAGCGTGCATTTCTCAATGTGATCAATCATGTTAGTTTCATTAATAAGCAATGTAGCACCAAGCTCTAGATAAACCCACTCAATAAAAAATGAAATGCAACAGATCAACTTGTAAAGCAATTAGGTCATCAAACATGTAAAGAATTCTCCAGTCTACTATGTTACTTTCAGATAAACATTTGACATAAATGTGGGGTGGGGTCTTAAAAAAGAGAAATTAAAGTTAGTATATTAGGAGTCATGTGTCAATTAAAGATAAAAGAATAAATGATCACACAGAGAAAAAAAGGAAGATTTGAGGTAAAATTTTTAATTTACATATATATTCTCAATGAGAACAAAGAAAAACTCTTACAAAATTCCAATCAAGTAAAAATTATCAAGTTGTAACAAGTTAGATAACATATCTAGCATGGTAGAATACTTACTTACATATTGAGGTTTATTCATCTCAAAATTTATTCATAATATCTTTTAACCAAAACACCTAGCAAACATTTCAAATATTTGCTTTCTTTAAGACACTTTTTTTTTCTTGTGCAGGGGCTTGAACCCAGGGCTTCCTGCATGCTAAGCATGCATTTTGCCACAAACTACATTCTTCAGCCCTAGACTCTTGATCATTTCCTCACACTTAGATTATCCGACTTTTCACCAAGAAAATAGACATTGGATAGCTCTGTTGTTTTCCCACTACAAGCACCTCCCAATTATTCTCTTTTGAAAGAAATACATTCCTTTGCCACATCCTACCAACCTCACCACAGCAAATCCCTCTGTTCCTATACTAGATTACATCCAATCTTACCTCTTCCTGAAAACAACTCCATTCATTTTTGCCCTCCCCTTCTAAAAGGGAAGTATACATTAAAATAGCCATCAAGGCAAATGTAAAGAAACATAGAGGCTGGACACAGGGCCATATGCCTGTAATCCCAGCCACTCAGGTGGTTGAGGCAGAAGGATCACAAGTTTCAGACCAGCCTGGGAAACTTAGCAAGACCTTGTCTCAACATAAAAAATGAAAAGATCTAGGGATGCAGCTCAGTGGTAGAGTAATAGAGCTGTTGTATTTACTATTCTGTGTGATAAACAGAAAAGAAAGAAACTGAAGAAGACACTAGAAGATGGAAAGACTTCTCATGTTCTTGGATAGGTAGAAGTAATATTGTTAATATTCCTATATAACCACAAGTGATCTACAGATTCAATCCAATTCTCATCAAAATGCCAATGATATCCTTTACATAACTAGAATAGAAAAATCCTAAAATTCATATGGAAAAACAAAAGATCTGGAATAGCCAAAGCAATCCTGAGTAATGCTGAAGGCATCACAGTACCTGATTTCAAACTACACTACAGAGTCATAGTAACAAAACCATCATGGTACTAGAATATAAATAGACAAGTAGACTGATGGAACAGAATAGAAGACACAGAGAAAAAGCTACATTCATGTGATTTGTGACAAAGATACCAAGAATACATGTTGGATAAAAGATAGCTTCATTAATAAATGGTTCCAGTGAAACTGGATATCCACATGGAGAAGAATGAAACTAGATCCCTGTCTTCCGCCCTATGCAAGTCAACTTAAAATGCATCAAAGAAGTCAGGCGTGGTGACACACACCTGTAATCCCAGCGACTCAGGAGTCTGAGGCAGGAGGATCGTGAGTTCAAAGCCAGCCTCAGCAACTTAGCGAGGCCCTAAGCAACTCAGTGAGATGCTGTCTCTAAATAAAATACAAAATAGGGCTGAGGATGTGACTCAGTGGTTAAGCACCCCTGAGTTCAAACCCTGGTTCAAAAAAAAAAAATGCATCAAAGACCCAAGTCTAAGACCAAAAATCGTGTAATTATTAAAAAAGGGGGGGACACTTCAACATATAGGCCCAAAGACTTCCTGAGTAAGAACCCAGATAGTTCAAAAAATAAAAACAAGAATTAATAAATGAGACAGCATCAAATTAAAAAGCCTATGCACAGCAAAGGAAACAAGAGAATGAGGAGAAAATGGACAATTGGAGAGCATCTTTGCCATCTACTCTGTGATAGTATTAATATCCAAAATGTATAAAGACCTCAAAACACAATTGCGGCCAGGTGCTGTGGCCCACACCTGAAGTTCCAGTGGCTCAGGAGGCAGAGGCAGGAGGATAGCAAATTCAAAGCAAGCTGTAGCAACTTAGCAAGGCAGTAAGCAACTCAGTGAGACACTGTCTCTAAATAAAATAGAAGAAAAGGGGAGGGGGGAGGTCTGAGGATGTGGCTCAGTGGTTAAGTACCTCTGGGTTCAGTCCCCAGTACCAAAGGATAGTAGGAACATACCTCAATATTGTAAAAGCTATATACATTAAACCCAAGGCCAACATCATTCTAAATAGAGAAAAATTGAAAGCACTCCCTCTAAAAACTGAAACAAAATAGGGATGCTCTCTTTCATCACTCCTATTCAATGTAGTTCCTTTTTTATGAAAAATTATGATTATTATTTATTTGTTCTAATTAATTATACATGACAGCAGAATGCATTTCAATTCATTGTACATGAATGTAGCATGACTTTTCATTACTCTGTTCAACATAGTTCTTGAAACCCTAGCATGAGCAATTAGACAAAAGAAAGAAATTAAAGGGATGTGAATAGGAAAAGAAGAGCTCAAACTATCCCTATTTGCTGATGATATGATTCTATATGCAGAAGACTGAAAAAACTCCACCAAAAAGCTTTTAGAACTCATAAGCAAATTATCAGGGTATAAAAGCAATACCCATAAATCAATTTCATTCCTATATACCAATGACAAATCAGCTGAAAATTAGGGAACATTTATAATAGCCCCCCAAAAAATTATTTGCTTTCCCCTCTTCCCCTTGCCCCACCATATTCAAAGACTGTTCTCTCTCAGTTTTCTCAAAATACCAAGCTCATTTCCATACCCTGTACTTCTACCATGTTATTTGTCCTGAAACACTCATGCTTTTGTTAAACTAATTCTCAGTATCTTTCAGTCCTTGGGTAATCATCTTCCCCCAAAATGAGATCCAAACTGGACAAAGGAATGTGCTTCATGCTTTCAATTTCCTATGCTCTTTTAAAATCTTCTCAAAACTGTGATTAAATGTACAATTATTTGAGTGATATCTCTACCCTCCATAAATGGTAAAATCCAAGATGAGTATGGTCTGTTCACCACTCCATGGTTGGCCCACTGCCTCACAGGTAAGGCATTCCTGACACAACCAGATTCACTAATGTTGACAACACTTTGGGGAAGAGACTCAACAAATCTTTCATTAAAGCAAAATTTAGGACTCTTGAGGCACTTGGTATGATCTAATGATGTAGTCTCCTTTGGTTATAGAAGACACAGTCTTAATCACGGTAGTGAATTCATTTATTCTTCTTAGCAGTTACCATTCAACAACCCACCTCTACTCAAGTCAGAAATATTCACAGACTTGAAGGAGAATATTTGTTGGCTAACAGTTTTGTCTGGTAGTTCTCTGAACTCTATTCCCCAGGTCAAATCTGTGGCATTCTCTGCTGGAGGATTCATTGATGTAATTAGCAACAGCTCTGGGGTCACTCAAGAGCTTTTATGCTAATAGCTTAGCTGTGGATCTTACTGAACAGACCCTGAAAGGTATCATGAAAAGAAACACTGGTAAAAAGTTGATAGTGGAAACAAAATTTAAGCCATATAAGTGGAAAGTCAAGGTCCTTGAGCTAAGTGAAAGGCCAATGCACTTAGAAGAATAAAGGACAAATACCTCATCTTCAGCAACGCAAAAAAACTTAATCTTTTTTTAAACTGAAACTTTACGGCAAGGCAAAATCACCCTGAAAAGTACATGGCTTAACTTCCACTACATCCACAAGTGAGGGGAGGCAGGCTATTACCTGCCAAAGAGGACTCCTCTGAGGATGGACATTCTCAGGACTGGAAGAAATCATGTAAGATACACTCAGGACCACTCTACTCGTGTTTACACACTCCTAAGTCCCTTATTTCACACACACTAACATATGTACAATCATGAGAGGTATTAAAATATGCTAATGAAAGATGGACTAAAAATATAGAAAAACGTGAGAACATAGGTCAAACTTGGACATAAGCAGTGATGGAAAAGCAGAGCATATGAACCCAGGACTGGCACTATTTGGTTTTACTTTTCTCATATGGCTAATTATAAGTGGAAGCTGGGTATGATGATGTGTGCTGATAATCACAGCTACTGGAGAGGTTAAGGCAGGACAATCATGAGTTGAGGCCAGTCTGAGCAACATAGTGAGACACCATTTCCCAAAATAATAATAAATAAAATAAATTATACATGCCTCATATTTATGACTCACATTATATTTCTACTGGATAGTACAACTCTGGAACCATCACTAGTGGAAAAAAAAGAGGAAAAAAAATTTGAAAGTCAATAGAGAAAATAAAATGAAATATTAAAATAAGAGATAAAAATCAGAAAGAATAAAGAAAAAAAAGCTAAAGGAACAAATAGAAATTTAATGCCATGATCATCTTGATAGTAGGCTTAAACACGAATATGTCAATAGTTTTATTAAATATGAACAAAACTAAATCTCTGGTTAAAAAGCATATTTTGCTATTTTGGACCAAAAAAACGAAACAAAACAAAACCCTACAACCCTACAAACACTGCCTAACTCTATGATGATTAAAAGAAGCACACTGAAAAACAACTACTAATTAATATTATTTAATTAATGGATTTAAAAGATTTTGTTTGGGTTTTATTAGCCTTTTCACTGTTGTGACCAAAAGACCTGGCAAGAACAATTTTAGAGGAGATAGGTTTATTCATAGTTTCAGAGGACAGTCTCAGTCCATAGATGGCCGGCTCCATTGCTCTGGGCCCAAGATGTGGCAAAACATCATGGAGGAAGAATGTGGTATAGGAAGCAGTTCAGGATATGGCCACCAGGAAGCAGAGAGATAGAGATTTCCACTCATCAGGAACAAAATATAAACCCCAGCAGCATGCCCCTAGTGAACTACCAACGGTTAGCACCCAGTTAATTCATTCAAGTGGATTGATGTACTGATTAGGTTAAGGCTCTCATAACCTGATCATTTACTCTAAAGTTTCTTGCATTGTCTCACACAAGAGCTTTCGGAAGACACCTCATATCGAAACCATGACAGCATGTAAGTGCTAAGCATAAGAAAGGTGTATTATGTGATAGTGAGAGTATTAAATTAGAAATCAATACTTATAAGATGTCTAGAAAACTCACAAAATATTTAGAAATTAAACAAAATGTTTATAAGTAACTCAGGAGTTAAAGATACCACAAGAGAAACTTTAAAAGATATTTTGAACTAAACTACATGAATTACAGATAATGCAATACTTTTAAGAAAATTTAAAACTTAAAGGACCATTTTAGTAAATAAGAGCACATGATCTGTGCTTCTAACTTAAGGAATTTTAGAAAATAGTGCAAAATGGACAGAAAAGAATTAGAAGAGAGAAAATAATAACAAAACAGTAAAGAGCAATAGAAAACAACAAATAGAAAAGTAAAATAAAATTTGACGATTTTTTTGATAGACCAGTAATAAATTTGAACCACCTCTATCTAGGTTTATAAAAAATAATAAAACAGAAAATATCAGGGAGGAGAAAAAAAATTCTTAGAGGTAAATGAGAATGACAATACAACATATCAAAATCTCTGGGACACTATGAAAGCAGTACTAAGAGGAAAATTCATTGCATTGAGCACATTCAAGAAAAGAATAGGGCTGGGCATATAGCTCAGTTGGTAGAGTGCTTGCCTTGTAAGCACAAGGCCCTGGGTTCAATCCCCAGCACCAAAAAAAAAAAAGAAAAGTCAACAACTCAATGACCTAACCTTATATCTCAAAGCCCTAGAAAAAGAAGAACAGAACAACACCAAAAGTAGAAGACAGGAAATAATTAAAATCAGAGCTGAAATCAATGAAATTGAAACAAAGAAAACAATTCAAAAAATTGACAAAACAAAAGGATGGTTCTTTGAAAAAGTAAACAAAATAGATAAGCCCTTGGCCACACTAACAAAGAGAAGGAGAGAAAAAACTCAAATTACTAAAATTCATGATGAAAAAGGAAATATCACAACAGACACTGTTGAAACACAAAACATAATTAGAAGCTACTTTGAAAATCTATATTCCAATAAAATAGAAAATCCTGAAGACATCAAAAAATTCCTAGAGACATATGATCCTCCCAAACTGAACCAGGAGGACATACACAATTTAAACAGATCAATTTCAAGTAATGAAGTAGAAGAAGCCATCAAAAGCTTGCCAACCAAGAAAAGCCCAGGAACATATGGTTTCTCAGCTGAGTTCTATAAGACCTTCAAAGAAGAACTTATACCAATACTCCTGAAAATATTTCATGAAATAGAAAAGGAGGGAACCTTCCAAAATCATTCTGTGAAGCTAATATCACTCTGAAACCAAAACCAGACAAAGACACATCTAGAAAAGAAAACTTTAGACCAATATCTCTGATGAATATAGATGCAAAAATCCTTAACAAAGTTCTGGCAAATTGCCTACAAAAACATATGAAGAAGATAGTGCACCATGATCAAGTGGGGTTTATCCCAGGGATGCAATGTTGATTCAACATCCAGAAATCAATATATGTAATTCATCACATCAATAGACTTAAGGTTAAGAATCATATGATTATTTTGATAGAAGTTGAGAAAGCATTTGACAAAATACAACACACCTTCATGCTCAAAACACTAGGAAAAATAGGTATGGTAGGAATATACCTCAACATTGTAAAGGCTATTTATGCTAAGCCCACTGCCAACACCATTCTTAATGGAGAAACACTGAAAGCATTCCCTTTAAAAACTGGAACAAGACACAGACACCCACTGTCACCACTTCTATTCAACATTGTGCTTGAAATGCTAGCCAGAGCAATTAGACAGACGAGAGAAATTTAAGGAATAAGAATAGGAACAGAAGAATTCAAGCTGTCACTATTTGCTGATGACATGATTCTATATTTAGAAGATCCAAAAAACTCCACCAGGAAACTTTCAGACCTAATTAATGAATTCAGCAAAATAGCAGGATATAAAATAAACACACATAAATCAAATGCATTTAACTATATAAGTGATGAATCATCTGAAAATGAAATGAGGAAAACAACTCCACTCACAATAGCCTCAAAAAAAAATAAAGTACTTGGGAATCAATCTACCAAAAGAGATGAAAGACCTCTTCAATGAAAACTGCAGAACATTAAAGAAAAAAATTGAGGAAGACCTTAGAAGATGAGAGATGTTCTTGGAGAGGCAGAATTAATACAATCAAAATAGCCATACTTCCAAAAGTGCTATACAAATTTAATGCAATTCCAATAAAAACCCCAATGACATTCCTCACAGAAATAGGAAAAAGCAATCATGAAATTCATATGGAAGAACAAAAGACCCAGAATAGCCAAAGCAATCCTGAGCAGGAAAAATGATGCAGGAGGTATCACAATACCAGACCTTAAACTCTACTATAGAGCAATAGTAACTAAAACGGTATGGTATTGGCACCAAAAAAGACAGGTAGACCAATGGTACAGAATAGAGGACACAGAGACAAACCCACATAAGTACAGTTACCTCATACTAGACAAAAACATGCAATGGAGAAAAGATAGCCTCTTCAACAAATGGTACTGACAGAACTGGAAATCCATATGCAATAAAATGAAATTAAACCCCTGTCTCTCACCCTGTACCAAACTCAACTCAAAATGGATCAAGGATCTAGGAATTAGAACTGAGACCCTGCACTGAATAGAAGAAATAGTAGGCCCAAATCTTCTGCATGTTGGCTTAGGACAAAACTTCCTCAACATGATCCCCAGAGTGCAAGAAATAAAAGGAAGAATCAATAAATGGGACTGATTCAAACTAAAAAGCTTTTTTTCAGCAAAAGAAACAATCAATAATGTGAAAAGAGAGCCTACAGAGTGGGAAAAAATCTTTTCCACACACACTTCAGACAGAGCACTGATCTCTAAAATGTATAAAGAACTTACAAAACTTTACACCAAAAATGCAAAGAGCCCAATCAATAAGTGGGCTAAGGAACTGGGCAGACACTTCACAGAAGATGATATACAAATGATCAATGAATATATGAAAAAGTGCTCATCATCTCTAGTAATTAGAGAAATGCAAATTAAAAGCACCCTAAGATTTCATCTAACTCCAATTAGAATGGCTATTATCAGGAACACAAGCAATAATAAGTGTTGGCGTGGATGTGGGGAAAAGGGCACACTCACACATTTCTGGTGGAGTTGCAAATTGGTGCAGCCACTCAGGAAAGAGGTATGGAGATTCCTCAAAAAACTTGGAATGGACCCAACATTTGATCCAACTATCCCACTCCTTGGTTTATACCCAAAGATCTTAAAATCAGCAAAGTACAGGGATGCAGCCACATCTATGTTCATAGTGGCTCAATTCACAATAGCTAGATGGTGGAACCAACCTAGATGCCCTTCATTTGAAGAATGGATAAAGAAATTGTGGTATGTATACACAATGGAATATTACTCAGCCATAAAGAAGAATAAAATTACGGCATTTGCTGGTAAATGGGTGGAGTTTGGGGAATATCATGCTAAGTGAAATAAGCCAAGCTCAAAAATCCAAAGGCCGATTGTTTTCTCTGATCAGTGGAAGCTTATACATAAAGGGGGGGCGTGGGGGGAAAGGGTTTTGGGGAGAATTAAAAGAATAATATCTATTTTATATCCATTCTTTAAAAAAATGGAAATAATACTGTCCGATTCCTTTTACAAGACCTGCATAATGCTGATATCAAGATCACAAAAAAGCACATTATAATAAAAAGAGGCTAGGATCCCTCAGGAGCATAGATAATAATTAATAAGATAAGGACATGGAATATATAGATACATAAAAGATGTGTCATAACTAGTGGAGTGTCCTTAACAATGTATAATTGTCAATTTATAAATTCAAATCTAGAGTTACAGATTAAAGGAAAATAAATGTGCAATCATTCTAACAGCTACTAAAAAATACTGACACAATTTACCATCCATTTATGATAAAAATACAAACTAAGAAGCAAATTTTCAACATAACAAGCATCTTAAGGAACCCCCAGTTAATAAAATATTTAGCTTTGAAATATTGAACATTCTTTCCCTAAAATCACAGTAAGACAAGGATGTCCATTCTTACCATTCTATCCAACATTGTACTGAAGGGCCTCTCTATTGCAATTAGGTAAAAGAAAAAAGCATAAAAGATGGACAGAAAAAAGTAAAATTTATTTTACTTGATACAGAGAAATTGGAGTGAATACAGCATCTAAAAACAAATTCTAGTTTGTAGAAACATGACTGAAATGCAGTAGGGAAAGAGCAATAATCTCTTTAATAAATTATGCTAAATCAATTAGATAAAAAATTTGGCTTTGATTCCTTCCTCATGTCATACACAAAGGTCAGCTTCTTGTGATTCTAAATATAAATGTTAAGGATAAAAGAACAAAGCTTTTAAAAGGTAACATAGAACAATATACTCATGATCTTGAGTTAGGCAAAGATTTTTTTAAAGGGAGAAAAAGACTAAAAACTGGTAATCATTTAAAAAATTACAAAATTTCAATTCATCAAAATGAGCCATGAAAAAATGGACAGCCAAGCCATAAAAGGAAGAAAACATTAGCATTCAATAAGTCCTACAAGTCGACCAGGAAAACAAAACCAGATATCTCACTGAAAATGGAGGGGACTGGAGGAGGCCTTAAATAGACACTTCAAAATTGTGACAGATACCATTGCCCTGTGTATATGTATGAACGCACAGATGGTGTGACTCTACTTTGTGTACAACCAGTGAAACAATAGCTGTACTCCATTTGTGTTCAATGAATCAATAAGTAAATAAAAAAATAAAAATAAAATAAAATTCTAATAAAAAAAATTGATAACTTTCAAATATTCAACAACATTAATCCCTGGCCTCTGGAACACTATTCAATGTAAAATTGGCTTAATTACTTTAGAAAACTGTTGGGTAGCACCTTTAGCAGCTGAATATTCATGAGTCCTCTGATCTATCAATCCCACTCCAAGGCATATACTAAAAGAAATACCAAGACACAGGCAAGGGTGATCTTGGCCAGGACCAGGACTAGGATGAAGTAGAAGAGGTGCTAGGGCTCAGTATTTAAGGAGAGCTCACTCTCAGGGTCACACCTACACTTGCATCATTTGTGGCATTGGGTGCTTTCTTAAATTTTGCATCCTAGGCACCTCTCCTCTCATCCAAGTTCCACTTTGTTCCTGGCAGTTCTTCTAAGAGTCCAAATGCCCAAATGTCCATCAACTGCAGAACATATAAGTTATGTAATATTTAAAGATTTGCTCCATAGCAGTGAAAAGAATGAACCAGTAATAAGCAACAATGTGTATCAATCTCACAAACATAATGTTGAATGAAAGAAGCCTGTTACTAAAGTTGTGCATGATTTCATTCATAAAAATTTAGGAACAGGAAAAACGTATCAATTACCATAGAAATGAGAAGAGTCATCAATTTCAGAAGGGATAATTATGAGGGTGCTCAAGGAAGACTTCTAGAGTCCTGGTAAAATCTGTGTCTGTTGAAGTTACACAGTATGTATACTTTGTAAACGTCCATTGAGATGGACATATTACATACATGCCATATGTATCATTAGATGTTACTTATGATTGGCTCAATTCTCTAAGGTATCACTACTACAAATAAAAAGTTTATCAAAACATCAGTCACTGGAAAATGAGCAACAAATTCTAGTTATGTTAAGAAAAAAAAAATTCTAGTTATGATGAGGAAAAGGGAAGTGAATACCATAAGGGTGAGTACCGGGACCTTTCTCTGTATCCATGATGTTTCATTAGTTTTAAATTACACCCAAACAAATAATAGCAAAATGATATAATTTGATAGGGGTGGGTAATGAGTACATCATTCATTGTTTTTCTCTTTAGTTTTTTGTTTCAAACATTTCTAACTTTTAGAAAACCAATGTGGGTTATGTGGGCCTGCGATGTGATCCACCAAGAGGACAGTGCAACCCACATAACTATCAACACCTCTTGAAAAATGCTATGAAGTGCTGTCTTCCACAGTAGACTTCTTGTTCTGCTCCCTGCCAAGGCAGAATATGATATTTGCAACTAGCCTTTCAATTTCATTGGAGAAAATCATGCAAAATGTGAAGAGCTTGTTTTAGTGTTTCTTTAACATTACAGGTTTTGAAATCAAAGCTTCAGGAAAAAATATTCTGCTCTCTGTATCTCTATTGAAGTCTGATGTTCCTTGAAAAACAAATTACAAGTGGTTCTGCTCACCTCTCACTGATCCCAAATCATAGAAGAGATAATAAATAAGATTAACTTTACACTTGGGGGAACTTCTGTGAGACAGGCCTTCAACTGTGGATATAAAACTGGAAGAGTTTATTTGCACTCTTCCTTTTGCCCTTTAAGCTTAGTTTTATGAGAAACTACCAGAAACGCTGGAATTTTTCATTGCGTTTCAGTTAGCCTTCTGTTCATTTCCATTTCAGAAATGGCTTCCTCTCACATATTAGAAATAGACTCTCTGGAAATAGTCCTCCACCCCCTATGTCATTGCTGAGTGGAAGACTCCCTGTGTCATGGTTATGGTCAGGACAGAACCAAACGAAGAGTTTTCATACAGGCACAAAATAGCCCATGGCTCTGTATTCAATTTGTGCTAGACTTTTCTGTGAATCTGTTCCCAATCTCAGTTGACTCTAATCCTCTGTTTGATCTGGTCTCAGTTAAAAGTGGGAATGGGGTAAGGTGCATTGGGATGGATCCAAAGGGACATGGTGGCAAACTGACCACATGGAAAGACTGAGGTTGATACAATAGAGTGGAAGGAGCAATGGGCTTAAGTCACAGAAGCTCCACATTATAATTCTGGCTTGCTGACCTACTAACCACTACAAAAGAAATGAGGTAAGACCTCTCTCTTCCTCGAGTTGTGTGTGGTTTGCACGCCGTGCAACAGTGAGGATATTACACAGGCATGAGGCATTGACAGAAAGTGCCTTCCATTGGCTCTGCTACTATTCTGTGGTTTTGAAAATATTTTCCAATTTATCTTTGTCAGGTTTCATTCTTTTTCCATACACTCATTACTCAATATCCTTTGGTTTCATTTCTTCCACCTCTTTCCACAATTTCTCAATAGGCTGTGTGTTGTCCTCATAACATACTCTGAAGTGTCAAGGTATTTGAGTTTTTGCATTTCTTGGTTTCTCTAAGTTTTGATGTGTCTGAAAGGTTATCTTTTTAAAAAATTTGTTCTGATTAATTGTCCATGACAGAATGCATTTTGACACATTGTACACAAATGGACACAACTTCTCATTCCTCTGGTTGTACATGGTGCACAGTCGTACCAGGAGTGTAATCATACATGTATATTAGGTAATAATGTTAGTCTCATTCCACTGCACTTCCCACCCCCCACCCTCTCCCCTCCCCTCACTCTCCTCTGCAGAATCCAAAGTTCCTTTATTCCTCCCTACCCCGCACCATTATGGATCAGCATCCCTTATCAGAGAAAACATTCTGCCTGAAAGCCCATCTTTTGGTTGAAATGAAAGCCGTGTGCCCTTCACAAGCAGATCATCAGGTGACAGACACCTCACAAAGGACAAGTTAATGAGACATTACTGAGTCATAATGGGGATGAGGTTCATGGAGATGAGGTCAAGAAGGGTCAAGGTTTTGAACAGAAGTGATTATGGACCATGAGCAAGGAAATCTTTCCTAGCCATAAGTGGCCCTATAGTTTTTATCAGATTACATGCTTTGAAACCTCATTGCTGTAAAATTGCTAAACTTTGAGTTTGTTTCTCCTTACCAGGCAACATATTTGCAACTGACAGGTTGATATTTCATGTGATTTGGATATATTTTTATTTTAAAAAAATATTTGTGTTGAACATGAGATGTTTATTCTTCCCCACTTCATATTTCTACTGACTCCTCTCCACAGGAAGGAATGTTGTGAGGCACATTTTTTTTTCTATCTTACTCAATCCTTTCCAAGGGAAAAAGACACTAACATGATTTTTTCAAAGCATCACATTTTCCTGGAGGGCATAGTCAGGACTTTGACCATTTTCTCTCCTTCTGCCTTTCTTAGTAAAGCAGACCCATGGTCCTGATCAATGAAGCTGGATGAATGACTCATTTCAGACCCACAATGCATCCCTTATTGTCTTCAGTGGAGGAGGAAAGGGGATGATCCTATTCACCCTTAATCCTTGACCTTATCTCTAACAATTTTACCAGACATCCTTCCACTTGAGTTGTACTTACTTTCCATTTGTCTAGAGATCCTGTCATCAGAGAGACCTCTAAAAGTGGGATTCTGCCTCCTCACAACCTCAAATTAGGGTCATGAACTTGAAACCTTGCCCTACAATCGTGTGTGTGTGTGTGTGTGTGTGTGTGTGTGTGTGTGTTGGGGTACCATGGATTGAACTCATGGTCACTCAACCACTGAGCCACATCCCCAGCCCTATTTTGTATTTTATTTAGGGACAGGTTCTCACTGAGTTGTGTAGTACCCTGCTATTGCTGAAGCTGGCTTTGAACTCCTGATCCTCCTGCCTCAGCCTCCTGAGCTGCTAGGATTACAGGCGTGTGCCACCACCCTGTAAATCTGAGAGAAGGAGGAAGGTTTATGCAGCCCACACTACCAGATTAATCCCACTTTGCACTGGGAAATGTTCCTGGACAATGCATTTTTGGAGATTTTATCATATTTGCTTGTCCTGGAGAAGTAGCTCTTGCCAAAAATGTTAATGCCAGTTTTCCATTAGTGTTGAGTTAGACTTTCCTTCCAGGTGCTACAACTTATAACTGGATATGATCAGTCTTTCCTAGCAGCTTATAATATCCCATTCGAGCAAATCTGGGAACATAATGAGATTGTTATTAGTTTGGGTCAGAGCCCAGAAGACAGAATTCAGTATCGGTTTACTACAGCTGAGGGTCAGAAGTCAGGCAGTAGCCACGATTAACTAACTGAAGAATAAAACATCTGACCCACTATAATAAGATCATGAGGTTTTAGTCAGTGCAAAACATTTTCAGGTGACAGGAGAAAGCATTCAGGGAGAATTGGCAATAGGAAGTAGAGACCATCACCAGGAAATTTTGTTTCTTACACTAGAAAGAAGTCTGAAAGGAGAATCCTGGGCCAAAGGTCAGTATGCTTACCACCGTTGAGGGACACAAATATTCTCAGTGGGAAGAGAGACTGTGAAAACGTTTTCTTGACATTTTGCTGTACAGCAGGATTTTCAAAAGAGTGAGGAAGAAGCATGTGTTTAAGGATTCCTTACTCTCCCCCTCTCCATATGGAAAAAGAACTGATTTCCATAAAAGGTGTCCCTCAGAAATTCTGGCAGGATATCAATTCTACTGTTGTCTTGGTTCAAGAGATAATTGATCAACACATCTGTACTTCCCTCATGCAAATTTGTGACTGAGTTTCCAACAGTATGTCTCCACACTGCAACAACATTCTCTTGTTACAAACAGACAGTACCCAAGGAATCTTCCGTGAAATTCTAGTCCCTAGAGATGCTTTTCCTTTAGGAGGTGTGGGAAAGAGGGGTGGGAGTGAGCTGGCAATGAGAAACAAAATTTAAAAAGACAAAATAACAAACTCCTCCTGGAGATTCACAAGGCATACTGATATAATAAAGACTCTGAAAAAAAATCAACAAAGAATAATTATAATAAGTGAAACAAAAAGTCCTTTTTAAAAAGTTAAAACTTTGTATATTCTGAAACTGTGTGCCCACAATCTTTTCTTTCCACATACCAGCTACTAGTATCCAATATTACAGAATTTTCATTCAGAAGGGCTTATTTTGGAAAAATCTGCCTTGTAGCTTTATAGGCACCAAAAGAGTGAAGGTATGTGAGGGTGACTTGGCTCTCATTTACTACTCCCAAATGCTGATGACAGGGATATAAAGAAAGAAAAATGAAGAGCCCCTCCCATAGTCACAAGTGAATGGGTTGATTCATTAGCTACTATGTATAAATTATATTGATGGGTAAGCTGCCAAACATACCAGAAATCAGTAGGTTTCAGCACTAACACCTAACTGGAGCTTACTGATTTATAGATAGACCACATGAGACTAGATCCTTTTCCACATCCTTTGGATCCACTGCAAGAACACTTCTGTGCCTTGCTTGAAGGTTATCTCCATGGCAGGATCTCCTAAAGGATCCCTGGATCACCACCAGCTTCATAGGTTACCTTTCAACTGGGTCCTATCCAACCTAGGCCTTACCCACTCCCTGGGTAAAGAACAAGGGACAAAGTGAAAACTGCAGGTTCAGGGAAGAATGGCACCTACTGTCATGAGCTATGACTATATTAGAAACCACTCCAGCACTCGGGGATGTGAAACAAGGGTGGAGTAGTGCTCATGGTGTTGTGGGTCGGCTGGTCTGGGTTACACAATTCTGCTCCATGTTATGTAGCTGAGGTCATTCACGTGGATACAGTCAACTGGGGCTGGAACATTTAGCGTCACCCTTTACCCTCATGATGGTCCCTCACACCCATGGCCTTTCATCTTCCAGGGGTAGTCTGAACTTCCCTCACAGCATGGTAATTGTGCAACAAGAGAAAGTAAGTGATAGTCTCTAGTTCTCTTAAAGCTTCTGCTCAGAATCCCCCAAGCACCACTGGTGATGTGTTCTGTTGGTTAAGTTAAAAGTCTAGCCTAGATTTCACTTCCTGACACAAGAAGAGGTATGCGCATAGAGACAGGAAGTTTATCACCAGCTAAGCTGGGACATCCAAAGCTTCTCGTTCTACAGCATCATTTGGAAGTAAACAGAAAAGTGCGCACCACTTCTGACAAAGAGGGCTCTATCTGAACAAATCTGAAACTTACTCCTTTATATCCACAATGATGTAATTCTTCAGAAAAATAAAGGAAAAACATGACAAACCTCTACAGGGCTCCAGTTGGAACAAAGTAAACGAGCACCTAATTGTACCCACTCAGTGTTTAAGATTAGCTCTTTTTAGGAGGAGACTAGAATAATCTATTCTGGGTTAATATTAAATTCCTGTATGGGAAAAATTGGTTCTCTGGCTAGTCAATTATAAATTAAATTTTGAATTGTGTTCATGTTTCATTCCTCATTTCTACTCCTTCCCAAGGAGTAAGCAAGCATCCTTCTTATCAACTAACCAAACTGAGGATGAGCGTAGCCATATCCAGAAGAGAAAAGCTAAATATTTATTTAACAGTCTTATCACCTTTCCTGAAAGCAGCCAGATCTTCTTTTTCCCTCATTTACCATGCAGCACGTAAAGTGAAGACGAGTAGGCTATGCAGCTGCCTACATGGTACATTTTGTGGGATGCAAAAATAATCTTCGCAGCTGCCAGGACATGATGCCTGGAATTCTATCATAGAGATTAATTTCACTCACTTATGGTATGACTATCCTAGGATTCAAGAACAGAATGCAAAGACCTTAGGATATGGAACACAGAGAGCTGTCACCACCCATTAGCTGTCCAGTGCCGGGTGAGTGGCTAGGCTGGGGATTCCACACACTGAGGCACAATCCAGCCAGCTCAAAGTTCTGTGGTCAGGTATATACCTGAGGGCCAGAAAGATGGGTGCATCACACATAGCCAAGTGTATGCTCCTAGAGGTGGGGGCACCCCATGGGTGGACAGATGTGGGCATAGACATGCCTCTCCAATTTCAGTGTTCCAAAGGGTGTTAATGGGAGGGAAGGAAAAGGGAAATATGAGGAGTGAGAAACAGGCAGAAGGGTCCATCATGAGCATGTTCTCTTAAACATTACCTTCTCAAGAGTTTTTAAATTAACATTTTGTCATCATGATGGTTATAACATTGATGAAAGTGCATTAAAGGAAACAATGTGATAGTGAAGGCAGTTAAAAGAGGAACTTTTAAATAAAGTTTTATTCATTCTATGAAAGTATTGAAAGATTTTAAATAAAAAATAGCCAACATTTATATTGTACATTCTATAAGACAAGGTTCTGAAAACTTCATATTCGTTGATAGTCACAAAACCCCTATGATAGGGCTGGGGATATAGCTCAGTTGGTACAGTGCTTGCCTTGCAAGCATAAGGCCCTGGGTTCAATCCCCAGCACCACAGAAACAAAAAACAAAACAACCCTATGATATAGATGTTCTTACTCCCATTTTTAAAAAGTAGGAAACTGAGGCCACAAAAATAGATTGACTTATTTATGATCCCACAGTGAATATGTGGTAAAGCCAGGAATGAACCCCAGCAATCTGCTGGCTGGAACTTAAAGTCTCTATTCTATCATTATACTGTGATGCTTGCCAGGGACCACCATATGCACAAATGGTTAAGCATGGAGAGAACATGCCAAGAGGGAAAGAAACTGTTTTCAGTACTGGCCTCTAAGATGGAAAATTTTGAGTCTGGAGTTAGGTTTTTTTCCCCATTGTAATTTTTAAATTATAGTTGTCTAGTAGTAACACTAGTATCATTAGAATTTTGTTGTGTGTCCTTTACACTTATAAAATTAAAAGTAGTATTAAAATATTTTTTCAATAATAGCACATGAAAACTTTTTCCAATTCTGATTTAAAGAGACTCAAAATTTATGGTCAATCCTAACGTAATGAAAAATTGCTAGGGAAACAATTCTCCATCTCTGAAAAGTCGTTTTTCTTCCCTCCCTTTCTGAAACCAAAGTCCATGTACAGGCATAGAGCTCCAGAAGGCTGGGCTCTGACCAATCTTACCATGCTCAGCAGATCAGTTGGCCTCTGAAAGGGTCCAAACTAAACACTATGTAGAATGCCAGGGCCATCGTTAAGAATAAACCCTTCCCTCCTTTTGGCTTTTGGTCAACTGTAAATGCCAGAGAAAATGATTAATCTTTTGCCCATGTTTTCTACTATTTTTTCTTTTCTTTGCCAACCAACCTCAATAACATACATCTTTTCCTCCTTGAATAGAGAAGAGGTTGCCATTTTGCTCAGGTGGGAGAAGCACTCAATGCTGCAACTGAAATCAGTTTTGTAGATTGCCACCATTAGATCTAGCCATTTGTATGAATTTAACAGAAATTAAAGTTAGGTTGTAGCCAGAAAGGCAAGTATGGCAAATATACCATCATAAATCTCCATAAGTAAATGGTTAATGCTTGTAAGCCCTAAATGAGAAAATTAAGGCACTTACAGGAAGTTGTAATATCCAATATCTAAAATCCAATGGGAGAACTAACTACCCTATAGTCTGTCTTTTAGTTAATGGCTATGAGTCACAAGTTAGGGAAGAGAGATAAAGTTTCCAAAAGGCAACAATAAAAATACAATTCATTCACAATAAGCAAAAGCCTATCTATCTCCCATATATTTGATTCCAATACAGTACTGTGATCCTTCTAAGGCACAACTGGAAATACATGAGAAAATTTCTTCAGAGGTCATGATTGAGAGGCACTATTGGCACTTAATAAATAGCAGCCAGTGATGTTAAGTAACCTGCAATTTGCCATAGATGCGTCGTGCAGTGGAGATGTTTCCTGACTGATCGGATGCGAAGAGCATCCCTGTTGCATGATACTTCATTAGATAGTTGCCCTGCTCTCTCAGAGCCTCCATCTCCAGACCTGTTGTCTACTTGTCTTGAATGAACAAATCAACTCTCTGTTGGAAAGTCATGGTCTCTTCCTCATTTTTAATGAAGGGCAAAGGCTATAATTCAACTGGACTCTGTACCATTTCAAGGGATCAAGGGCAGTATAGCAGTAAGGGGATATGTTCCCAACTCCTCAGTGGACACCTGAAGTGGAGCATAAAACTGAAGACTACCTATATGTTTTTCCTATACATACATAACTATGATAAAACTTAATCTAAAAATACAGGAAAAGGTACTATAACTAATAATAGAATAGAATGATTATAACAATATGCTATAAGAGTTATTTGAAATTTATGGACTATTAATTTCTGAAAATTTCCATTTAATATTTTTAGACTGTGTTGACCACAGGTAACAAAAACCATGGAAATCAAAACTGCAGATTGGGGTGGGAGTGGGCAGAGAATAATAGGAGGAAATCCCTCATTAATACAAATAAGACTCTTGGAATTCTGAGACACAGGCGTATATCAAGTGATTGGATTTAGAAAAGAGGTAATGGATAAATGGAAACAAAGATTTGAGCCAAAGTAGACTATCGTATGCCCTCCCTCCCCTCCTTCTCTTTTTCTGCAAATAGCTGTTGAGTGACCACTATCTGCAAGCATTGTGCAAGGCACTGTGAAACACTGATGAGCAATGAATGACATAGTTTCTACTCTCACTAGGTATACGTGCTATTGAGAGAAACTGACATTAATCAAATAATCACACAAATACTCTGATGAATGAAGACCATCCTGGTCACCCCTGATTATTGATTACATTACCTACTGCAAAGAGCACTGGATGAATATTACTTGTGCCACATAATTTCTGGGTTCCATTGTTAGGAAGTCAATTAGACTAGACAAAAACTTCAGTAGACTCATTTTTTACAGGCATATAAATGCAGATTTCTTTGGATAGCAATGTAGGATCTAAGTGGATAAGAGAGAGCCTGGTGGATTTTTCAGAATAAACAGGGCACTTAAACATGACTAGTTTTAACTTAGAATGAGTCTTCAGGGATAGTGTCTGAATGAACTTTCCCACAAAGAGGCCTGGGAGTTATTACCAACACAGGTGGTCTTGAGATCCCTCTTGGGGTTATCAAGAGCAATTGTGTCATCAAGCTAATACTGTAAATAGTTATAGAATATAAATTCTGTCCCTTGTACCCTGTAAAGGCCTAAGGACATAAAGATGAGTAGGAAGCACCTCTTGCCTTCCAAGGGCTGAGGTAGAGAAGACAGCTTAATGCATTATGGTAGGTACCTATGAACAGCAATGACCAAGTGTCAGAGGCCCTCAGAGAAGGGATTATTTACACCTGCATTGGGTTTTGTTTGGTCCTGAGGAAGGATGTCTGTAGATGGAGACCTCAACTTTCAGCCTTTCCTGATAGTTTCATGTTGTTTGCCTTGGATAACTATCCCATTATCAAAAGGTCTTTTGTTGTTGTTGCTGTTGAATATGGATTCTCCATGATGTTTCTTATCTAAACCTGAGTATGAAATACTACTTTAAGATTTTAGCCTGATTAGCTGAATCAGGAAATTCCCTTCCATGAATGTCACTGTGACGTCCTCTGTATGTACTTTGTGTACACTTCCTCCATTTCCAGAATCCTCCACCCCAGCTAACACAGATTCGTCCATTGCTCCATGTAGCTGGTGCTAAAAAGAAGTGGGGAGAGAAGTAAGAATATAGCCCATCTCTTCCACCACACTTTGCCCAGACATGAGTTGGTGTCCACAGCCAATATTCTAGTGCTCTCAGTCTGCTCATTGTCTCCTGTGAAAACAAGCTAAGGAAAACTTTGCCGTCTCCCAAGGCTAGAGGAGCAGCTTTGTTTACTTTTCAAGGCTGGTCTCCTTTTGGAAGCAGTATAAAGTCAAAGCAACGGCTTCATTTGGCTGGAGAAAAAATCTGAAGAACTAATATTTCACTGGGGCACAAGTAGGAAGAATACCAAGGTGTGAGCTCCCTCTCCAACCAGCAGAAATATGGGTGGCAAAAATAAGAACCAGTAAGAAACCTGACTCTGCCTGAAGGACTCCTTGGCTCTGTCCCTCAGTCCCCACAACTTTGGCTTCTACTTTATTGTCTGGAAGTTCCTGTTTAGGAATACAAACTCAGGTTGGGTTCCACCCAGGAAGAGCTAGTAAGGCAGCAGTGAGCTTCATTTAGGCAAGGCAAAGTAAACTCCTCACTGCCACAGTAAGATGAAATGACTCATCTGTTTCTGTCAAACTTTGCCACAGCAATTTCCTTTGGAGATGGAAATACCTCCATCTTTGTTGCGTCCCCTTTCTTCCAGTTCTCAGGAAAGATGTCAAACATGGGAATAAGAATAATACCAATTCTTTCAATGCAACAGATGATGCCAACATGTAGTGTTATTTACACACAATATCCATGAAAATTATGATGGTAAAGATACTTATTTATAAAGTACACTTCACAAAATTCTGAACTGAGCTTAAGGCAGTTTTTAATATAGGACACATAATATAGGTAACTGAAATAGGAAATTGAAAGGTGTTGATAAGTTATCTTGGAACACTGGGCTGGAGCTAGGCATTATTAATCACATGTTAGAAATCAAGAAAGCAGCATTCAGTGTGTATTGATTCCCACCCCATGTGGCTTCCTCCCGATCTCCGATGCTACATGGTATTTGGGCTCTTTTTTCCTTGTTCAGTGTCAGGGCAGCCATTACTGGCTAGCAAAAGTCACAGAGTAACAAATAAGCAACCTTGTGATTGGGGGGACAAAGGACAACTTCTCCAAAATATTAAGAAGTTCAGTATCACAAAGAAAATACGGATGCTTTAGGCATTGTGGAAACTTAGGTCAATGTAAAAGTGCATGATTATCATCCAGGAATAAGAGACTGTTAAATCCTATTGTTTTCTGGAAGAAATGATCTTTGATAAAGATGTGTATCACATTATGAGGATGAAGCATAACTGCTATTATCACCATTTCCAATCAGACAGGGTAAGGTTGTCAATTAGTATTATGACTTCAGAAAAGTCAACTGAAAGAACTCCCTCCTACACACCGGTGAGGTACAGCCTGCTTGGCCAGAGTGCCAGAGCAACGAAGCAGAGGCTGACAATGCTGCTGTGCCTGGGCTATGAATCAGCATGGCCCCTCCTCATGCTTAGACTTCTAGGACACGAGAGCCTCATCCTGGAATTACCACCACATAGATACCTCACCATGCAAGCTCCCCTCTCCATCTCCACAGCCATTCAGGTACTCATGAAGCAGAATGTTGCAAGAACCTCCCATATTGATCCTTCAAAATTTGCTTCCACTTTGCCACCAGTTATCTTGGAAAAATCAAGTCTAATTATGTCATTTCTTTTTTTCCAGTGCTGAAAATCAAATCCAGACCTCACACATAATGGTAGGTGTTCTACCACTGAGCTACATCCCCAGCTCTCACATCATTCAATTGTTAAAATGTATTTAATGACTTATTATCACTAGGTAGAAAAGAATTACCTAAAGGTGGTTGAAAATCTAAACTACTAGTTTGGCAGCAAAGGACGTGAATAACTCACATAGCCGCCCATTTCATCTTTATCTCCACACTACAATAGTATGGCCCTTTCCCCATCCCAACATACTTCATGCTACAGGCGACCCGAAATATCCTTCTCCAAATAAGTTCTGTGCTTTTGAATATCCGTGCTTCTACATAACCCAATACCTTCATGTAAAATGCTTCTTTCTACCATCTGCATCTGTAATCCTTTTTCAATAGTCAATTTGCTCAAAATCTTTGGGCTGAGTTATTGATTGCCTCTGTGTTCACCCAACTGTGTGAGCCTAGTTGAGGAAAGCTTTTCTAAAATTGAGATTTTTGAATTGAGATCTGATGGGGAAATGAGGCAAATGGAACAGGAGTTTTATTCAAACTGGGATCCTCAGACCCATTCAGTCTCTGGACTGTTTGTTTCCATTCTGTAGCAACACAAGGACAATGATTGAGAATAAGCATTTAGAAGCTTTTAGAGCAATTTGACCAAGCATTTTTTATGTATTTTGAATCTAGTAAAAGGTGGGGATTGTATTTTATGTTTCTTTTTACTCATTTTACTTCTCTTATATTTCATTTTTATTATACTTATAAAAGTATCAGTTTGTGATAGATTCAAAATTTGATGAACAACTGGTCTTTCATCACAGGTAATCTGAAGAGCACTATCCTGGACAGAAGGAAAAATGAGTGTAAAGGGAAAGTTCTGGGACAAACCTAGATCACCCAGAATGAGATATGCAGTGGAAATGAGGTGAGGTGGCAATGTGGGATCAGAGGGCAACAACTTACACAGGATGACTGCAGTGGTTCTTGCTGTTACAACCAACTAGGGAGCAAAGATGGGATCCAAGCAGAAGGGAAGAAGCCCTAGAACCCAGTCCAAAGAGCTTCCCCTGCAACAGCCAGTAGAAGAGGTTATGCCTGTAGGGGAAACAGAGAAGCAGAAGCCAGAGAGGCTGGATGACAAGAAGCACTGAGACTAAGATGCCGAGAAAGGGTTTCAAGAGGGTGGAGAGATGAGAAGTGATGAATACATCTGAGAAAAAACGTTGGCTGAAAGTGCCACCAGGATGGAGTGACAGAGGCCATCGCTGGCCTTAGCAGAAGCAATCTGGTGGGAAGATAGGAATAATATGGAAAAATTAAAGAGTAAGGACATTGGGCTGGGGATATAGCTCAGTTGGTAGAGTGCCTGCCTCGCAAGCACAAGGCCCTGGGTTCAACCCCCAGCACAAAAAAAAAAAAAAAAAAAAAAAGAGTAAAGACATTAAAGAAAAGGAGACAGAACAGCAGTAATAAAGGACACAGTGTGGAGGCTTGGGGTAGATGTGGACACAAGTGTTTTCTGGTTACAGTAACTGGAGTTTTAATGAAAAAGCTGGGTAATTTTTAAAGATGAGAAATTTTTGGGAGGACGAGGTTGAATACAGAGGCAGAAAAAAATGTGTGTTTGTGTTTTGGGGTTTTGTTTTTGTTTTTTATTAAGAAGGCAGGTGGGGTTGATATCCAAAGAACAAATAAGGAAAGTCAACTTAATCCCCCCAAAAAAGATTTAAGAAAAATAGCTTGTGAAGTCTTAGCTACATAAGAGGAAATAAAAGAAAGGAGATATGAATAGGAAGAAAGCGGATATACCAATGGACTGAGGTTTGGGAGAACATAAAGTTTAGTCTCAATCGGAAAAAACAGAACAGGCTAAAAAATCACCCTGTAGGTCAAAAGGTGAATCTTCAATTTTTGAAGAAAATATGTAGTCTCCTATCCTTCCTTGATATTTTTCTTAAATGTTTTTTCTATTTCTTCTCCAGGCCTTGTTTTGAAGACTATTTGTCCTCTTTAATTTCTTTGAGACAATGGAGAAGAAATTGTCTGGACTCTTGCATTCAAGGATTCCTGTCTAGAATAGGTCAGTGTTCTCTTCCTCCTCTTCCTTGGTTTGTGGTCTGCACACATGTGCACTAAAGTTTGCTACATCTTCAGGTGGATGCTGTACTGCTAGCCTTCAGGTTCATCATCATCTCTGCAGTAGTTCCCCACAAGCCAACTATCAAGATCAGGAAGGGGTTGAGTGGGGAAGAATGAGCTGGAGCAGTTACAGGTTCAATTTGGGTTTGTCTCCAACACTCAACTAATTTGGATATGCCAAAGGCCATATCTCCTGCCCCTGCATCCACCCCCACCCTGAAGTTCACATTAAAGAAACCCTTTAAAACCCAGAAAACTGTCAATCAATGGTACTGCTCCATTCCACCTTACCTACCTAATGCAATCCCCTTGCCCAGAAGGCTACCATCAACAATTCTTCCTCCTCCACCTTGTTATAATGTGGAATTAAGCATCTCTGGACACACTTCTTTTCCCCTCCTAGATCTCATCCATCCAATCAACAAATCCTTAAATGGGCCTTTAAGAATTATGACACTTGCTTTTTGAGCTGTGATCTGAAACTGGCAGCCCACAGATGGAATCCAGCTGGCAGATATAATTTTGTTTGGCCCACACAGTTTTGAAAGATAGGAATACTTCATATAAAAATCTATCTTTCCAGTTTCTTTTTAAAAACATCAGATGATCTGGCAATCCTCAATGGCAATTTTCTGCCTGGCAAAATTGGCTGGATCTGAGCTACGAATGTTCTCTATATATTCCACCCTACGGATTCCGTTCTGTTTTAAATCTCTGACAAGGAGTGCTGGTCACCTGGCCCCTGATTTGGGAGGATCTATGTGGTACTGGTCCAATAACCTTTCCCTTGGTCCACATGTCATTCTGTTAGATCACTTTTATAGTTTAATTTTGTGGGTGTGTTTCTTTTTCCTCAATGTGGATTTTCTTCTTAATATTTTGTTATTTTTATTATTTTTGGGGGGGGGAGTCAATTTATACTCTGCTAGTCCTTTTATTGTTAAACATATTCAAAGAAGAGAATTCCAGTTTTTTAAAAAACAATGTTTTGTTTCATCACCTATAACTAAGTCTTTCCTTTTTTGCTATTTTCTGTTTCAAAATGGGGAAGTTATCAAACTAGATTGTAAAAGGACTACATATCAGAAATGAAATTGTTGATAAAGTGCTTTATGCCTTAAAACATTACCATAGTATCACATATAAAAACGGTGGTCTGTGTGTTACCTGAAGAATCAAGTTACAGACCAGAAGGAACTGTTTACAAACCTGTTTTCCCTATATTTCACCTTTCTCTGGTTTTCATGGTAATCTGAATATACAAAGAAAATGTAAATAGCTTTCTTTTAGAAAACATTTAAACATAGTATCTGAGGTAAAGGAGTTGTCCATTCCTAATTGGAGATAATTCCTGGGTAGACTTCAAGATGTACAAGAATATCCTGAGAATTCATAATACTGTGCGTGCGTATTTGAGAGTTTTTCTTGGGTGGGGATCTGTATCCTCAAAAATAAAGGAATACTGATCAGAGTTAAACTCTGTCACTTCCACTGGAATCAGGATATACACTCCTCAGGTGCCACCCTGCCTCCAATATCGCCCTTCTATAATTTATTCTCTAATTGACTAGGCAGGGGATTCTTTATAAAGTAGTCAACCAATGTTCATCCACTCAAAACCTTCTACTGGTTCCCCACTGCACTTAGAATAAAATCTACACCTCTTATCATGTCCTCCAAGCTCCTGCAGAATCAGCCACGACCCCCTGTTGGACTTTCAAGTTTTCTCCCTGCTCTGCCCCTTTCCCTCTGCACAACATCCATAACTGATCTCCGTTCCTGAACAAGCCCCATTTGCCCTGGCTGAAGGGCTTCTCACTGGCAGTTCTGTTACACTCTTTCCCCAGTTCTTGGTAGGCTTGCTCCTCCAAGTCATTTGGGTCTCAGCTCAATTATCACTGTGCCATAGAAGCCTTCCCTGTGGACCAATAGCAAAGTACTCCTTAGTCACTATCTGATGCAGCACCATTTTTTATGCTGGTCATAGCCCTCATTATCATCTGATGATTTCATTACCCATCTAAAATCATTTTGCTCAGGAACTCATCTGTCTGATCCTCCAGAGATACTGTCTCCTTGAGAACAGAGACTTTCTTCTTTACCGTTATAGCCCCAGGCCATCAGCTGAAGTAGAGTCTGGATTCTGTAGGTGACAGAAGCAGAACTTAGAAAAGGAAAATGGTCCATGCAAAATCCCATGCCTCATCCAAGACAGGGATCATTGTAGAATTCACAACTCCTGGAACCAATCCAGAATTTTTTCATCATGCCTTAGTTCAGTACAAGAAAAATTCCACTAAAAATAGTTGGATTGCAATGAAAAGGTAAAGATGAATCTTGTGAGTCAAATTAATTTTGTTGATCTTAATGAGATTTTTGTTTCATAAGGCTACCACGTATACAGAGACACACACACATACACACATGATAAAGTCTTTTCAAAGCAAGTGCACTCAGATTCTAAAAGCTACCCACTGATTTAATTAAATGTAATAAGAATTCTTCAGGAGTCATCTAATTAACAGATAGCCATACCATTTTAGTACATTTATCACCATGACTGAATGCAATGTTTGTTAGTGCTGTCCGTAGTTGCAATATTTATATCTAAATAAAGGCATGAAATGCTATTATTTAGCATTCTATGTGGTCATTCAACTACGTAGACTAAGAATATATATAAGATAGCAATAATAATACTATTAAAGTTAAATTATATAATTTCTTTGTCTTCCCAAGAAGTCAAATTGCCTGTGAGTTCAAATTTTCTTTCTCAGATTCCAATAGGCAACTAACTGCCAGTGTTACTAATTGAGTAAATTACTCCTGAATGACTCCAGGGCCAGATGAATCCCTGTAAGCTAGTGATATGAATCTTCCTTTTGACAAAATAAGTCAATGTGCTATTCAAAGCTGAGAATTATGGGCTTGGTAGCTCACCAGTGCACGGGGGGGAAAAAAACAAAGTAAATTTTGGAAAAAAAAAAAAAAAAAAAGGATGCCTAGGCAAAACCAGCATGAGTCTCCTCTCACAAAACTTACCAAAAGATTCTGCTAAAAAGGAAAGTGTTCCTCTCTCCAGGAACAATAATTTAAGAAACAAAATGGAGTTACGCATCCAGTTTGGGACAATATTCATTGCCTGAATAATCTTCAGCCAGATTAGAGACTCATGGGGCTGACAAAGGGATTGCAATAAACTCGGGCTGAAAAACTGTGGTCTCTGACTCAACATGTGAAGGAGTCTCCTGAAAAGAGATGGTTAGCCCACCTATCTCCTGCTTCATATTTAGTAGGAGCTCAGAAGGGAAGTTTCAATGTTGTTAAACTAAACCCCAATCCACATTTTCCTTTTGCAGGTCAGGTGGAAAATGAAGAAAGGCATGTAAATTGAAAGAGGCAGGAAGAGTTTCCCTCTGAAGCCTTGACTCTCAGTGAAGCTGCTCCGTGGGGACTCACCGCCACAGAGTCTGTAGCTATGAAGACAGGCCAAACTGGAAAAATAAACACTGAGGAACACCACTCTGTGTTCCTGGTTTAGAACCAGGGGACAACATGACCTTTCAGACTTAAGAAACCTTCTCTCATTTTTAAAATATAAACAATCTAAGCCAATAAAGATTGTTAGCCTAGGTAATCAGCTCTGATATCTCTAAATCTAAACATTTAATTTTTAAAAAGTAAAATTCCTCTAGTCTCAGGTCCAGACCAAATGTTCACCAAGATTCCTGGACATGGCCCATTAACCACTCTGCATGCAAAGTCCTTCCTCAGCAAGCTAAACCTACTCCTTGTTATCCCGTAATTCCATGTGGAAAGAAAGAAACACCTTGGCCTCAGTAGAGCAAATCCCGCAGTGAGCATGAGAGAGTTTCAGGTGAGGGATTGCATGAACTGTGATTTCCTAACTCCACCATTGTGGAAATGTTTAAAGTAGCAGCAGAGACTGGATTATCTGAAGGTATGACAATCTAACATGAGCATCATTAAACATCAGTAGAGGTTTTTGGGCAAGTGAGAGGGAATGCAGTTCACCATCGATTTGATTATATTTCTGTTCACAAAACAAAAATTGGAAGGACACCAACATCCCATCACAATCAAATCTGTAGTTTAGGGTCCATATGAACCTGGTACCTCCCTACCCTCTAATTCTCAGACACACACACTCTCCACCTGAGGGTAGCTGGCTGCCCTTACCCTACAAACTCTCCAGTCTGATTACCTCATCCCATATCTTTTCAAAATGTAAAACATCCTTTCCAAACCATTTACATATGCTCAAATCCCCCTCCTACAATATCCCAGCCTTCACTGATGCTTCTGTAATGGGATGCCATTCAGATCAGGAACCACATCTTTGGTTTCACTTTACATCATCTCCATAACTCAGATGAAAACTCTATAAACACAGGATCCAATATCTTTCATTTATACATAAATTTAAAAAATAGAGCATAATATTGAAGCTGTTTATAAATTCTGCAATTTATTGTCTTGATTTCTATTCCTGAATAGGCTACTTCCCCATGAAAATTTTTGATAATTTTTTTATTAAAAAATTTGATACTGGTTCACTTACTTATAATATTTCAATAATGTAAAAATTTTGCAAGCTTATGAACTGTATGTGCAGAAACTATCATCTTTATAATAGTGATCCTTACACTCCTTCATTTTCACAATTTAAATTTAAACCCCTCTACTTGTCATAATGAAAGTACATACATAAGTACAAGAAAACCTGGGAAATCCCATCAGAAAAGCCTAAAAGAAATCTCTTCTGCAAGTTATAAGTCAACCAGCATAGTTCTCTAACCAGAAGGCGAGAAGTGTTTATGTGTGTATAGATGTGTGTGTATGTATGCATGAGTGTTTATTTATTTATCAGACCATGAGTCTCATTTCTTTTCTTTTTACACTCTAGTTTCAGAATTCATCATTTGAAAACAGTTGGGAATAACAAAGAATCCAAAAAGGTAGTATATATCAGCTTTCCTACCTCCTTCTTCAGGGAGTCCTGTGTGGACAGGGATGGAATGAAATGAGAATTTCTTCATTCTTGAAGAAATAGCCTTTTCAGAGTTCCTCCAGGTGCAGTTAACTGTGGCTGGCACCTGCTGTTGCTTGATCACTTTCCCTGCAGCAGGTGAGAGGGGACAGAGAAGGGGATACCTGATCAGATAGTTTTCTCCTGACTTGTGAAGTACCCGCCCTAGGAAGGCAGAGGTTCAAGGTCACACCATTTGAGGCAACACAGGAAGAGGAGAGGGCTGTCTTAGCAGGTTTCTTGTAGAATGCAGAGATAATGTTACCCAAGGACACAGAATCCCCCAGGAGCCAAGTTAGCCTGAAGGTCCAGTTCAAGCTTTTTACTGTGGGTTGTGGAAATATTCTTTCCCATCAATATCAATCAAGTTTTGAACTGAGGAGTTTTGAAATACTGTCTGCCCCCAGTGCATCTCCTTAGAAAGTGATCCTAAATTGAGAATGTCATAGTTATCCTTTTGTTTGACATATTGCTTCCAGGAAATCCATATTAAAATGCAACTACAACCCATATACTAAATGAGGATCCTCTCATTCCAGCTCTTTTTAAACCTGAATAGGACTGATTTTAATAGAGCCCAGAGAAAGGTAATATTTCCTGAAGATTTCTGCTAATACTCAAAGAATTTGGGTCCTGCTGGCCTTATCTGCCGTGTGGGTACTGACTGACCCTCCTCTTCCCTAACCCTGGCTCCTCTGTGGCCCTTGGCTTCTTTTATTTAGATGCCCATATGCCATGGATTCACCAAGCTGTGGGAGTTCAGTCAATTTTCACTTGAAGATTTGGGTGACATGGTAGACCAGTCTTCAGCAAACTTCTGTCCAATACTGACCTTTCTTCCGCTTCTTTTTCTTTCTCTTCATAGAACAAATGGTTTCTCTTTTCCGAGTCATGATTCTTTTCTTAGTGATCAGTGTCGAATGAGCACACCCTTATGTTATACAGTTTTTTCCCAAGATATCAAAATATTTCTTCCAAAGTCAGGGTTTTTTCTAAGAGAGATTCAGTGTTTTGGTCAGCTCTTCACCTTGGCAGCCTAAAGTGATAGTGAACCACTGGTACTGACACACCAGATGAGGAAAATCAGTGAAGTTACAGCAAAAGGGAATGAGAACAGGAGCTCTGGTGGAAGAGAATGTCATGAATAAACCACTGGAAAGGTTAATTTGAATTATCAACTTGATTGGATTAAGAGATGCCGATGATTAAGAGGCCTCTGGATGTGTCAATGAGGGTGTGTCTAGGAATGATTGGAATGTGGGATAGGAACTGAAGTGGAGACCCTCCCTAAGAGTGGACAGCACCGCCCAACAGGATGGAATAAAAGTTGGAAGAACAAGGAAGCAGATGTAGATGCAAGCTCCACTTTTCTTGAACAGGTTCTTGATTGCTGCTTATATCGTCTTGGGATATCAGACTCTCACCTCACTCTTCCAAAGCAGACTCTGCCAGTGATTCTCCAAATAGTTTCCAGAAGCCTTGCTCTTGGACTAGGGTAGCACTGTTGATCTTTCTTGTTCTGGGCCTTCTGCATCTTAGACTGCACAGCTGTTGGTTCTTCCAGCTCTCCAGCTGCAGACGGTCATGGATTAAAGATTTAAAATGAAAATATTCCTCAAATTGGTCTATGCATAGATCAGTGCAGTCCTAATCAATATTCCAGTTGGTCTATCCAGCTTCTGGTCATGTAAGGAAATCTAGTAAATCCCCTGTTGATACTTCTTGTTGATTCTGTTCTGCTAGCGAACCCTAACTAATACAACCACCCACCCAGCCTGGTCCTGAGAATGCCACCCAAAGCCAAGTCCCATCTGCTTCTCTGTTTTACCACTAGATGACAACAATTAGGACCCTTGAATTTTCTTAAATAACATCTTATCACATGTGTACCCTGGTTTTTAGAAGACAAAACTCTACCCCTCAATACGAAGCCAATAAATCTAATGGTATCCTTGGCATCATTAAGAAATAACAGAAAAGTTGTTTATAAATGCATTTGTTCATTAGAGGAGTCACAAAGTCATCTAGCCCCCCCTACCCACCTTTCACCCACAAATGCCATAGGGCTTCATGACCAGAGGACCTGCTGTAACATTGGTCTCCCCAAACACTACATGCTGGCTCACATCTCCCCACCGTCTCTGGGCTGGCACTCTACTTAGACTGTCCTCCCCAGCCTCCAAAACAAATTAATTGTCTCTCTTCCTGAGAAGTCTTCCCTGATCTAACCCCTTCTGTGAGGTTTTTGGCACCTCTAACTTCCCTTGCATAGTTTTTCCTAGCTTTGTAATTATGGCATTGCAAATACTTGCTCACATGTCTGCCTCCTTTGTTAGAGGGTGCTGTTTCAGACACATGGCTATCACTTATCCATCTCCACAGGACCCATGACCAATGCACCCTCTTCCATAAAATGGATCTGATAAGGGTTAACTGAATATATTTCTCCTGTTTTCATAAGCTACCTAAGAAAATGTTGTGGTTTGGATCTAGCATGTCCCCCAAAGATTCACGTGTTGAAGACTTGTCCCCAATGCAGCAGTGTTCAGGGGTAGTCCTCTTGAGAAGGGTTTGATTCATTAAGGGCACTGACCTCTTGTTTTTAAGTTTCTTGTTTCTAAGAAGCCAATCATTGGGATTCACACTTTCTTCTAAGAGTTCATAGTTTGACCCCATACATTTAAACCCATGAACCATTTCAAGTTAATTTTTGTGCATGGTTGAGGCAGGGGTCCAACTTTATTCTTTTGCATCAATTGCTCCAGTACCATTTGTTGAAAAGACTAGCTTTCCCCCGCTTGACTTATCTTAACACCTTTGTCAAAAATCAGTTGACTACAATAAATGTGATAATAATTTATTTCCATACTCTCAATTTTATTCCACTATGTCTGTCCTTAAGTACAATAGTCTTGATTAATGTAGTTTTGGAATATATGTTGAAATTAAAAGGTGTGAGTTCTCCTACTTGATCATTTTCAAGACTGTTTTTCTATTCTGGGTCCTTTAATTTCCATAAGAATTGAGGTTCAGCTTGTCAATTTCTGAATAAAGACCATTTAGGATATTGATTAGGATTGCAGTGATTTATGTATAGACCAATTTGAGGAACATTTTCATCTTAACATTAAATCTTTTAATCTATGACTATGTTTCATTTATTTAGATGTTCCTTAATTTCTCTCAGCAACATTTTGCAATTTCCAGGTCATGAACTTTATATTTGTTTTGTTAACCTAAATTCTGCTATTTTAATTTTTCTGATGGTATTCTAAATCAATCTGTCAAGTTAAATTTACTTTTAGGTTCTTTGTTGCTAATATAGAAAAACAATTGATGATTTATATATTGATCTTGTACCTTGTAAATTCACTGAACTTTATTAGTTCTAAAAATTTTTAGTGGATTCCTTAATATGTTTTATACATATGCTTATGTCATCTGCAAGTAAATGTGGTTCATTTCTTCTTTTCCAAACAGAATGCATTTAATTTCATTTTCTTTCCTAATTGCCCTGCTCTTACCTTTACTGCATTCTTTTCTTGATGTTTTAAATCATGTATTGATGGCCAGTCTATCTCCATTTCAATCTATTTTCTTAGGATACTCAACCAGACTGATGCTTGTGAATCATGAAAGCTGCTGACTTTTAAAGGTGGAAATCAGCTTCTAGATAATGCTAGACAGCATTGTTCTATGCTAGTGTTATCCTTCTCTGCCTCACTGAATTCAAAATCCCCTTGACTGTAGAGGTGGAGAACCAACATATATGGTCTCTTGTGTGGGAAAGCAGCAGTGGCTTCAGCCTCAGATGAGCCTAAAGGGAAGACTTGAAGTGTGTTTCTACTATGGCAGCTGGGGCAGGCAGAGGGAAGGGAATGCTCTAGGGTTCATACCTGCTAGCACAGCTTCTCAAGTTTACTTAATGATGATCTGTAGGTTTTACTTATTTAATAATTGTTAATATTCACAACTCTCCCATGTATGACCCCTGGAGAAGGATTAAGACCAAGATAATTAGAATGGCACCATAGGGGTACGTTGATTTTAATCACTCATTCAGTAGAATAGCTTCACCTCTATGCTCACATGAAATAGAAAAGGCTTTGACTCATTGGACTCATGTGAAAACACCTGTTGTGGCTTGTTAAAGTACTCTTGATTAAAAAGAGGGCTGGGTTACCTGATACCTTTCAAATTACATCCTGAATAGTCCCTGTCATTTTCCTTTTTTCAGTCTTTGCTCACATGAAATATACAGACAGGAACTGTGGGAGCTTGTGCAGGGAATGTAGCAATATTATCTGTGTAATTACTATACTGCTTGGTGACTTGATGGCAACTTGGGAAGAAGATGGAGTTCTGAGTTGCCATTGGCTTCCAAATCATGTCGTGGATTTCATCTGGAGTTTTTATTCAGTCTATTCATTAAACATCTCTCCTGTGGCTCAAAGACATTTCTCAATGACCTTAGGCAGTTTGATCAAGCATAACCTTTATTTTTGGCCAATAATGTTATCTTCCCAAAAGTTTGAAGTGAATGAGAGTAAGTTCTTCCTCAACAATGTTACTACCAAGTTATAAAAAGATAACGGTAGGACTAAATCTTTATGATCTTTTGTTAGTCAAAGCCTTCTCATTCATGACCAAAGCACAGGCAGAAACAAAAAAGATAAACTGAGCTTCAAAGGATACCTTCAAGAAAGTGAAAAGGCAACCCACAGAATATGATAAAATATTTGCAAATCATCTGATAAGAGATGAGTATCTAGGATACATAAAGAGCCCTCACAACTCAAACATATGACAAATAATCTAAGTTGTTTTTAAAAAAGACAATGATCTGAAGAGATACTTCTTCAAGAAAATATACAAGTGACCAATAAGCATATGAAAAGATGCTCACATCATTAGCTGTAAGGGAAATGCAAAACAAACTGATATGAAATACTGCTTCAAACCCAGAAGAAGCAAGTGTTGAGAAACATTTTTACCTAAAGGGAATTATGCCTGACAGATGTAGCTCCTTTATTAAATGGGAAGCATTGAGAATTCTGCTTTTCCTAAAACAGTGTGCATTTAAAATCCTTGAACCTAACAAATTATTCTGAGTGTTTTCAAAAACATTAAATCAACAAGTGTTGCATTATGTGTAAAGGGATTTAAAATCACATAAAAGTTGGCTGCCAATCACATTTCTTTCCAATCACACAAGTAAAATATGATGTACTGAATGATCACTCCTTTGCTTTGTATGTATTTCTCCTGAGTGATGTTGATGCAGCCATGGCTGGTTGTCTCAGTGTGTTACTTATGTCACTTTGTGGGTTTGTTTACATAGCTAATTCCTTTAAGAATTTGCTTTGCAGTTAGAATAAACTGACAGTAGGTGGATGGGTGGATCCTTAACTGTGACAGCCTGAAGGTCGCACCACCTAGGATTTCTGTCACATCATCCAAAGGCAGAGAATAAATCATATGTTTCCCTCCATTATAATTGCTTTTCTGTAAAACTGAAAGTAAATCAGCTAAGACTCAGAAAATATCATTCTTGAAAAGATTTACTTGATTGATTTTAAAAAAATATGAACTCCTAGGGTTTAAGATAACTTTCTACTAATCTTCAATTATCAATATTTAATGCAGAATATACATCCAGAATTTGAAATCAGAACTGAATTATACATGTCTATCTATCTACCCTAAATTATTATACTTTTAGTTATAATCCTTCTCTGGATAAACTCATGGTTCATTCCTGACTTTACCTCTGACAATCTAGACCTACAGGATAGGTTGGTATCAAAAACACATACCCTTTACACATTTGTCCAAGTTTTTTTTTTTTTTTGCCAATTATCCAATGGCTTTCTTGCAAAGTTAAATATTAACATATATAGGAATAATTTTTTTTATTTTACCTTTTTTGTTTTCCAAACTCCTAAGTTTATTTCCTCTACCTTGCACCTAGATTTTCCCTGTCTCATCATAAACAAGCCACGTCTCACCTGGAGTTTTGATAGAAAATAACTTATACTTTCCTCATAGCTTCTTCCTAAATATTTAAAAAATTCTTTTGACCCTGACCTACAAAGGTATTTCATCCCCACATCACTCCTATTACTCTGTGACTTACATATCTGCAGATAACTGAATCTTTTTCATTACATATTAACTCTTAAGAATAATCCAAATCACTCTTCTGTTAAGAAGATATTAAAGATAAATATAAGCTTTACTAAAATACAACTTTTGGAAACACATTTAAAGTATGATAAAGTTTTCTGAAAAGTTAAGAGATTCAAGGGATCTTTTTCTTAGCTGATGGAACACTATGCTCTCAAACACAGCAGCAGAGAATAAATTTAATTATCTTGGAATGAAAGACAATGACTCAGAGGTCATGAGTGTCCCAGAAAGATCAGCTGGAAAACATTATGAATTTAAATACATATAAATATTATAAACAACAAAAGACCACAACAAAATATTTGGAACTTAAGGGGAAAAAATATATTATCCTTGATACAAAAGTGTCTCACAACCATGTATGTATAATATGTCAGAATGCACTCTACTCTCATGTATATCTAAAAACAATAAAAATAAAAATTTTTTAAAAGTCTCACAAAACCACTAAGGAAAAAAAAAACTATTCAAAAAAATGGCAAAGGATAATTATGAGACCAAAATAAATATAATTGGTTAATACATAAAGCAGTCTTTGAATTTATTAGTAATCAAATTAAATTAGAATTACTTATATACTTATTAAATTACTTCCAAATTATTAGAAATACAAATTAAGTTTTCATTCGCAGCCTGGGAAAGGTAAGATAAACTGAAAATAACATTGTTTATATTTTCAGTTCCTATTGTTACATAATGAATCACTCCCAAACTTGACAGCCTAAAACCACTATTTTGTCCTGCTCTCCAAGTCTGTGGGCAAAGAATGGTGAGAAGTCCCAGGGGAGTAGCCTGTTTCTGCTCCACAACATCTTGGGTGTTGGCTGGCTAGACCTAAAAGCTTCAGGGGCCTCTATAGCTGGGAAACTGGACCCACATGGAGGTGCTGCCACCCACATCTCCAGTGGCTGTTGCTGGCTGTAGGCCAAGAGCACATCTGGGGCTGTGGGCCAGAATACCCACCCTCTCTGTGTAGCCTGGTTCTCTGCTCACACAGTGGTGCAGACCTCCAAAGACAGCGTCCCCAGGGAAGCAGGTGGAAGCTGAATCACTTCTTCTGTCCTAGCCTTGGGAGTCACACAACATCAAGTCTGTTGAAGCACAACCCTGTCCTGTTGGCTGAGAACACACCCAACCCTCGATGGGAAGAGTGCCAAAGCCACACTGAAGACAAACCGGGATGGGAAATAGTGTTTCAGCCATCCTTTGAAGCCGCAATCTGCCACAGAAAACCTGTAGGAAAACGTGTACTCTCATAGACTGCCAAATGTAAATTAGTGTCTTTCTGAAGGATAAATTGCCAGTGTAAACTGGAGGTGTTAATTGTGTTTACTTGAAAAAAATACTAATTGAGGAATGGCTAGATCCATTTCACTTCCCAAATATATCAAGCCATAATCTTCTAAATACAAAGAATTAGGGTTTATGGCATCTTACAGAATATAGATTTTTTTTCCTGAAATATATTTTACTGAATGAATTCAAGATGCCACTTACAAATTCATTCAACAATTGTACTAAGTGCCAGGAGTTCTTCTGGAGGTTGACCAATCTGATCTGGACACTGTTCCTGTTATCATGGGTTGAAAATCTACTGGAGAGATGGGTATTATAGAAATTATTATGTAATTTTAATTTGAACCTGTAAGAATTTATTTTAAAATAATACAGGAAACCATGAGAGAATTTTCAGATGGAATTAACTTATATGAGAGATCAAGGAATTAAATTGAAAACTAAACATAACCAGAAATATATTATTATGAGGGTCAGGGTATATCCCATGCAGTAGAGTATTCATATAAAAACCCTAAATTGGGACACAAGAAAGAAGGTCAATGCTTGCCTGTTGTACTGAGGAAGAAAAGTTACAAAAATATACTGGAGATGCAGATGGGCCCCAGGCAACCACTGGCTTTATAATGAAAGGTAAAGTCTTTAATGTGGATATAAGTTCATTGAACACCCTTGGAAATTTTAAAGCTCATGTATTACATGATCTCATTTATTTTCAAAACACTGTTCTGACTTTTCTTTAAGGAGTGAAGATAATGGGAGAAAAGGAAGAAGAGATTAACTACAAGTTCATTGCAGTAGTCTAGGTGAGAAAGAAGTGTAGTTAGGCTGGTGTGTTGGCAGTGGAGGTGACTCAAGCTATGTATTTGGCAGAGAAATTAATTGTCTTGGGTATCAAGTTCAAAAGTACAAATTACTGTTATAGCCATTTAAGTGTGTATAATCTTTCTAGATGACAAGATGATATATTAAAATTGTTTTAATGTTTCATTCCCTTTAACCCATCAATTCCAATTCTATGAACTTATTATAAGTAATAGTCATTAATATGTGCATAGTGTTAGCTCAAGGCATATTTACAGCAAAATGTTATCATTAAAATTGAACACTGTTAGTCAGTTTTTGTTGCTGTCATCAAAATACCTGACAAGAAAAACTTAAAGGAGGGAAAGTTTATTTTGTCTCATAGTTTCAAACTTTCAGTCTATGGTGGGCCAACTCCATCACTCTGAGTCCAAGGTGAGCCAGATAACCATGGTGAAAGGGTGTGGTAGAGGAGCACTCTCCATTCATGGTGGCTGGGAAGAAGAGAGAAGAAGTGGAAGGGGCCACAGGGAAGATGAACCCTTCTAGGACACACCCCCAGTGATCCACCTTCTCCAGCCACAACCCTAATAGGATAGACTCATTAGGTTACACCTCTTGTGGTCTGATCATTTCACCTCTGAATATTCTGCATTAGCACAGTACTTTTGGGGGGACACCTCATATCCAAAGGTATGTAAAAGACATGTAAATGATTGACCAAAGATTGTTGGTTACCAGATCTTGGGTTTTAGGTAAGATTGTTTAACAAAAGTACTAGGGATCTTTGTAGAAATGTGATTCTGAAGTCTGTGCAGAGAAGATAAAACATCAGTCTGAAGCAGCAAGTAAGAAAGTATTCAAAAAATAATAAAGGAACAAAGGAACCAACTTGGAAGATCTCCCAATGGCCAAAGAGACTAATTCGATTAACAAAATAATAGTATAGTAATGGATTATAATTACTATATTGTATAATGACTATATTATAGAATATATATGGCTATTATGTATTACTACAAATATTTATATGTTACTATGATATATTATTATAAATACTGGATATAAAATCTGGATATTAGAATGCTGGTGAAATCCCAATAAAATTTTGAAGGCATACAATAGTAGGGTACATTATAGGGTTCTTAATTTTAACAAATGGAGCATAGTTTTGTAAGCTATTGACAAAAGAGAACATGGGAACTCTCTACTATCTTGCAGTTTTTCTGTAAAATTATTCCAAAATTAAAAGTTTATTTAGAGAAGGAATCTTACAGTGTATTTGAAGAAACAGAAATAATACCCCTGCAACAATTCCAGAACTATTAGAGGAGGAGCAGAGTTCCCCTGGTGGTGATTTCCCACCCACATTGGGTTTGCAGCCAGCATTTCTACACTGCTTCCTTATGTCTCCTTGCCTGGTGCTTTTCTTTCAAGACATTCCTGTCATTAAAAAAGAATGATTTCATGGAATTCAATTTTTAAAAAGACTATTAGTTGAACATATGGTCTAATCATAAAATAGAACACAGTTATAAACATTAAACATGCTATAAAATAACATACTGACACTGGAGATTTTATTTATTACTAATGTAAGGCTCCTCTTTTGGATGCTTTCATGGTATTCCCTACTGCTATAGGAATCACTGCAATTACAATTAGAATTGCACAGTTTTGCCCTTAACTCTCACTGATACCCTTTTGGTTCACTAAACAGGTAAAGGTCTTTTTCATGAAGGACCTTTGCACTAGTTTTTAAAATTCAACTGGATGTTAGGCCCCAAGATTTTTATGTAGTCAGTCTTCCTCTCATTTTAGGTCTCAGTTCAGATGTTGCCTCTTTAGAGAGGCTTTCACTGACCACCCTATCAAAATAGTGTTGGTTCCATCCATCACTTTCCTCAGAGTACACTGCCTTATTGGCAATCCTAGGCACTGACCACCATCCTAAGTCACATGATTTATTTATTCTCTTTGCTATTTTCAGTCTATTCCTTATAGAACTTAAACTCCGTGAGATTAGGGACTTTTGTCTATCAGTTACTCCACCCTCAAAGTCTCCCACAGCAGAGATATCTGGTATCTTGTGCAAAGATGTCTAAGTAAATCTTGGCTGGATACACAAATTTACAAAATTCTGTACAGAGATGGTGGTTGATGGTTAAAGCCAGGAGACCCCATGGCATCAGGTAGGTAAAGAATGCAGGAAGCACAAGGCTAAAACCTGAGCCTTGGAAGCAGCTATAACTAAGCAGAGTGGAGGCAGGAGACTGGTTGGAGAAGTGAGACTCTAAGGGAAAAAAAGAGATTGGTGTCATGAGGACCAAAAGATGGGGGATTTCAAAAAGGAGATTCACATTACCTAAGGCAGTGCTCAAGACAGGTTAAGACAAATGTTGCTTTTGACAACTTAGTTCTGATCTCTAATGAACACTGGTGCTTGCCTGTAGAACAAAGCATGCACCTCTGCACTCCGAAACCTGCCACCTACTTGCCTTTCTTTAGAATTAAAGTATTGGCCAATTTGGTGCATTTCAATGTGAACAGGGCCAAGATTGCTGCCATATCATTCTACTCCCACTGTAATAAGTAACTAAGTAAATGCATGAAGAAATGAGTTACACAAGTTTGTATTACCTTTTAAATGCCTTTACATTGAGCTTCCTGTAAATAGTGTTATTTACCTGATAACATACTGCAGGTAATAAATGATTGCCTTGGAGTGCTGGAGCATATATCAAACCACAAAGCTACTGAATCAGTTCTTGTCACAAAACTTTAAAGATGTAAAATAGATTTTACAGTGTAAGCAGCAGAAACATAAGAGAAGGAAGACTTGCAGAAAAGATGCCAGAATGTTAATACTGATGCCCTAAGTTGTGAAGTCATGATTAATTCCTTTTCTTCCTTTTTCATATTATTCTACATATTCCAAGTTTTCAGAACTGTATGTGCATTACTTGTATAAAATCTGCATGTTTTTGACTTACTTGTCCAATTAATAAAAGATAGATAAGTCAACGTATGTCATACTAGACACCCACCTTGACTCCCTAGCATTCCTCAACATCAAACAGAAAACTAAAGACACTAGCGTTATCTGTAGAAGTTATGACAGAATAAAATATCCTTCTTCCTCTAGATGTTACACCACCAAATTCATCATAGTCTAAATCCTTCTTCCCCAAATTAATTTGAGTTAATAGACCATAGCTTTATTTAGGATGAACATTCAAAATGCTGATTTCCATAAGATTGCCAGGTATTAGACAAGGCAGCTTTCCCCATAATTCACTTAGATACACAGCAGCAGGATATTAAAACTTTTAGAAGATGCCATGAAATGAGAAAATTCCTTATAAATTAAGAAATATTAATAACAAAAAGTAGGACAGAGCATGGTTATTTTTAGTTGAGAAGTGAAGCAGCAGGGTTCTGGCGAGAGGGCCTAGGAGGAAGGCAGAGTGTTAGCTCCCAGAGCTGTGTGGGATCACCCCATTTACTTAATCTGTTTTATTCCTGGCTTCTATTTCCTATGAACTTCAGAAGGTGGTAACTGCTGGCCCCCACGTCTTACCTATCAGTTTGATCAGAAGCTGTTTCTTAATTTATATTGTAAAATGTACAATAAATCTGGAAAACTTGAAGAATGTTCCCATATTCCAGAGAGCATTTTTATTTACTTTTCAAAATTTCTAGATATTTTTTTCACACATGAAAGTAGAGTAAGAAGGAAAAAGAGAATTTAAAGCACATAGAGAAGGCAGTTATGAGCTGCCCAAATGACATTATGTCCTTAAAAGTATTGAATAAGCACAGAGGCCACACTGTTCCTTCATCAGTTTCTCATTTTTGTTCTTTGCACCTTGAAGCATCCTCTATCCTAAATCCTAAAATTTTTATCTTCACAAATCCATAGTTCTCCCTCACTTCTACCTCTCCCACTGTCCCCAATTCAGGAAGGTTTAACCTGACCCTTCAGGTCTCCTTTCTCCAAAGGGATATCTCTTTAACCCAGAGAACTGGTAACATTTCAGGTTGACATGGTGAAGGTGCTTAAACATGTATGAACCTTGATGTCAACGATCAGAATCCACTCTCATGCCTGTTACCTGATCTGCTGACTCACACAGAAGTAAAATGTCATTTGAACACAGATTCAGCTTTAACCCCAGCAAATACAGCAACAGAAAGACTAAGTTCCTGAGCATGCTTTTCATGGACATTAACACCTGATCTAAGCAAACTGGGTGTTAATGTGTGAATTCAAGCTGTGTGTGCACTAAAATGTGTTTTTCACATTTGGTAGAAATACAAAAGATGGAAACTGTGGGGTTGGGTTCCAAACACACTGAGTCCTATCTATGCTTTAGTTCCCAGCTATTTCACACTGCTGAAATATAAGACTTTGAATTTTTTGCAATCCCCTGACAAAGGAAGAATTGGGGGAACGCTCTGCTGATAGGAATAGGGTAGTGCTGGATCCATCAGGCACAATGCTGGACAACTTGGAGAGAAATAACTCCTTGACTGCCCAAATATTTACCAACTAACATCCCTAACCCCTGGGTCTCAGATCCCCAAGTGGAATTATTGCTTTGACTTAGGTCTCAACAAGTCACTAAAAAGACATAAGTACAGAAATGTAGAAATGAAATAATAGAGAACACCTGACCCTTTCTTTGTTTTGACAAGTGCAGAAGTCCTGAGAAGCCATGTGAACCATACAAGTTCATCCTGGTAAGCCGTAGTGCAGCGTGTTGTCCTTACACACTAATGTGAGGCTTCTAAGGACCTTATAGAGTTCCTGGCACAAAGCAGTCTCACCAAACATAGATGGCTTCCTTTATACACACCAGTCTATATCAGCAGTTTTCAAAGTGTGTTTTAAACTTTCCAACAGCAAAATGCCACCACCTGGGAATTTGTTAGAAATGCAAATTCTCAAGTTCCACCCAGACCCACTAACTCAGAAACTCCAAACCAGCCATCCATGATTTAACAAGCCTTCCAGATGATTCTTACAAGAAATTCTGAGAGCCATTGTGCCATATAAGATTTTTTATACCCTTACCTGTTAAGATCTTTCCCCACCCCCCAGTGTTTACCACGAACCTGACACAATAAAGCATTTATTTCTACTGAAACTTACTATGGAATGATGTCTCTCAAACTTTAATATGAATAATAATTAACTTCGGGATTGTATTATAAAGTGGATTCCGATTCAGTAGATCTGGGGTTGTGGTGCATTTCTAATAAGCATCCAGATGGCAATGCTGTTGATACAGACCACTCTGAGTAGCAAAAAGGTAGTTAATGAGCTTTGATTGATCTCAAAACTTGTAGCTAAATATCTTGGATTGAGGAGGGGTGGACACTGTGATATCCCACCATTTATATGCTCTTTTATTGTATCAAACCATTGATATCCCGGTGTCCTCTGAATAGAGGCGGGTGGGAAACAAAAACCCATCCTCTCAAACCTTTTGGTAGTTACTTGGTAGTCATATAGTTGCCATAGTGTTTTAGAAGATGGCACAGAACTGAAGAAAGAGAGGAAGAGATTCAGGCATTAGTAAAAAGGGATGACCCTTGGGAGCAACATTCTCCCTGAGCCCTGAGTCCCCAGGGAAAAGATTAGGAGGAGAGACCCGGTGCTACCAAAGGAAAGTTAGGAGGCACCTAATGCAGACATCACTGACTTTACAATTTCAAGAAGAGCCAACTCAGGATAGTGGTGCAGTAGAATGTCATTTAAATCCACACATTGTGGTCTGCACTATAAATACCTTCCTCTAAGCTAAATGTTTCCATTATTTTACACAATCTCAGACCTGTCTTTTTTCTTCCATCCTTTCTTATTTATATAGGAAAATTTCATCAGAAAAAAAATATTTTCTCCACAATTAGTAATGAAGAAGGAAAACAAATGCCTAATGTTAGAAATGATGTTGGACTGTACACAAGGCATTTCATGATTGCCATGAATTGGTGACTGACATCCCTGTGAAGGACAGATGTGCACTGTGGAAGAGTACTCAGCACCAGTATAAAAGAGCAAGAGAAGATTCCATTCCTAGGACCTGTTGGCAAAAAGGGCCTTTTCTCTCAATCACAGGCCTGAATTCTATCATAAGTACACATACTGCTTTTTTATTTTGACTTGGTCAGCTGGATGGTTCCCACCAGGTGCACAGTCCAAAGGTCAAGCAGGCATGATGACTGAAACCCTACCCATGAGAGAGGATGTCAGGGCAGTTCTCTGACTCATATTTACCATACAAACTGAAGGCCAGACATTGTGGTTCAACCAGAGAAGATTCAGTGTCACTCAGGGCAAATTGCCACTGCTGTCCTGGCTGACCATATAATAGGTCATGATAGAATAATATCCAAAGGTATATTAACAAGCCTAACCTCTACCTTCTAACAGAGTAAAACTTCCAGTACCAGGTTGTCTCTGATATGAGTCAGGAAGGAAAGGGGAAAAACATCATCTGCCTTATCCTCCAAGTGACTTTAATAACACAGAATTTATTGGCACCTTCAGCTTGGTTGAACCATACTGTTTCTATTGCTATAGAAAAAAGAAAAGAGATGGTTAAGACCAGAGCATCCCCTTCTTAGTTGCTCTATATGATAGTTCTGGGGGATTAGACATTACATCTTATGAGCCTAGAACCCTGAACTCATTCTCCTTGGTGGTGGTTCAGTAGCTGAAATTTAAGTCAACTCTCTGCCTGGCCAAAAGAGCCTCTTTGCCTTTCCAAATATCCTGCCAGGCTCCACCAGGGAATTCTGGATGGTGTGGAAGATTCAGGAAGTGAATTGAGGCTGCCAGGAATCTTCATCCAGGTTAATCATCTCTGTAGACTCTGGGAGAAAGAAGCAGGCTGGCTGGCTGAGTAACGCAGATAAGCAGATGGCATGGGCACAAGTTAAATGAACTGCATATTGGCTTCCAAATTCTCCTGCCTCTAATGCCATCAAAACAACGTGATGTTGCTGCAGATTTCATTATCAACTTGATGAACATTTACCATGATGGGAAAGAAGGGGACGATAAATTCCACACCTCATTATCTCTTAAATGTGAAATTTCCTTTCATGACATACATCAACAAATGGTTCAGAGCATGAACTGTTAAAGATATTCTTGTATTTACTAAAATTTTTAAAGATAATTCCACATATTTTTTCATGGTGATGTTAAAGATTCCAAGTAGAATAATTATTCAAGGCAAACAGGCCCCAAACTTTATTTGAAATATTTTACTAATGCACTTATTAATAAAAAAAGAAAATGTATCTGGTTGTGGATAGGTAAGCATAAATAAGAAGCACTGCACCTTTCTGCCACTGATGAAAAGCACCGTTTCTTCCCAGAAAGTCCCATGATTCTAAGTTAGCTGAATGAATACAACCATAAAAAAACAAATAATACCCTTGGGCTCATAATTTTTTACTAGACAAACTTAAGTCAAGCTGAAACATCAATTAGCAGGGAGTTGGAATTGTCTGTCTGGGATGAGTGTTCTATACTAGGTCAGAAAACAGTGATGAAAACTTCGTAGAGTATCTTCTGTTGCCATGGTAGAGAAAAAAAGAGGAAATCTATCAAAGTGAAAAAAATCACTTCTAACCAAAGTTGAAAAGAAAAAGTTTTTTCTGGCTTAGTTTTCATGTATGTTGTCTCATGCTGAAGCTCAGAAAAGTGGCCACATACCATAATCATCAGGAAAGGATCCAGTGTTGAATACACACAGAGATAGGCTGAGGTCTGTGGAACCTCATGACCCACCACTTTTAGTACTAGAGAAATTATTTTGTGATTATAAAAGCTAAAATATTACCTTTGAGAATTTAAAAGGACCAGAGCAGAGTGGGTTATTTCTAAAAAATAAAAATAAAAACCCAGCAGTTTTAAGTGAAAAATTTCAAGGGCTGGAGAACTAATATTGCTCATAAAAGTCAGCATGACCTTATGGATTCTATTCTCAAAATAGATTATTTCTACAAAGCAAATGTGTTCCATGAAAACAAGCAATATTTGTTGATTATATCATTATTATCATTATTTTGTTAAGCATCTGGTATCTGCAAACACTCTCCTGGGTGCTGGACATATAAATAAAGAGTAGACATCTATTATTTCACAGACGCAGGAAACATTTTCTCTTTTTGAATAACAATGTTCCCTATTTCTGTGGGGTCTGCCCATCACTGTTTCTCCCTCATACACAGGAATGGACCTCAGCCCCTCCCCTCACCCAGTGGCCAACCAGAGCCACCTCTTCCCCTGAAAACAGTAACTGGTCTAGAGAGGAGCACATGTCTCAGGCCAATGAGAGCTTTGATGTTGAAAAGACAGGATCTCTGAGCTGCTCTTTGCCATGGCTACCACCACATGAAGCTATCAATTGGGGGTGAGAAGAAACAACTGAGTGTTGAGAACACTGAAGTCCAAGATATCCTCAGACTCCTAAGAGCAGCTAAATGTCCATACAGTTTCCTTCAAGTCCTACAAGCTATGGCCTTTCAAATAACTTCCCATTATGTTACACACAGTTTAAATTGAATTTCTGTCTCTTACAAAGCAGAAAGCCCTGGCTACTTAAACTGGGCTGCCAAACAGATCAGTCTGTCTTCTCCAGATATTGTGATCTAGTAGGAAAGAACATCAATCAAATAAGTTAGTGTTTGCAAGATGTGATAGTACAGGTGGTGCTTGACTTATGATGGTGTGACTTATGAATTTTTCACTTTAAAATGGTGCAAAAGAAATGCACACTTAGTAGAAACCACACTTTGAAATTTGATCTTTTTCCAGGCTAGTGATAGGCAGAACAATACTCTCTCAAGATCCTGGACAGGAGCTATGGTTCCTAGTCAGATATTGATGACCCTGTCCCTGCAGCATCCTCATCATTCAGAAATTAATTTTAGTTCAATGTGTCAAACATTCTCCAGCTCCGTGTGCTTTCTGCTGTGTGCATTCATGATGAGTAACTCATTCCACTCATCAGTATTTCACTTTTAGTGCAGCATTCAATAAACTACATGAGATATTCAACACTTCATTTTAAAATAGGATTTGTGTTAAGATGGTTGTGCCCAACTATAGGCTAATGTACTTTGAGCATATTTAAGGTACGTTAGGCTAAGCTCCGATGTTCTGTAGGTCGGGTGCACTAAATGAGTTTTTGATTTACGACATTTTCAACTTAACAATGGATTTATTGGGTTGCAACCCATCATAACTGAGGGAGCATCTGTACAGTGAAGGGATGTGGACACAGACTGTACCACTTGATGTAGAAGGCCATTAGATGCCTAGTAAACAATCTTAAGTGCTGAGAAATCAGCAAAGCCCTATCAGTTTTTCAATATGACCTGAAGTATAATTTCAGAAACTTCATCAGAGAGAGCTGTAATCAGTCTGTTAGGCCTTCGAACCCCATGGCAGTGTTCTAATCAAGTGCTCACTGGCTGGGTCCAGTGACAAAGGAGACCAATCAGTTATTTTGCCCAACATGCAGCCAAGGGTTCTATAGGGAAAGTGTGAGCCCCAAACAGGCCAATAAAATGAGGAGGATTTAAGGAATTCAACCCTCCTTTCCAAGACAAGATAAATTTAAGGGTAAATATGTAGCATAGTTAATGAGAAAAGTTATACTTTACAGAAGAATTCAAGAAAAAAACAAAAAGTAGAATTAGAAGATGTGAAAGCAAAAAGTAGAATTAGAAGATCATTATTTCACAATCCATGTAACAGTCACCTTCAAAGAAAGGCAAGAGATAAAAGACCAATGGAAGAATTATGCAGGAAGGACCAGCTTTATCACCCGGAACCAAACATCAGTCTCAGCATCCTTAAAGGTGGGAGAACCAGACACCGCATCTTACAGTGTTACATGACACCCACCCAGCAATTCCAATCAGCATAAGAAGATGGCAGTTATGCTGTTCAAGGTAGTCAGAGATGGATACTGATAGACACAGAAGCAAAATGACACAGCATGTGAGGGCTCCTTTTAACTTCTTCAGCAAAGGAAATCAAAGGATGTGTATGTACTGAAAATGGGTCAGAATTGGGACAAATGATGAAATGGTAACAAGCAGAGGGAGATGTATTGTACTATTATTTGTATTTCATGTACATTTGAAAATTTCCAATTAAAAAAATATTTGCTCTTTGCAAAGAAAACAGATCTCTTATTTCATGAGCATACTATTGAGAATCACTGTGAGACAAAACACATATTGCAATTAAACAACTTAAAAGTCAAGAGCAAACAAGAGAAGCCAGTTTTCAAAAATATGTTAATAACAAAATGTGTTTAAGAGCAGAACATTACAACAAGATAATGTACTGACTGATAGTTATTAGCTTTTGCACTTTTATCCATGAAAAGAAAATCTCTTTAGTAGAAAATAAAGAGCAACTTTAAACAAATGGAAATAATGTTTTTCCTCATTAAAAAAGTCCACAACCATAGAAATGACAATTTGTACCCCATATGTGTACAATGAATCAAAATGAAGTCTGTAAAAATAAAAAAGTCCTTGAATAAAAACTTTAACTTCATATATTTGTCTTCACATACAATTTTAATCATTTCTTTTGATCAATCAATCCAGTTTAGATAGTTGTTTATAAATGATGTAACATTTTCAAAATGTAAACGTTTTTCAAGCGCTAAATTTAGCAAAAATTTATTATTAATATTTACACTTAGAATTTTAAAAAAGAAAATAAAATAGAAAATACCTAGGACATATTGATAAAAAGAAATGACAAAATTATTGTCAGTGGAGGCAAACAGAACAAATTGATGAAAACCATCAGAAAAATAAGGTTTGTAATAAGAGATGTAGAGATTATTAAGGAACCCTATATAAACACCTTCAAAAATGTAATAGCTACAAAGAAAAGGAGTAGACCCACCCAACATTTTTTTCTGGAAATCAAATCTGAAAATCCCTTATAAGGAGATATTTATTTAGCCCTAAAATAATTTTATATCTACAACTTATATAATATGGAAATTTATAATTAAATGACACTGCTCTACTTTTCAAAGAAAAGTTGGATGACTATTCTCTATGACTTAAGATGACCTGCCTGTTGGCCAACGGTGTCCACTGTACCCTGCAATTCTGTAACCTCCTCTTGGGGCCAGGTGGCATTACACACACAATGGATAATCAAAACACTTCTTGATTAACAACAACAAAAACACTTCTCAAAATCCTCTTTGCAGAAGATAAATTCTCAAAAAGGTTTCAAGCAATATTTTATTGAACAACACTGAAACTAAAAATAAAGCTGACCAGAATCGCACCACTATTAGAAAAAAAAAAAAAGAAAGAAAAATATGATGTTAGTGACAGTTGAAGAAAATGCAAATAATTCTACCATTGTGTGCTCTGCACATTGTCCCCTTTGTTCCTTTAGAGTTTCCTCATACCAATGTGCTGATCAGTACTTAGGCGATGACCCCCTACAAGTTTTTACCTAACTCAGGAGCACAGTGAAAAACTTTATTTGAAACTTTTCTCTCTCAACTCAGGAAGGACTCAGACCTCATCAGTGGATTAATCCATGATTAGATGAATGGACTACAGGAGGTGGTGGCAAGTGTAGACGGGTGGGACACGGCTGGGAGAAGTAGGTCATCAGAGGCATGCCCTTGGGAACGTTATCTCATTGCTGGTCACTTTTCCCCAACTCCCCCTTCCTATCTTCGATGAGCTGAGAATCTATCATCTGCCACACCCTCCTACCCTTGCATGCTGTTCATAGGAATATAAATTAATATACCCATTAGGTAAAACAGAATGGAAGTTCCTTTAAAAATTAAAAATAGAACTACATTATGATCTAGCAATCCCATTACTAGATATATTCCAAAAGAAATGAAATCATTATATCGAGGAGATATCTGCACTCATTATAGCACTATTCATAATAGCCGAGAAAACAACCAAAGTGTCCATCCACTAATCAATGAATGAAGAAAATGTGGTACATGTATACAATGGAACACTATTTAATTATAAAAAGGGATGATGATAACATGGATGAAACTGGAGACCATTACATTAAGTTCTAAGCCAGGTCAGCTACAGTTTCCATATATGTGAGCATTATATATTCTTGAGTCCTTAAATAGTCTCAAGGTATCATTCTATTTCCAAAAGTTGACAGTTTGTTTTCTCTCATCTTTACTCCTTTTGTATCTATAGCTACAGATAACTGGGTTAGTGGAGTATGAACAGAAAAACAGACTCATCCAAGCTATTTGCAAGGTACCTGTCTCTATGTCATACTTCCTAAAAAGGTGTAACATAGCATCTGGCAATGCTAATAGTTCTCCAAACTTTCAGCATGTCCTGATTATGTCCTATTTTGTACAGCTATGTATAATAGCAATAGATACCAGCATTTACTTCTTCAGACTGCATCAAAGTTTTTACCAAATTTACATACATTATATGCCATGAAGGTCCATTTCTGATTCCTGAAGATAATTTTTACATCTGCTGCTCTTTTCAGCAAGAAAACAAAATTTCTAATGACTTTCTTTCTTGCTCTAAAATTAACAATCTCAATTCAATTGCTTGCATTGCCCATTGGAGAGTTTCATGAATGTTAGTTATCACACATGCAACACATGGAATGGTGTATCACAGGACAAAGTCCTAAGTAAGGTATCTGGTATCTTTAAATGCTTCCGGGGGCTTCTCCTGGCTCTGGCTGAATGTACAGACCTATCTGTGGTGTCAAGGTCAAAAAGAGATGAGCCAGTTATAGTCGTGAGTCAGTAACTTTCTAACACTGTCAGAGTTTTTGATTTAAAAACCAGATAGCAAAAGGAATCTGTTTCTCCTTCCTTCATCCATTTATTAAAATATTCATACAAGCCTGAGAAATGCAAAGTAGAGCAGCACAGGTAATATTAAACAGCTGCTCGCAATATACCCAGAGGAATTTTGACTAAGAAAAAAAGGGAGAAAATATCTCTGAAATGGAAGAGCCAGAAAAAGACACAAGGAAATTTCTACCCAACACTCTGCAGATCTTGACTTCAGAGCTTGTCTCTGACCATAAAAGAAGTGTCCCCACTTCTGTGCAAAATGACTTTTTGAGAGAGACAAAGGCGTTTCTTGTCCCTTCTGTCCTCACCAGTGACTCTTCTATGTCACTATTTGCTTATTCTAACTCCTCCGGAACGTGACATAACTGATTGTGAATCGAGCAAGATGAACACCACATCTTGAGTAAGAGCTTGATAGTAACTTGGTGCAGAAGCAAGAGAACCATGGAATCATTGCCCTCTGGGGGGTTTGTGTGTGCTGCTACTGACAAGGAGAAAATGACAGTGAGTTCTCATAGGATCACTCTAGGAAAAATAGACAGGAAGCAAGAGGATGAGAAGATTCTCAGTGTTGCAGCTTCACAGTAGGAAAATGAGCAGGAATTTTATATGGGACTTTGAACTTAGGTCTGTCCCATAGGAATGGAGGGGCTGCATTAATTCATAGATGAACAGGCAGAAGGACAAGTAAAATTAACCAGGTAGTCAACTAACAAATACTGTCTCTATACACAGGACTATCCTTTCTCAGGAAGGTCCAACATGGGTCATTTGGAGATTTTACAACAAGAAAAGAGAATGCAACACTAAATAAAGAAAATAAAAGTTTCCATTTGATAGTATATACTATGGAAAGTGGCAGAAAATATCCAAAGAATTCACATTGCACAAAAGCTAACTGGAACAAAAAGAGAAGCAGAAATGAACTGGGTAGTGTTAGCAAGGACGAAAATTTAAATGCAACATTAGAACTGATAGTGAAAGCAATAAAAAGTATATTTGACATTGCTGAAAATGTAATCAGGATAGGATACAGAAGACAAATTTAAAACTCTCAGAATGCAGACAAAATGACAAGGTGAAATTGTAAGAAAAAAAAGCAAAGCTATAAATGAAGAAAAATAATAAAGGGCCAACCTAGACATTACTGTTGTTTCTGAAAACCGAAAACCTATAGCAGCAAAGCATTACATGTTTTATATTCCATTTTGAAAATAATCTTACTTTGACCTTTTCCATTTTCAGTTTTCAGCTCCTTAGATGTGTTTCTTTTCCACCTAGTGCTAATGGAATCCCACCACAAGTTCTTCTGACTACTGCTGAACAAGTTATCTGCATGTTAAGAAAAAAATATCCTACCCTTTTGCAACTGCAGGAAAAAAAATACTATTCCACATTCTAAACTCTTCTTTCAAAGAAGTCTTGTGCAACATCTAGAATTCAGATACTATGGCTATCTAGAGAAAGCAACTCTCCACCCCTGAAATGTCTGTAATTTTGATTGATTGGAATATTTACTAATGTACTGAGCCAAATAATAACATTTTTGCCATATATAAACCAGTGTAACAATAAATCCTATCAACATGTAAAACTATAATGCACCAATAAAAAATGTGAAAAATGTAAACCATAAAAATATTACACAAAAGGTAAAATATATAAATGAACTCTGGCCAAGTCTTAGTTAAATAAAATGGTTGAGGGTTTTTATTTTTTATTTATTTTTTGCATTCCTGATAGCAGATGAAATTGTGGGAAAAGGTTAGAATACTTGCTGGCTGAACACAGATTTGAATAATGATTTGAGAGGGTTCTGTTACTCAATAATTTGAAATGGTTCCATTATACAGTTCTATCTTTTTATTATTATTATTATTATTATTATTATTATTATTATTATTATTATTTTGTGGTGCTGGGGATTGAACCCAGGGCCTTGTGCTTGTGAGGCAAGTACTCTACCAATTGTGCTATATCCCCAGCCCTTATATTATTAATCCAGTAGTATTATTTGCTACTATTAACTATACACTTTATCTAAATGTCAAACACCAAGAAAAAAAATGCAGCAAACTATTAAAAATATCAAAATATTTCTCAGTATTTTAGGTATGATAAGTAACAGAATATAACAGACATTTAAAGATAAAACCTAATAATTCTATGAATAGGTAAGCTATAACTAATGTGTTAAAGCAATTGAAGTCTTTTTCAGGTAATCAAGTATAGAAAGTATTACATTAATATATTCTTCCTTATACACACATACACACAAATTATATTAATTGGTATAACCAAGTTATATTAAATAAGAATTTCAAAGAAAATGAAGAAATGATGTTAAATACCATTTTATAAAAACTGAACACAAGTAGTTACTACTCTAAGATTAGGTTAGTAAAAGATTGTACAATCATTGAAAATATTCAAAGAAACAAAATAATTCAGAAACAATCTAAGTTTAAAAGTACATTTAGAAAAAGTGGTTAACTCAGTTGAGAAAAGTTGCTTTGAACTATATGATGAGAAATATTTTCATAGTTTTAATTGCTGGTATTCCTTTCTTGATGTCAAAGAACTGAGACATTATATTCAACATATTTTAAACAAAAAAAGTAGATTTTAGAAAAGGGCCATAACTTTCAAATTACTAGGAATAGAAGGAAAAACAATAGATTATGGAACCAGCAAACAAACTTTAAAAAGGATCACACATAAATGACCAGTCTTCATCTTGACATAGTGTAATGGTTTAAGCTAATATTTAAACAGAAATACCTTCATATTACATTTAAAAATAAATTTCAATTTCATTAAATTTCTAAAAGACATAAAACTTAAAAATAATGCCAAACAAAAGCTGAAAAAACATTTGCTCTAAGAATAAAGTAACAACAACAGGATTTTCTTGCACATAGTGGCTATTAAAGCTTAAGATAGAAAATTTCTAAACATGTGAGAATAAAATGATACCTAAATATATAAAACAAAAATGTTATAAATAAGAAAAAAGTTAAGTCACAGACCAGTAGAAAATATTCACAATTCATATGTCCAAAGGTACTGTATCTTATGCACAAAAATCTTACAATTCAATTATGAAAAGCAAAATACTCAATAAAAAATGGGCAAAAGAGATAAGCAGACACTTCCCAATACACACAATGAAAGATGCTCAACAGCATTTGTCATCAGGAAAATTAAAGTCACAATGAAATATTTCTCCACACCCAGGGAATGGCTAATATTGTAAGCCTGACAGGATCAACTGATGGTAAGGCTACGGGACAAGTGGGACTCTCACCTGCTGTTAGTGGGTGGGTATAATTATACAACCAATTTGGAAAACTAAATTTCCCAAGAAGTTAAATGTATACCTAGGGTCATTTCACAACTAGGCATTTACCCAAGAGAGATATAAGCAGATAGTCACACAAAGACTTGACCATGAATGTTTATAATAACTTAATGTATAATGTCTTTTTAAATGGGAAAAATATCATTTAACCAATAAATGGATAAAAGCATTGTTATGTATCCAAGCAGTAAATCTGTTGTGAAAAAGAAAAAAAATACTGATACATGCAAAAACATGAATGAAACTGAAAATCAATGGGATGAATGAAAAAAAAAAGTAGGCTAAAAAATAACTGCATCCTATAATCTCATCTGTATCAAATTCTTAAAAATGAAAATCTACAGTGAGAAAACAGATTATAGCCTCAGGGCGAAGGAAGAGGAAGAGATAGGCTATAGAGAGGGACACAAGAAAACTTTTGGTGATATAGAAAATGTTCTGTATGTTGATTGTGGTCTTGCTTTCACAGATTTATATACCATAGGTAGTTTTATAGTTGCATATATCTCCCAAGAATATACTTTACATGGATCAGTTTAATATATATAATAATATACTAATAAATAGGATGTGTATTCTAATAATGTAGTATATACATATATATATCAGTGTGCGTATATATATATGCACACATATTTATATCTTAATATATATACACATATGTATATATCCTAATATATATATATACATATATCCTAAATAAAGTCGATTAAAAATATGGGAGGCAATTAACAGAAAGACATTATTATAGGAATCACAAGCCTACATTCCTGTAGTGACCAAATATGTAATGCAAATAGAGAAGGATGATTTAAAGATTGTTTTCCTTAAACACAATGCCTTCTCAGTCTAACATTTGTACTCTTTATTTAAAAAAAGGTTATTAAGCCAATTATTTTAATTTCACATGTGTAAGAAGCTAGTTTATTAATATTCTTTCACTGAAATCAGCCAGGAAGGTCAGTATATAATGCACATAAAATTGATCAAGCCGAGCAAGGTGGCTCACGCCTGTAAATCGCAGCAATTCAGGGGGCTGAAGCAGGAGGATCACGAGTTCAAAGCCAGTTTCTGTAAAAGTGAGGTGCTGAGCAACTCAGTGAGACCCTGTCTCTAAATATGGCTCAGTGGTCGAGTACCCCTGAGTTCAATCTCCAGTACCACTCCCCCCGCCAAAAAAAAAAACCTGATGGTATTTTCCAAGCCCACCTGCCTTATTCACACTCCTAAATGCAATAGTCAAGAGAATTTAGGGCTCTTTGGAACAGAGTTTGAAAACAATTATTTTAGATTTATTTTTGTAATTTAAAATTCTTTAGTAAATACAATGTGTCTATCAGATGTCCTAACAAGTACAGACTGAATTTCTCTTGAGTCAGAAGTCATACTGTCATGCTATTAAATGATGGATGTGATCCTACAACATGTACAATCAGAAAAATGAGAAGCTATACTCCATTTATGTATGATTCATCAAAATGCATAAATGCATTCTACTGTCTTGTATAACTAATTAGAACAAAAAATAAAAATGTATCTAAAACAATAAATTAAAACTTCCATTTGTGTCTTAAATGGCAAAACAAAAACAAAAACAAAAAAACACTTTTGCTTCTCCAAATCTCCTGAATGTGTTCTACTGGTTGAAGAATACTTGAAGATATAAAAAGCATATTGTTGGACTTTAATGTCCTACTATGATGAAATTATTTATATACCTGTTAGAATCTATTGTTTATTGATAACAGAGTACATTTGAGCCTCAGATAAATGTCTTCAAAGATATACATTGTGTAATCTTATTTTTTCCAGGAAATGGAAACTTGAAATATACCATTTTATGTACTGTTTTCCCAATTTTCAAGTTGAAAATACCACAGCTGAGAGATACTAAGTGTATTTCCCCATATCAGGCAGACAAACAACAGAGCAATCCCAGGCCTGTCTCTCTCTCAAAAAAAAAATCCATTCTTTTTTAACTATATTTACATCATTGCTCAATCTCCCAAATATTATTCAATGAAAACATAAATAGCTACCACAAATTGCATCAGAAAAAGCAAACCATACAATGGAACAAGAAGCTGAATAGCGTACGTGTATGAATAGCATACATACAAAATGTTACGAGGAGGACTGGTCCCATGTTTTATTAACATCTCTGCTACTTGTAGGATAGAAACAAGAAAATGTGTTTGGGAATTTGAAACTTAAAGTAGGAATTTATTTCAACTAAAGTTTTAAACTGTTAGGTTCATTGGTCAAATGATCCTAAAATGTGCAGGACGGTGCAACAGTTCATAGTGCTGACACTCCAAGTGAGTTTGCAAAATTCCTACTGCTGCCTGTGTTATCTCCTGCACTTACACAGTAAAGTGCATCATCTTTTGTTTCTCACATAAAACTATGTTTTCAGAACTGTGTCCCTGAGGAAGGAGGAGGACAAAAATACAACAGGGACAACCAGCACTATGTTACGAAAGCAAAACTCACACACCTTCTGGTTTAACTTTAGGGTAAACTCTTAAATTCTTTCACTAATTCTATAATATTTATATGCACATGTATATTGGCAAAAGAGATGTCTCAGTGTGTATTTGGCACATTGCCTCTTAATTCTTATCAATTTAAGAAATATGTGGGTTTTAATGAATACTAAACAAAATAAACTCTAGGCAAATAAAATCAGGCTCTGTCTCTTACCACATACAGAAAAAAAAAGGTTGGACAGATTCTTCAAGTTTGGGGTTAGTGTTTGGCAATTATCTAGCTAAAAATGTGGATTATGTGGCCTACTTCAGAGGCCCTAGCAGATGCCTCAATCAATGAGACTGGGAGAAAGTTGTGCTGAATGATTCTGTGAAGCTTCTCTTACTTCTGTCTTCACTAACTTCTTCATTATTCCTGCTGCATACAGTGTTGCTAGATTATGTTAACTATAATTTATTTCAAATTTTGCATCAATATTCATGGGTGTTATTGGTGTATGAATTTATTTTTGGTATTGTCTTTATTAGATTATGCATCAATGTCATACCTGCTTCATAAGAACATCAGCTACTTTCCCTTCATTCTCTATGCTTTGGAATAATTCACAGAGCTCGGGATCATCTGCTTTCTAAAGTGTGCTAAAATTCTCCTGCGAATTCCCACATGGACATGGTCCTTTCTGTAGGGTAGTTCCTTGATAACCTTCTCAGTTTCTTCTTCAATTGGGTCAATTTTGTAAATTATGTCTCCCTAGGAAAAGTATCCATTTCATCTACATTTTCAAATTTATTTTCTTAGAATTTCCAAAATTGTCTGATATTTTGAAGTTATGTCTGACTCAATGTCTTTTCCCCCCTTGTCATTACTTATATTGTATATTCATGTTTCCCTTTAAGTTTTCTATAGATTTGTCTATTTTGTTAACATTTTCAAATTGTTGGTTTTATTAATAAGATCTACTCCTTATCTGTTTTCCTCCTGATTTCTGCTTTCGTCATCTGTTTCCTTCCTTGTGTTTCTATATCTACATGGAGGTTTCTTATGAGTTTTTATACTTGGAATTCCTTTTTATTCTTTCATTTTTGTTAAGTGTTTTGTGCTACAAATATCACTCTTCACAGCTCTAAACGTATTTCACCAATTTTAAGAATGTTTTCATTAACATTTTTTAGAAATTATATAATTTTATATTTCTTTTTTAAATCAAGAGTTAGTAAAAGGTTAGGAAGTGATTAAGTATCCAGGTTCAAGGACCTTGATTTTTAAATAATTTCTAGCATCATACTATTGTATTCTAATACTGTAATTTGTAGTATTTCTACTGATGTTTCTTTGTTGCCTAATACACTACCTTCTCTGTGTGTTCTATTCTATTCCGTTGGCCTATTTGATTGTTTCTAAGCTAATACCATATAACATGGCTTCTATTCCAATTCCCAGCTGAGTTCTTGTTTCCCTCTGAAACCTCATGAACACAGCCCACATTCCAGTCTGCATTCTGGTCTTTTAAGCTCCCACCAGAATGGCCCATTAACCTCTCACAATATTCTAAAGATTTTCCAATTTTTACCGCTTTTAAAACTTCATCCTGCTAACCAACTCCAAAGGCTGCTGAACCACACGTTCAGTTTAGACACAGCAACGCCCGCACTCCTGCTACCCATTTTGTTTCAGTTATCTTTTTAGGTGCTGTGACCTAAATATTTGAAAAGAACAACTTAGAGGATAGAAAGTTTAGTTGAGATTCACAGTTTTAGAAGCCTCCATTAAAAGATGGCTGACTACATTGCTCTGGGTCCAAAGTGAGGCAGTATACCATGAGGCAAGGACCCAGCATAGGAAAGCAGCTCAGCTCACGGCGGGGTCAGGAAGCATAGAGAAAGGGAGAAAAGGGCCTCAGGGAAGATGCACCTTTCCATGGCATGTCTCTAGTGACCTACCTCCCCTAGCCATGCCCCACATTCCTAGAGATACTAGCCAGTCACTCCATTCAAATTAGGGTGGATCAAATAGGTTACAGATCTCATAATATAATCACTTCACCTCTGAATATTCCTGCATTAACAGGTGCTTTGGTGGAACACTTTATATCCAAATCCTAACAGTTGTGGTTTTCAATATTAAAAATCTTCCTTATTTTTTAATATTTACTGGATTGAATTATACTGTATGATATTGGTTTGCTAGCCCTGCCTTTTTTTTTTTTCCTTTTGGTTAGTATATTTTTACCTTGTTCACCTTTCTGAATTGTTTTGTTTTGGTGTGTCTCTTATATATAGTACATAGGTAGGACTTCCTTTGTAAGCCAAGTTGAACATCTTTCTCTTAATAGGTAAGTCCATTAACATTAATTCATAAGATTGCTACTTTTGATCTGCATACTGTTACATAATTCTTGTAATTTTTTTCTGTTGATGATGTTCTTTTTTTTCTCTTTTTGTTTTTTAGGAAGGTTTTTTTTTTTTTTTTTTTTTTTTTTTTTGGTACTGGGGATTGAACCCAGGGGCACTCTAATACTGAGCCACATCCCCAGCCCTATTTTGTATTTTATTTAGAGTCAGGGTCTCACTGAGTTGCTTAGGGCCTCACTAAGTTGTTGAGGCTGGCTTTGAACTCTCGATCCTCCTGCCTCAGCCTCCCAAGTGCTGGGATTACAGGCGTGCACCACCGTGCCTGGCTAGGAAGGTATTTTTGTTCTAATGGTTACTTTCATATTTATGCTATATTAAATACATTTCCCAGTTTTCTGGAATTTTGCTATTATTTCAGTGTTTAATGATATTATTTAACACCCATCTAATGCCTATCTAATAACTAATGAAGTTATTATACTTTTATCTCTCTAGTCACAGTAATTTTTTTTACGTTTTCACCAGAACCTAAATCATGTAACACTGGCATGTAGTATGCACTTCATACTGCACCCTTCTCCTCTTTTTAGTGTTAGATTTATGATGAAGCAATTAAGTAACGACCATCACTCCTTTTACTAAAATCCCTCACCAGTTCTTAGCCAACTAGAGTCCATTGCCTGAAAAAGGGATCATGAATACAGAATTTTCTGAGCTCTTCTCTGCTTAAAATAATTTTTCTATAGATTTGACCCTTGAAAGCCTGACTGAATGGAAAATCTTTGGTTCACACTTCTCGAGTTTCTTTAAAATGGTGCTATTTCTAAGGCGTTTCACGCCAATCTAGTGATATCTCTAGTTGTTTAATCTTTTTCTCTTGAGGCCCTAAGGATTCTCTAATAGTTCTATAAGGATATGGCATTGAGGTGATCATTAAGGGTTACTTTTCAATGGTACCAGTGAGGTCTTTCAACACGAAGTCAGAAAAAGTTAGTCAAAATTTCTAATATAATTTTAATATTTCCTTGTATTTGTTTCCCGAGCTTAGTCAACTTGTTTAATTTCTTCCAGTTTTTTGCCCATTGTTCCCAGTTTTTAAACTTTCAACTCAGATGTTCTCCCATCCCCCCAGGCTTGTTTGAGAATACTTAATTCGGTTTGGAGTATTATATTTTTCTTCTGTTTTGTTGTTGTGTTGGATGAGGGCCAGTTGAACATTTAGATTTTCCTTATTTTATTTTTTTCTTTTAAAGTAGATTATCTGGAAGCTATGCTGCTGCATGTCTGGACAGACAGGAGATTTCCAGTTCATGAGTGTTCTCTTTTGTGGCAATAGCAGAGTACGTTCCTTACCATGTTTGTTTTGCTCTGTTGTGTTTTACATGGAAGATGGGAGAGTCTGTGTGTTCTTTGATGACTTTTATCTATGTCTGTCTAAATATCCCCATCATGGTTCCCCCCATCTCCACCCCACCAATCCCTTCACCAGACTCTTGGAAAAAAGATGACTCTCCACTGCATTAACGCTCTTATTTGCCTGGGGTGTTGCATTTCCAAGAATCTTTATTCATTTCTCATACATACATTTAAGTCTTTTTTCCAGAGGCAGGGCTCTGCTCTGTCATTACACTTGTCCTATATTTTCAGTCTTTTTCTGTTGGTGGTTTGTGTTAAATATTTTCACCCCATTACTCTCTATGCAGTTTTTTCTCTAAATATCCATGTGCCCCAAAGGTTTATAGCTAGGAACACAGTATCCTGTGTATAGTGTCTGTTTTTCCACTTATATTATTTGAGGTTTGAACAATGACTGACTTCGGTGTTACACTGAGGGAATGGGGTGATCCTGTCCCCTATCATTTTTTGAGAAGTTGTGAAAGTCAAATTTATATCCACCCTTGCCCCAGCTATCTTTCCATTTTTTAAAACATTGACACAAAAAATGAGGAACTGGCATGATAATGAACATCACCATACACGAGACCTGACTGGAGCACTCACAGAAAATTACATCTGAAGGTCCTAGAAAAGCAAGAACAAACAAATCCCAAAACTAGAAGAATTAAAATTAGAGTCAAATTAATATAATTGAGAAAAATGCGAAGGATTAGTGCAACAAATAATTATTTCTTTGAAAAGATAAACAATATTGATAAATACTTCCCAAACTAACCAAAAGACAGAGAACACTCAAATCAACAAAATTAGAAATGAAAAGGAGGTACCCACATAGACATTGCTGAAATCCAGATCACTAGGAACTATTATGAACACTTAAACTCCAATAAAGTAGAAAATCCAGAAGATGTTGACCAATTCTAGACACACCTGACTTACTCAAATTGAACCCAGAGGATAATAGAAAACTTAAACAGACCTATATCAAGCAATGAGATTAAATCAGCAGTTAAAACCCTTCCAACAATGCAAAGTTCAGGACCAGATGAATTGTCAGCTGAATTCTATCAATCCTTTAAAGAAGAACTAATACCAATCTTACCCAAATTATTCCATGAAATATAAAGGGAGGGAACACTCTCAAATTTATTCTATGAAGCCAACATCATCCTGATTCCAAATAAAGACACATTAAAGAAAGAAAACTATAAAATAAGAGCCCTGATGAACATCGATGCAAAAATTCTTAATATCAATCTGCATTCAAAAACACTTTAAGAAGATTATACACCATAATCAAGTTGAGTTTTAGTCTAGGAATGCAAGGTTGGTTCAAAATACACAAATCAATAAATATAATTCATCTCATAAATAGAATCAAGAACAAAAATCACAAGATCATCTTAATGTGCAGAAAAAGAATTCAACAAAACCCATCACCCATTCATGTTAAAAATGAGGGAGTACTTTGTAGAATCAAACCACCTTAAGATTTCATCTTACCCCAATTAGAATGTCTTTTATTAAGAATACAGGCAACAACAGGTATTGATGAGTATGTGGGAAAAAGGGTACACTCATACATTGCTGGTGGGATTGCAAGTTGGTGCAGCCACTCTGGAAAGCGGTGTGGAGATTCCTTAGAAAACTTGGAATGGATCCTCCATTTGACCCAATACGGTAGAAAATCCAGATCCCACTCCTTGGCCTATACCCAAAGGACTTCAAATCAGATTACTACAGTGATGCAGCCACATCAGTGTTCATAGCTGCTCAATTCACAATAGCTAGATAGTGGAACCAACCTAGATGCCCTTCAATAGATGAATGGATAGAGAAACTGTGTTATATATACACAATGGAATATTACTCAGCCATAAAGAAGAATAAAATTATGGCTTTGCAGGTAAATGGATGATGTTAGAGACTGTCATGCTAGGTAAGATTAGCCAATTCCAAAAATCCAAAGGCTAAATGATCTGATAAGTGAATGATGATGCATAATGTGGGGTGGAAGGGAGGCAAGAATGGAGGAAGGATAGATTGCATAGAGGGAAGGGAGGGGTGGGGTCAGATTGCGGGGGTAAGAATAATAACAGAATGAGACAGACATCATTGCCCTGTGTACACGTATGAATGCACAGTTGATGTGACTCTACTTTGTGTACAACAGCTGTACTTCATTTGTGTACAATGAATCAAAATAAATTTTTTTAAAAATGAGGGCGAGCTGGGCGTGGTGGCACACACCTGTAATCCCAGCAATTTGGGAGGTTGAGGCAGGAGGATCATGAGTTCAAAGTCATCTTTGGCAAAAGTGAGGTGCTAAGCAACTCAGTGAGACCCTGTCTCTAAATAAAACACAAAATAGGGCTGGGGATGTGGTTCAGTGGTCGAGTGCTTCTGAGTTCAATCCCTAGTATCAAAAAGGGAAGGCAGGGAGACTAGGACTAACCTCAACATCACAAAGTCTATATATGACAAACCCAAAGCCAAAATCATACTGTATGAAGGAAAATGCAAAGCATTTCCTTTAAGATCAGGAGAAAGATACTTGCCACTCCCATACAATATAGTTTCTGAAACTAACTAGAGTAATCAATCAGGCAAGAGAAGGAAATTAAAGGGATACAAATAGGAACAGAAGTCTTAAAATGATCTGTTTAATAACATTATTCTATACTTAGAAAACCAAGTATATTCCAACAAAAGACTTCTAGAGATGATAAACATATTCAGCCAAGTAGCAGGATATAAGATCAACATACAAATATCAATACCTTTCCTGTACTTTTCCTGTATTCTAATAAAAATTCTAAATTTTATTTATTCCATTTATAATAGTCTCAGAAAATGTGGGAATAAGCTTAACCAAGGAGGTTAAAAACCTCTACAGTGAAAAATTATAGGACATTGAAGAAAGAGATTGAAGAAGACCTTAACGATGGAAAGACCTCGCATGTTCTTAGATAGGTAGAATTAGTATTGCCAAAACGACCATATCACCAAAAGTGATTAACAGATTTGATATGATCCCCATCTAAATACCAATGACATTCATTACAAAAGTAGGAAAAAATGATCCTCAAATTCCTATGGAAAAATAAAAGACCCAGAACAGTCAAAGCAATGTTGAGCAACAAGAGTGATGCTGATGACATTACTGATCTCAGATTATACTACAGAGCTATAACAACAAAAACAGCATGGTATTGGCTTAAACTATGAAGACCAATGAAATAGAAGTCATAGAGATGACTCTACATAGAGTTATCTGATCCTTGATAAAGTTGCTAAAAATATACATTAAGGAAAAGAAAGCTTGTAAACAAATGGTGCTGGAAAAAACATATCTATGTAGAAAAATGAAACTAGACCTTAACACTCACACTGCATAAAAACCAACTCAAAGTGAATCAAAGGTCTAGGAATTAGACCAGAAACACTACAACTGCTAGGAAATAAAACACAGGGTCAACACTCCAGTGTACTGGTGTGGGCACTGACTTCCTTAAGACTCCTAAAGTTCAAGAAATACAACTGTGAGTAAGCACGGTGGCTTCAGAATAAAAAGCTTTCATATAGCAAATGAAACAAGAGCATGACAAGAGAGCCTACAGAACTGGAGATCTTTGTCAGCTACTCTTCCAACTGAAGATTGATAACCAGAACATATACAGAATACAAAAAACACACACAAAAAAAATCAATAAATGTACAGCAAAAGAACTAAACAGACATTTCTCAAAGAAGAAATGTAAGTGGCCAACTAATACATGAAAAAAATGTTCAACATCCTCAGAAATCATGAAAATGCAAATCTAAACTACATCTCACTCCAGTTACCAAAACAATCATCATAGCTACAAGTAATAATAAATGCTGAAGAGGATGTGGGAGAAAAGGTACACTTACACGTGGTTGGTTGGTGGGACAGCAAATTAGTGCAACCTCTCTGGAAAGCAGTATGGAAACTTCTTAAAAAGAGTAGGAATAAATCACCTTATGACTTAAGTTATCCCACTTCTCAGTATTTATTTAAAAAAAACAAAACACCTAAAACCAGCATCCTATAATGATACAGGAATTGCAATGTTTATAGCAGCACAGTTAACAATAGAAAAGTTATGGAACCAGTCCAGGTACTTGTCTACAGATGAATGGATAGTGAAAATGTTTTATATTCACACAGAGGAGTTTTATTCAGCCATTAAGAAGAATGAAATTCTGTCATTGCTTGTAAATGGATGGAACTGGGGAACATCATGCTAGGTGAAATAAGCCAGATCCAAGCAGCCAAGGTTTGAATATTTTCTCTTACATGTGTAAGCTAGAGAGAAATAAAGAGTATAAAGCAGTGGGGGCATGGTGGGGGGCAGGTCTCATGAAAACAGAAGGGAGAACAGTGGTGGAGAGAAAGGGGAATAAAGGAGAGGGAGGAGGGATGGAAAAGAAGAGGAAAAGCAGAATAAAGTTAACCAAATTATGTCATGTGAATATATGAACTTTTCACAATAAATTCTACTTTTATGTATAACTACAATGCACTAATTTTAAAAAAATCAATAAAAAGATAAAAGAAAAAATGAAAAATGAGTGTAAAAGAAGAGATCTCTTAGGGAGTTGAGCCTCCATAGAATTTACTTCTTATATTTTACTTGCTTCCTTTTGGATAATGAAAGGTGTTACCTACCTATGGCATGGTATCAGTATAGTGTGGATAATAACAAATATAGACAATAACAAATGGGTATTTAGCATCTTCAGAATCATCTTTGGTCTCTACTACAGAAAACTGAAATTATCAATACACGTCACAAACAGATACCAACCAACACTTTCAAGATGGACGGCTTATTTCACTTTCATGGTAAATTATTACATTTCATCACGTTATGTTACAATAGAATATCCTGAACCACCTTCTCAGTGTGAAAAATTGAACATCTGCTTGTATCAGACACTGTTTAATGATGTGTGCCAAACTTAATGCAACTTCCACCTGACACTTCATCACTTATGCTTCAAGCACCATCTTCCATCTTCAGCGCTCCTTCGTGCTCCAACGTTATTTTCATCAACTGAGCACTGCAAAAAATTAATTCTCTCATTAAATGTTATCATATGCTCTCCATTCTGTGATGTATGTGAAAAAGTAAATTAGAAACACTTCATTTCCATTTCTTATATGAAACAAGATAACAGGATATTGCTTTCACATAATGACAACTATCTTAATCTCTGCTTTTTCCCTTCAGGGATCAAATGTTACTAAGGAAAGGAAGATTCTTCTGTCTGCTGATTGTTTTATGATGACTTAGCTGCTTGCTTTGGAAATCAAATATCTTGAAGTAGGTGGAGTAAAACTTCACCGTCAAACATTTGTAACCGCTTCAAGAGTTTTCTGTAAAAGGCTGAAGGGGATCCACTTTGCTTTTTCTCAAGAATTTTTGGAAAGTCACAGAAGCAACAGTTCCCCAGTCATAACACTCATTTTGGTTGTAATTTATTGAGATGAGTCCCTGGGATTCAAACAAATATTGTTTTAACTTTATACTTAGTGATCTGTTTAGATTTTTTTCAGACAAATTTATTTAGGAAACCAGACACATGGAGACTAGATGAAAAGACAGGCTCTTCAGATATTCTGCTTTTTCAATCAATTTTAGTATATTTTAAGAAATTCATCCATTTATTCAAGATTCCATAGTTTATGAGCAAAATGCTATACTTGGTCACTTAGATTTTCCTAAAATCTTTATTGTAGGGTGCTTTTAATGTTTGAAAGGTTTTGAATCTTTGTCATATTTCCAGTCAAGTTTGCCTAGAATATTTTTTTCTAGTTAAAGAAAAAAAAATCTTATTCTTTCACTGTTAAAGTCTATACTTCCTTTTGACTAATTTGTGCTTTTTACATACTAGTTTTTTCACCTTTTGGAAATGTTTCCAGCCAGGTGTGATGATGCACACTTGTAATCCCAGTGACTCAGGAGGCGGAGGCAAGAAGATCACAAGTTTGTGGCCAGCTTCAGCAACTTGGAAGGGCCTAAGCAACTTGGCAAGACGCCATCTCAAAAAAAAAAAAAAAAAAAAAAAAAAAAAAAAAAACAGGGGTGGGAGGGTGGAGATGTACAGAATAGAGGATGCAGAGACAAACCACATAAAACCACATAAATACAGTTTTCTCATACTAGAAAAAGGTGCCCAAAACATACTGTGGAGAAAAGATAGCCTCTTCAACAAATGGTGCTGGGAAAACTGGAAATCCATATGTAGTAAAATGAAACTAAACCCCTATCTCTCACTCTGCACAAAACTCAACTCAAAATGGATCAAGGACCTAGGAATTAGACCAGAGACCCTGCACCTAATAGAAGAGAAAACAGGTCCAAATCTTCATTATATCAGCTTAAGACCAGACTTCCTTAACATGACTCCCAAAGCATAAGAAATAAAAGCAGGAATCAATAACTGGGATAGATTCAAACTAAAAAGCTTTTTCTCAGCGAAGGAAACAAACAGCAATATGAAGAGAGAGCCTACAAAGTGGGAGAAAATCTTCACCACATGCATTTCAGACAGAGCACTGATTTCCAGAATTTATAAAGAACGTTACCCCAAGAATACAAATAATCCAATCAGTAAATGGGCTAAGGAATTGAGCAGACACTTCACAGAACAGGATCTACAAGCAATCAACAGATATATGAAAAAATGTTCAACATCCCTAGTAATAAGAGAAATGCAAATCAAAACTACCCTAAGATTTCATCTCACCCCAATTAGAAAGTCTATTATTAAGAATACAAGCAATAATAGATGTTGGTGAGGATGTGGGGAAAAAGGTACACCCACACATTGCTGGTGGGTTGCAAATTGGTATAGCCATTCTGGAAAGCAGTATGGAAATTCCTTAGAAAACTTGGAATGGAACCACCATTCAACCCAGCTGTCCCACTCCTTGGCCTATACCCAAAGGACTTAAAATCAGATTACTACAGTGATGCAGCCACATCCATGTTCATAGCTGCTCAATTCCCAATAGCTAGATTGTGGAACCAACCCAGATGCCCTTGAATAGATGAATGGATAAAGAAACTGTGGTATATATACACAATGGAATGCTATTCAGCCATAAAGAAGAATAAAATTATGGCCTTTGCAGGTAAATGGATGGAGTTGGAGAATATCATGCTAAGTGAAATAAGCCAATTCCAAAAAACCAAAGATCAAATGATTTATCTGATAAGTGGATGATGATACATAATGGGGGGTGGGAGGGAAGCAAGAATGGAGGAAGGATGGATTGTATAGAGAAAAATGAGGAGTGGGGTGGGGTGGGGGTAAAGGGAAGAAAAAATAATAGAATGAGACAAATATCATTACCCTATGTACATGTATGATTATGCAAATGGTGTGACTCTACTTTGTGTACAACCAGAGAAATGTACCCCATTTGTGTACAATGAATCAAAATTAAATATATATATATAAAATAATAAATGATTATGAACAAAAGGGGGCTGGGGATGTAACTCAGTCATTAACCACCCTTGGGTTCAATACCCAGTACGAAATAAACACAAAACAAAAACTCATAATTTCCTTTATTGTTCTCTAAATTGAATTTTTCTAGTAGTGAAATAAATGCATTTAAAAAGTTTATATTTCTGTTAGAGTTCTTTCATTCTAATTCATTCATTAAATAATGTCTCAAGATATTTTACCTGTTTTTTCTTTGAATATGACATGTATGTCTGAAATGACTCATACTCTTTAGCTTACAAATTTGAATATATAGTCATTAGATCAAATCTGTGGATATCACCCAATTCATTTATCTGCTGGATCTACCAATTTCTGAATGAGGTTTTTCTTCTACTTTATGCGTTTGACCATTTCACCTTGCTTTTTAAACTGTTTTGCTTTGTACAACACAAATCTATGTTACCAGGTTGATAACGGTTCATCATGTTTTCTTAATGGATTTATCTGATCAATATGTATCTTTTAATGCTTCATACCTGGATTCACATTTTTTATTTTACTGTTTTCTGTTGAATGGAAAATGCTGGGATATCTCTTTCCATGACTTGATTCCCAAAGTTCTAGCTTTATTTGGTTTTAGATGTTCCCTGACATAGTCTGAAGCTTGTTTATTTAAATCCAATCTCACGATTTCTATCTAGAATCAAGGAATTTAATCTACTCATGATTGCCAAGACAAATGGCATGTCTGGAATTGTGCTAGCCCCTTATTCTTTCTATGTACTGTATTTTCTTATTTCTTTTCATCCCTTGTATCTTGTTAGAGTAATCCAGTTTGGATTCCCCCACTCCCCAGCTGCAAACCTCCCAAAGGTCTGGAATCCAAATATCATTACTTGTGTGAAAATATTTGTACTTACTTCCTACCATGGAGTTAGCTAATATCCCATTATTTTATTGAAGAAGGAACGTTAGCTCATACTTCCTTTCATTTCTAACTTCACATGAAGGCAGTGAAGTTTTTTTTTTCCTAAGAATGAACAACTTACTGCAACGAAGTCACAATATTATTTTTAGATACTTCCTCCCTCTGATTTCTTATAATTTATAGCTTTTTCTTTAGGCATATTTTTTTCATTTTGCTGGTTATTTTCTAAGATTTGCAGATGGTAGAACTTATCTTTTTAAAATATATCTGAAAATTGTTAATTTTGTCCTCATGGATGAATGAGAGTTTGACTGAACACCAAAATTTGGTTTCAAAACTTTTGTCTTCCTGCATGTAATGATGCCTTTGAGAAACTTAATGTTGGTCAAATTATTTTTCCTATGTGCATGTTTATTTCTCTCTTTGGAAGGGTGGGTTTCTACTTGATGCTCTGAAAATCCTCCCTGGAGTGTCCAGTGGAAGATCTTTTATCTCTTCCATTGTGGTAGGCCTTAGTGTACCCATTCAACTTCCAAGTTGTAGGAAACTATGTTCTATTATGTTTTGGAGCATTTTCTCCCTTCCATTTTCTTCTTTGGGAGATCTTATTGATAGATTGGACACTTTAGGGGCTATCTTTGTGTGTCACCTTCCTTTCATCCTTTCTGCATAGTTCTGGGAAAATTACCTTTGGTTACTATCTTGATGCCTAAGCTTTGCTTCTTCTGCTATCAAGGTTAATAATAGAGCTTTGTAGTGTTCATCTTTAGTTTGGATGATCTTATTTCCTATACCCAAGGTCTCCAAAGGTTTTCACATTGACTATCCTAGTTTTATAAATATGATATCTTCTCATCTCATACTTAGTGAAGGATAGTAAATATACTTAAAATCCTTTGAAGACTCAGAGTGAATCTCCTGTAGAGTTGGTGATGTTCATTCTTCAAATATTAGGCGAGCTGGGTTTGCTAGCTTATTTTGCACTTGACTCACTGTTAGCCTGCTTACGGACAGTCTTTTTCCAGTTACTAGGGGACGATGTGTGGTGTGCCAGTGGCTAATCCTCTGGTGAAAGGGCCCCTTACTCTTCCCACCAATTAAAGCGGCAGGAGGAGCCAGGTCTAGCTGCTGGTGTAAATGCCAGTCCTCCAAAGATTTCCTTAGGATCCCTTTCAGCACCTGCTATCCAAAATTGACTTTAGAGAACCTCCAAGTCTGCTCTACATGCATCAGATACCTTGTCCTGTACCTATTCTGAGCTTAGGCTACCTATCAATTTAATCCCATCTGCCTTTAATTGCATTCTTTCAAATATTCTGCGAATTCTATTACACGGATGGATCCTCTGTTTCTTAATGTGGCTTTATACTTATTTTCTTTTATATGTGCAATTCATAATCTGAGAACTCAAAACATGGAGAAACACCCTTTCCAGAAAAAAAAAATGCATCTGTACTGAGGCATTCCAAGCCTCTGATTCTTTGCAAACCTCCTGGAAGAATGGACACAAGGTAATGACCCTGAGAGACTCATCTCAGTTCACTACAGCTTTTCCAAGAAACAATTTTAAAGCCCCATCTCACAGTTTTCTCCAACCTTCACCTTGCTTTTCAAGATCCTTCCTAGACCTTCCAACAGTGACTCATGCTTCACCTGGTTGAACTGCCAAGACCTCTGCATGACTATGTTTGATGCAAACAGGAGTGTTCCTTGTATTGGCTTTACTCCTACAACCACAGGTCCATATTGAAAAAGAGAAAAACAGCTTGGAAGAGATCAAAAAGAAGATAGAGCAGTCATGATAGGACCAGGCATAGAGGAGCTGGGTGGCAGAGCACTCTCGGGTCAACAGCCTCAGCTGCAAACAATCACAGGCATTGATAAATGGTGTGACAAAGGGTCATCATTACCCTCAGCAATGGGAACAGCATGAGATGATAATGAATATGTTTGAGGAAGAATAATATAACCTCATCTGGTATAGATGGGTGGTATTAGCATTTAGGCTGCTAGATAGGAGAATATGTTGACATTATTTATAGCTACAATGCAGAGCTATGACAGAGATCCATTGTAAACAGTGCCTTTCCAGGGCAGCTGCTTTCCATTAAAAACATATAACAGAGAAGAGTTTGTAAAGGGTGTCTTGGGATAGTGGCACTAAAAAGGGCTGTCATCTTCACTAAATCTGGGACTCATTTTCGTTCCTATTTTTATTTCCATTTACAGTTTTTTATATCTGCGCAAGCTTTCTAATTTTTTTAACCAGCAAATTAAAAAAAGATGCAGTTCTATTTAGAGTTCTCATTACTTGAAAATGGGCCAAATTATACATTTTTCCAAATACAAGAAAATTTTTTTGTGTGTAAGATACTCTCCATAAACTTTCACAAAAACATTTTTTCAATAAAGAACTTTACTGCCTAAGTCTATTAAAGAATTGCCATTCCCAGAGGAGAAGTCTTACTTTATATGAAAATAGGTTAAAAGGTCATTAACAGTAATACAAAAAAAATCTGATAAGTGAAAAGAAGCTACTAATATCCTGAGGGTAGAATACATTAATCGTGAAACATGACCTAGATAAGTCCCCACATATCTGATGCCAATCTCTAGTTGTAAAACCACAGGATCTTGACATCAGAGGAAATTAGAGCCCCTGAAGTGAATTATATTGAAAAGTTCTGGTAGAGAAAGCAGCCCGGGACTATGATTCTATTTCAAAATGTTTTTGCAAGATTGACTTTAGAAACCAAAGAAATAGAAATTTTATAACAAAATATGTATCTCTTTTAAATTCTTCTTTCCTCCCACATTTTCAATGTTTTTCCTGGTAGCTCCCTCCTGTGTGCTGGGGAAAACCAGCTCTGTTGATGAACACTTACCACAGGGACCCCAGCATGTCTCATCTGCTTAGAAGTCTCAGTCTCCATGGATTCAGCATGCCTTATGGCCTGTCTATACCACTCAACTAAACAACCTGTCCTTTTACAACTAACTATTTCATCGTCACCCTTTGCTTTTTTTCCATTCTGGATTTCCTATTTCCTTTCCTGTGACCACTACAACCTATACCCTCAATTCATCTTGCTGTCCTCCCTGATACAGAACACTAGGTGAGATGATGGCCCTAGGATCATTTCTGTAGTGTACCAATCCATCCTGGTCTCCATTCCACCTGAATCCTAGTTTTCACTCATCCAAACAGCCTAAGGCCCAGATTTCCATCACCTGCCACTTCCCTATCACAATGACATCTCCATCCACAGAGCTTATTTTTTGTTCATCTCACCTATGGCACCAGGAAGCTAGAAGGTGGTTCTCATCAGGGATTCAAGGTAGAGTGATAGAATAGCGAGAAGTGCAGCTTCTCAGGTGAGGCTTCAACAGTCAGTGCTTTCACCTACACCGATTGTGTGACTTACACAAGTCATTAATTCTTTTTGAGCCTCAGTTAATTTGCCTTTGAAATGGAGGAAAAGAATGCTACCTACTTAACAAGGTTATTGTGAGATCAATTAATCTACGTGGTATTGTTAGACAACAAATTTTCAATCAATATTATAATATTACTCCCCATAAATGATTTTTCTTTGTACTTGTTGGTAAAATCAAAGCACAGAGAAAACGAGGAAAGACACATGTGCCTATAAGATAAGATATAACAAAACCAATTGAAGGGAGTGGGATTATGGCTCAGTGGTAGAGCGCTTACCTAGCACATGTGAGGCACTGGGTTCAATCCTCATTACCACATAAAAAAATAAATAAACAAATTAATAACATAAAGGTATTCTGTCCATTTTTAACTCCTCATACTGTTTTCTGCAGGAATCTGGCCTCCCTTCCTCCCATAAATCACTCACTGTGCAAAACACTGTTATTCCCTGGCTCTTCTCATGGACTTTTGAATGTCATTGTGGAGCCTTTAGTAATTATGGACATTAACACTACTTATGTGCTATTAAATAGTAGGGAAGCCTATGTGTCTCTTGGAACTCATTACAGAGCAACAGATCTTGGTTTGGTTTCCAGGTTCTATCCTTAGAACACTCTCAAAGTTTTCAATAGGACAAACAGTAGCTGATGGAACCTAGATTATTATTCTCTCAGAACCTTCTGGAACCATGTCAGAACCTTCTCAGAACCATGTCAGCTGCACATGATACATCATGATTTACTCTTGCAGAAAAATTCATCTGAGATTTTCCAAAGAAAGTATTCCCTTAAAGCCTTTAAATTATCCTTTTTGTTCTGTCTGTATCCAAGGCTAATTATGATGGAAAATGGGAGTTTATGATAAAACACAATCACTTAAATGTATTGTACAAGTCTACTTCCCCCTCAGTAGGACCAAGTTAGCCTTTACTGGGTCCTGTTACTCATGGGACAGGTGAGTTTTTCAGATTTGAGAGGAGAAGAGCTCCTGCCTGAGAAAAAGGAAGTGGAATAAAATCTAGTAGTATAAGGTGTTACAGGGGTGCTCAGGAAATGAAAAATTCAAATGAGACAGAATTAAAAGCAAATTCCAAGTCCCAGGGTTTAGGCGTGGGATTGTGGTTGGAGATGTGATGCCACAACTTCAAATTCAGGATGAGTTTTGGAGCATGAAGCATGCAGGAACAAGTAAGTGGATTCTGAGTGACATTTGTGGTACACTAAGTTCAACTTCAGATCAGCAAGTCTTGTATAGTTTCAGGGCTAGGTAGAAACATTTCACAGCATCTTGTTTCAACTGTCATCTCTACAGCCTGAATTTTCACTAAATATCATTCAGATTAGAAGGTCACTTATTGATTTAACCAACATTCCAGAACATCCAACTCATGCCAGGCCCAACTCAAGTACTTAAGAAGTGAATTTCTGCCCACAAAGAGTCTGTTCTTTAGTAAATTTATTAATAAGAAAACACTGTTTATGAGTGATCCATGAACACACTGAGTCAACCAAGGAAGGAATTGTCCCCTACATGGAAGGGTCTGTAGCATTTCACAGGAGATGCAGCATTTAGGCTGGTATGGAAGGAGTAATGGCAGAGTCTGTTCTCATGAATTGGGGGAAGTTGTTTTCCAGGCAGAGGCAATTTATAGTAATAAATGTTTTGACACTTGTTGAGTCTTGAGATAGTGTTCAAAGAATAAAATAACTAGTTCAGTCTGACACTGGGATGGGTGTTGATCAGCCAGGGCTGGGATAATGCTATGAAAGTTAAACTGTAAAGGAAAAGATAGGGAGAGAAAACTGCAAAGAACCTGCCAATCATGCTCAGTTTGAAGAACCATTATCTGGACTCAATCATAGAAGGTCAAGTCTGGAAGCAATGAAAACTAGGAGATATTGTAAAAATTATGAATGAAATTTTAAGAATCTGAAATAAACCAGCGGTTGTGCATAGATATAGAAGTAAGGAAATATTTGAGAGAGACTTAAAGCAAATATCAATAGGGTTTGGTGACCAGCTGAAGATAAAAGTAAGGAAGGAGGAGAAACTTGGAATTTTCTACTTTTTTTTCTAGGTTGAAAAATTAAATAAATGAAAGGACCTTTAAGCAGGGCAGGAAAACATGAGAAGAAATAGATTAACTTGGAAAGGTAATGAGTTCTGTTCTGGATGAACAGAGCTGGAAAAGCCTACAACCAACCAGGGTAAAATGTCCAGGGTGTATTTTAAAATGTGAAGCTGAAGTTCAGGGAAAAGAGAATGTTAGGATTCTCAGCTGGTACAACTCAGAACACTGGGAATGGATGAGGTCATTCAGGTAGAATAAAGAGAAGACAGCAGCTCATCTAGAAGCTGGAAGCATGCAAACATTAAGGATTGAAAGAAGAGTGGAAATAAAACAGATCAGGGTGATCAGAGAGAAATAGGGAGAGATGTGGAAGACATGTCACTCGAACAATAAATCCAAATAAGCCAGATGCAGTAGTACATGCCTGTGGCCCCAGCTACTTAGGAGGCTGAGGCAGAAGGAGCACAAGCTCAGAGTCAGTCTGAACAACATAGAAAGACAGGGTCTCAAAATTTAAAAAGGTCTGGGTGTGCAGCTCAGTGGTAGAACACTTGCCTTGTCTGTGGAAGGCCATGGGTTTGATACCCTACACCAAAAAAAAAAAAGTAAAATTTTCAAATTATTATCCATTTATGGTGAACAATAAATGCAGGTATAGTAGGGACTGGAGACCAACTCCTGGATTTGAGAACTAGAAGATCATTTGTAACCTTTGTAAGAACCATTCTAATAAAGTGGAGGGGTTTTTTGGTTGTTGTTGGATCCTGATAAATGGGTAGGATACTGACCATGAAAGATGAATGGCAGAGAAGGCAAGAGTGCCCAGAGAGGACAAGGTCAAACCATCAAACTGCCCCCTGTGGAAGGAAGGTGATGAGGCAGAGGTTGAAGAGGACTGGAGGGCGGAGTCAAAGGTGAGATACCAGAGCAAGATGGTAGCTTGGGAAGCAGAGACCCTGAAGACACAGGAAGGAGTAGACTGATCAGCCAGGTTCCCTGGAAGTGGAGGAGTGATTGGGAATTTCCCCTTTACTTTTGTGGCCTTCCTGTGCTGGAGAGACCAAGACAAGACACAACTCTGCAGGCAGGAGCCAGAGAGACTTTCAGGACCCAAAAAGGAGGTCAGACTTCCAGACCTTCTCATCTCTCACCTTAAACAGATTTTGTTCCTGAACTACCCAAGTCATCAGAACCACCTCAAGAATAGAACACCAGCATCAATGGTTTTCAGTTGCTTCCTCAGATTACTATAGCAGCCAGCTGTTCTTGGGAACTACTGCTTTCAGCTTTTCCTCTCTTTGCTCACGCAATCATCCTCTATTGAATGGTTGGCAGTTTGGTGAAATGTTCTTTTTTTCCAACGCATATTGGCTGATTAGCCCATGTGGCCTTTAAGTGCCTCTTCTTGATACTAATATCACATCCTGACATTCATTAACTTGTGATTAAAATTAAGAACCTTCTAATAAAATGGGTTCCTCTTTAGATTTAAAATGTTTGCAAAAATAGCCACCCACAGGAACTAGGGTATAGCATAGTGGTAGGACACTTGCCTAGCATGCATGAAACCCTGGGTTTGAGCCCCAGAATCTCTCTCTCTCACACACACACACACACAAAGCCACCTATAAATCCCATTCTTAAAATTCAAATTCTTAAATTGTATCTGAACCCAAAACAGCATATCTAAAAAAAAATTTCCTTAGAACTTGAAGTTAATGATTTCCTATGTGCTCACCATGAATTTCACTGATTCCAAAAACATATGAGTCTTTATAGTACATGGTGTATGAGAAATTGCAGCTCCTGTTGACAAAAAATAAGTGGGCAGTAGACAGAATAATTTTTTATTTATACACTGATTACACCTAAAGCAATAATGCTAACTTGATTTTCTTTTTGCCCATTTGTTTTTATTTTGTGGGGGTTTCTCCTCTATTTGATACCATAATATAAAGTAGAAAAGCAGCAGCAGAAAGCTATGAAATGGGCTGGGATCAGGACCCAAGAACACATAGAAATATGTTAAAAATCTCAAGAAACTCCATGAAAATCCTTCCATCACTAATGCATTAATTTTACTCAAATATTTAATATTTCCCTTTTAGGTTCAAGCAGTAGAGATAAATGAATGATACCAGGAGGCACACAGATGCCCAGAAGATTTCTGGTGCCCGAATCCCTCACCATGGCCTACAGTACTCTGACCCCTGTAGCTGCTGCCTGATTCACCCAGTGTAACCCCTACTCTTGCTGTCTGCTGCAGCCACACCATCCTGAGAGTTTCAAAGCCACACCCCCCACCTCAGGCCTTTTGCTTTCTAACCTATATGCTCCAAGAGCTATGCTCACCCCCACTTGGCATGATTTGTTCCCACCCCCAGCACTCAAATCCCTCGACACAACCCACCTTGTGCTGGTCACATTCCACAGTTTATTTCCTTGATTCAAATCATCACATACACTGTCATTATCTTGATTTATTTATGAGGTTATCTCTTGTCTGTACTAGAATATAAATTCCACAAAAACACACCATTTGTCTTGTTCATCACTGATTTTCTTAGCATCATCTTTGCTACCTAGTAACCTGAGAGATAATCATCTATAGATATGGTCTACGATTTCTTTTCTTTTTCAGTAAACTGTGTGTATGTATTTATGCACACATAAATTTCTAAATTTCTATGCTATTGTGTTTTTAAACATTTACATTTATGAAAATATTTAAAAAAGAGGTACAAATAAAGATTGGAGCATTTTCTTCCTAACCTCTAATGTGTCATCTTGCATCCACCCTTCTGGAAAGATCATGTGTCTTTATCAGTTCCACCTATCTCCCAATTAAGTAAGTTTCAAGTCCTAAGCCCTCACACAAGTGCCTGCACCCCATTAAAGCATACTAATCCTAAGCCTGGAGCCTTGTCACTATGACTCACAAGCTGATGTCAATTAACTTGATACATAATTACTCAAGAATCAGTTAATACATACTAGGAACTGAACAAGAGAGCATGCTCCTCCTTCCACTTCCAGTTTAACATCCATAAGTTTTAGCATATTTTGAGAAAATGGCTGATTATAGATGATGACACCAGTGGAGGGTCTCTTGGCCCCAGAGGCAGGTCCCTGGTGCTTAGAATCAGGCAAGCCATGAGCCATTTGCTTCCCCTGCCCAGTGTGTCTGCTCATACCTACTACATTAACCTGCTAATTAACCAACTTGTATAGTCACTGGCCTAAGCTTGGCCAGAGGATAGGGGAGGTAAAGTGTAATAAAAGTGAAAATTGCTCAACATCAACAAGAAATGTAGGGTGCTCTGAGCCTTTGATGTCTGTGAATCCCATCCTGCTAAGCAGGGTGACTCACCACCAAAGCCTAAGGCACCTGGAGGCTTGAATCTTGCCCCCTGCTGAATACACTCAGGCTCCCAAACCCCACTGCAACACAGCCAGGCTGCACCTCACATTTGCATCATCCTTTTCTCTAGAAAACAAAACGATTTTAAAAATCCTGAATCTTTGACCAGAATAGTTAGTATTTTAGAAAAGACAATATTTTGGAAAAACATGACTGAAACATATGACCCAAAAGCAGTAATGTTTCTCAAATTGGTAGAATTTTGAGATTAAATCTAATATTGGTTTGGGATGGAATATAGGAAATAGAACAGCTAGCCAACTCAATTTAGACACCTGGGGGAGGGAGGAGGTAAAGAACGGAGGAAAAAATGGATCTGCTCAAATGAGGTAGAGAAAATACTAAGAGCATGCTTTGTCAAAATTTATACAAATCCTTGTGTAAACCAAGAAAACAAGAGAAAAGCATGCATTACTAAAACTGACCCTAGGAATGAAAAGCAATAGTGAAAAAATTTCAGAATGTTATTTTAGAAACTGCCTCACATGAGTGCAGGTGATGTCACAGGTGAGTTCTATAGCGCCTTCAGGGAACAAAAATTGCTCAAAATTTCCCAGCACAAATGCAGAGAACACAAAGTGACTTTTTTTTCCAAGTTCTGCATCACATGGATACAGAAATCTGATAAATATAGCAAGAAAACTATAGTCTAATCTGACTCATGAATATTAATGCAAAAATTCTATATAAAAATGTAAGCAAACAGAAGCCAGAATCATGCTAAAAGAATGATGTATCCCTCACCATGCCAGGGAGATTCAATTTTAAGACACTCATTAACGTAATTCACTCTATCAATAAGTAAAATGGGAAAAGCACCCTACATAATCAGCAGTACATAGGCTGAAATGGTATTAGAATTTAAAAATTTAGAAAGGATGAAGAATTTTAATTTTTAATAAAACAAATACATGGAAGCTTCACTGCAAGTTAATATTAACATATTTTAGGACAAATGTCAGTCATTCATCTGGAAGTTTCTGGAATATAATTAGTGCCACACACATATTCACAATTATTTATTATCATCATAATCATTAAAAATGTTTCTATGTTATTTTTAAAAAGAATCATTATGTGTATCTAATATTGAGGAGTACCTGACTAAATTAGCCAAGAGAAATAAGAGTAATAAAAAATTGGAATATGTGACTTCACATCTCTAAATCCTAAGAAAGTCAAGTGAAAAGTTAAAAGAAATGGTAACAATTCAGTAATGTCTCCAGTTAGTATATGAATAGGTCAACAATATTTATATTGTTACAATATTTATATTTATATTTTATATAATAGCAGTAAGCAATTATAAAATGTAAGAAAAAGCTAATTTGCAATGTCTACAAGAAGATAAAATACATGAAAATGACATTTGCAAGTGATCACATCTTTCTAGATGAAGGAAATTTTGAAATACCAAGAAAAAATATACAGGATTGTTAAAAACAGGAAGATATGTCTTATTTTTTGGAGATGACTCAAAGTTGCAAAGATGTTAGTTTTCTCACAGTTTTTAAGTTGAAAAAGTTGACTTAAAATACATCTTATGATGTAGGATGTTAATATATAAAATAATCAAAACCACCATTGAAAAGATGAGGGAAACTAGTAGAGGGGATTCTACTAGCAGAATCATGTAATAAAACATAATATATCAGTGGATGGCTGGTACAGGTTCCTACTTAAAGAAACCAATAGATCAGAGTAGAAACAGCCTGAATACATAAGGGAACTTAGTATATCATAAATCCTCAATTTCAAATCAATGAATGATGACAGGGTAACTACGCACCAACATAAGGAGAAAAACTATCTCTACACTAAAGAAAATTCCAAGTAGAACAAAGATTTAAATCTGCATTGTTGTACTAAAAGCTGTAATAAAAAATAGGCCCATGTTGCATATGGAAGCAAGAAATGTGTGCATTTTCCATAGTCATGGGCCAAGGTCTCAGTAACTAGCTGCTCCTAGGTGATTTCTACACAAGACATTTATCATAAATTTGAAATGACCTCAAGATGCTTCTACTACTCAGAACTATGGATTTAATAACCATTTTTTCCTGAGTTATATTTTACCCAAAAAAGAAAAACAAGAAAATCATACAAACAATAGATCAATCATACAAATCGTAAAAGCAGAAGCAGCAACTTCCCTGGCTCTTGGAATATGACTGATGTTTGCTCTTTGGATTTGAGCCCCAAATCCCACCCTCCTGGAAGGATATCTCAGGCTTCAGGTATCTCACATCATCTCAACTCTTCTGAAAAAGTTGGGTGATTCAAATTTGTTCTCTTCCTCCTGAGACACCCGTGGAAGCACCTCTTAGTGGTGTGTTCTATGAATGCGTTCTTTTAAAAGTAAATTTCCAGACACTAAATGTTCTGCAGCTGTTCTAACTACACCAAGAAATCTGCAATTCTAAACACCAGTTTGAGAAAAAATGTTAGGAAAGGACACAAAACTTCAAGTCTCCCTGTTCAGGGGTTATGGGGGGTGCCTTTATAAAATGCTAAAATGTGATTGACTCAATCACACACACACACAAAAAAATGGACTAAAATTAGAAAGAAATGTGAAGATATGAACCCATTATGTGGGCACAGTAAAGTCATGATTTTTGCCTTTTTAGTATTTTTAACATGAATAAGTTAGATTCCAATTTAAAAATCTATTCACTGTAAACAAATAGAAAATGCAAAGAAAACTTAAATCAACTCTATTCCACCATCCCAGAAAGGTATTATGATGGGTCCTTTCTCTTTTCTGTCATTTTATTTAAACATACTAATTCATTTTAGATGTTAAGCACTCTGTGTCATTTTAAGCTCTTCAAGAATAATTTCTTGGCTACATGATATTCCAAAGAAGGGTTAGGTCATAACTGTGTTTACTTCTTCCATACCAGTTGCACATTTAGTGATTTTAACAGATTTAAGACAAAGGCTTTAACAGCAATAACAGGGCTTCTGACCATTTACCCAGGGTAGAAAGCTGAATGAGTAGTTCAAATAAAAACATTTTCTTATCTACATATATATTCCAAATTTGGCTTTGATGATTCTGTTAGTCAACATGGAAATACACCATCAAGTGCCAGTCTCAACTTTTTTAGAATTTCTTTCTTCACAGGAATCACAGGAGGTCCAGATCACATGAATTAAGTCTTTGAGCCCAGCAGTGAGCACTTCAAGAGACTAACTCACTGGCTCATATAAAAAAGAAAAGAAAATGTATTTTTATCTTTTCTAACTCTCAATGAAACCTTTGGTGCACAACTAAGAAAACGCACATCTGAAAAGAGCTACAGAAATCCCCCAGAACACCGTGGCCTCTCCTAATTTAAGAACTCATGAAACTCATGGTCCTCAAACAATGTGGAGGAGAATCACATGGGGCTTGTTAAAACTCAAGGCGAGGCTGCAACCCAGGAGTTTCCAATTCATAGGTCAGGTGGGGACCTCTAGAATTTGCAACTAATAAGGCTAACATTTCTGATTTGAAGATGACACTTGGGGAGTCAGTGAACTAAGCATTTATATTGGACACTTATTATATCCCCGATTCAAGCAGATGGTAGTAAACAAATCAGGTAAGGTGCCTCCCATCACAGAGCTTATCTTCTAATTGAGTATAGAGATGTCAGACAATAAACAACCAAATGGGCAGAATTTTGGGGTAGGGCTAAGTCCTCTCAGGAACTCTCTAGGGTGGGAGATGATGTGCAGCTCTGAATCTGGCATCTCCAAATACAGAGTTCTGGTGCCCATTCTCCATCTGTGTCATTTTCCTCTGGCCAATAGAGAGCTGGAGTCAAGAGAGAACAAACTACTAAGGGATTAGCAGTTCCCTTCTCAAACCAAGTCAAAGGTCAACTATAAGCAGAAACCCAAGTAATTAGAGAATAAAATGAAGAGTGTTTCCCTCTATTTGCAGCCCTGGAAAATATGAGCTATACTTTTTTTTAGGATGGTGGGGTGCAGGGGAGAGAGGAGGGTTAGATCTTTTGCATTGAAAAACAAAATCCTCAGTGCCGCTCTTACACAAGGCCTAATTATACATAAGGAGAATATGCTGAATGAAATTATATATACGTTACATATACAAACCACTTCACTTAGCAGAATCAACGGAAATGGAAAAACTCTTGTGCTAAAACTGCTTCAAACAAAATGGAAATAAAGTTCTCAAATGTAATTGAATTGTGCGTACCTATTTCACATTTACAAGATGCCTGCTTCACAAATGCATTTGCTGGTAGGTAGTAGAGGACATTCATTAACAGTGATGATCCACCCCATCTATTGTGTCCCAGTGCACCTCTGCATGATTGCCTTAAAGCTCTCGTAAGAAAGCAAAATGCCCTGTTCCTTTTGTTTCTGTGAGCAGCTTTAAGGAAAGAACTAATAAGCAGCCTTTGGTATAAAGAGCTAACAGAGCTTCTAAACATTCACTTGCTGCTTGCTATTTGCTTTAGGGCCTAAGAGGTCATTTTCACAGTTCTTCAACTTCAGAACTGGCTTTCAAAGGTTTTAAACATGATTCAGGCTAAAACACACAATTTACAGCATATCCAAACAGAGACGCACTTGAAACCAAATTTTACAAAATAGTATTTACTCAAAATAAATTGACATGTGAAACTTGCTGATGTTTCATTCTATTTCTTTCACTTTTAATGGCAATACAACTCACTACATTTAATTTACAACCTAATAGGTCACAATCCAGTTTGAAAACTTCTGTTTTAAGGTAGATATAAAATTCTACAAATCCATGCAGAACCATACCTCAAAATAAAAGTGACTCTTCCCTATGTTTTCAGAGAAAGAGGAAAGAGACTATGTGTACTCACTTGGTTTTACAGCTCAAGCTCCAACTAACCCCTGGAGACAGGAAGTGCCTTTAAGTGCCTAATCTGTACCACATGCTCTAATTTCCACTAAGGTCCGTCCTTTTCTTAGTGGAAACAAATATGTCACAGCCCACTTCACGATCCAGATCAGCTCCGACCAATGAAACTTCTGTGATGAGGCAAATGTTCCATATCTGTCTTGTCCAATACAACAGCCACTGACCTTGTGTGGCTACTGACCCCTGGCAGTATGTCTAGGGTGATTAAAGAAACTCAATTTTTCATTTTGATCCATTTAATTTAAATGTAAATAGGCACTTGAGGGTCTACCATATCGGAGAGAGCAGTCCTGATTCTCTCTAAAGTATTTGCCACAGCTCCACAGTGAAGAGTTTAGTCAAACCTTTCACATTGAACTTTCTACCCTCCTGGCAACCTGAAATGTTGTTTCATTAAGATTATAATTTATTCAATTTAGGACTGCTGAAGTGAGCAGGGATGGTACAGATTTCTTCAAAGACCAGAGGAAAATCCCCCCATCCATCACCACTGATTTGCTTTCTAGAGAGATGATTTAGTCAGATAGTGGAATGGACTTGCTCCTCCTCTGATACCTGTCTTAGGCCAATGGGTGGTTCTCATTCTCTCCCTGGCTCTCACAATAGTTGCATACCCTAGGACACTCTTTACTGCTTTCCTCCTGTGTTCTCCCCCCCGCAAAAGAATTAAGAAACCACACACACATACACACACACACACACACACAGGACTTCTGTGAAGACTGGTCCACAATTAACATTTACTTTGTTTTCTCCTTTTGCAACTTGGTGAGTTCAACAGAGACATCCTTTTCCTTGGATTGATTGATTGATTGATTTTTTTTTGGTCAACAGAATTTCCCTTTGATCTCTTACTAGTGGCAAATGCCCTGATATAGGCTTGTATTAATGGCATAGATAGCTGGAGCACCCCTCCTATCTTGCAATGATCAGATATATGCTCTTGGCTTACCTGCTGCTAGTTGGCACAGCATTACGTGTCAAGCGGCCCTGTGCAAATTTGTTGCAAAGCTTAGAAGCCATGCTTCTGTATCAAATGCTCCCACTTCTCTGGAGGTTCTCACTGGGAGGCACAGGTTGATAGGACTAGTCAAGCTAGTCTTCTCCTCTGAAGCAGCCATGTTTGTTGATCAGCCTGATTAAAGCAATCATTGAGCAAATGAAACTCAGCTGCCACTATGTTCCTCTCTGCTAGCACTCCCAGTCCCATTAAATATCAGTCTCCAAGTACCTCGTCACTTCCTACTCTCTGAGACATATCCACCCATACACCTTACCTGAAATACTTGACTCACCATTTAGAAACCCTCACCGCTCCCTTGTTATCAAAACTATCTATTCCAGATGCAATCTTTAGGACCTTGCTAATAAAACCAACATGCCCTGAGGCTTGAATCTTATAAAATAAACATGTACTCAGATATAATGGCCTTACAGAATTATGCCTTTGATCATTTTATAGTTCAAATTCCATGCCTTATATCAGGTTCAGAAATTGTCTTTTGGACTTGGAGATGTTCTGGAAGTCTTTAATCATTACAAAATAAAAAACAGACTTCCTCTGCCTACAGTCTAGTGATATTGGTAATAAATCATGAAAAACTGCCTCAAAAATCCACATACTTGGTATATCTCTGCTATGGAGTAAATAGTAACTCTTCTAGGTAAAGGTGCAAGAACTGTTCTGGGTTTGCAAAGTATAGTTGAATTCATCTGATCCAAGAAAGAAGTATGGTCCTTGTTCTAGATGAGGCACTTCCATAACTGCATTCATCTGTCCCATACCATTATTAATGGAGTTAGGCTTACTCAGCTGACCTCAAAACATTACATGAAGCAGAGCACTGACTTGCCCAGTTTTCCTTGAGAAGTTGTAAAACAGCTCATTTAAGGTGAAAAGGAGAGGAAAATGTAAAATGAGATTTATCTGAAGTCTTGACCCAAAGATCTCGTCAACCTGGGTAATATGAATAAGAGACTATGACTCATTTTAGACTTTGAAATGAAGAAAATCATAAGTTCACTAAAGTATGTTACTCAGTGCAAGCTTCAGAAGGGTTACTGGTACCACAGAGGAAGAAGAATTTATCCAAATGCATTATATTGACAATACTTTCCTGAGAGCTGTGAGTCCCAGGCAAAAGCATTTTTCTCTGGGGATACCATGCTTGCCACTCTGCTTAGGGATTTATCATGCCAAAGACCTTCCCCTCCACGAATTTATTGAACTGAAACTTGGAGCAACATTAGTAACATGAATTTGTTTTGATGACCTGTCATCTCTAAGAACTTCCAATGCATTTTTCTTTCATTTATTCATTGAGATTCAGAGTATATCCAATTTCAACAGGTCTTGGGCACAAATGAGCATGTATCAACACATAGATGTCTAATAGACATCCCAAATAGCAATGTTCAAGACTGAGCCCCCTAAACTATACTCCACAGACTGCTTTTCCCCAAGCTGAATATAACAATTCCATTCTTTCAGATGTTCAGGCTAAAATCATAGGAATCATCCTGGACACCTCTCTTCATCTCAGACCCTACATCCAACCCATACACAAAACTTTTTGACTCTGCCTTCACATTATTTGCAGAATCTGACCATCACACACCACTTCCACAACCACATTTGTGCAAGTCCCCATGTCTCACCTGGATTATTTCATAGCCCCTGACTAGTCTACCTGCCTCCTCCCTTGATCCTTTACTTTCAGTGCAATAACTCAAGTGATTGTGTTAAAATGTAGGCCATTAAAGAAGAATGAAATGATGGCATTTGCCGGTACAAGGATGGAGCTGGAGAATATCATGCTAAGAGAAATAAGCCAATCTCAAAGAACCAAAGGCCGAATGTTTTCTCTGATATGTGGATGCTAATTCACAATAAGGGGAAGGGAGCTAGGGAAGAGGAGAGATACTTTGGATTAGACAGAGCAGAGTGAAGGGAGGGAAGCAGGTGTGGAGGTAGGAAGGATAATAGAATGAATTGGACATTATTATGCTGTGTACATATATGATTACATGGCCAGTGTAATTCCACATCATATACAACCAGAAGAATGAGAAATTACACTCCATTTATATATAATGTATCAAAATACATTCTACTGTCATGGATAACTAATGAGAACAACCAAAAAAATGTAGGCCAATGGATGTTACCTCAAGGTCTTCCATGAGCTTTCTGTATCTCTTAGAAGGCAAGAAATCTATAATCTCTGTGGCACTCTGTGATTCACCTCCAGCCCCAATTTCTCTGACCTTATCCCCTATCACCTGCCTAGTTCACTCTGCCTGAACCACTGACATCGCCGACATGCCTTTCCTTAAACAAACTTGGAACTTTCTGGCCTCTAAGACTTTACTCTGCTGTTCCCACTTCCTAGCATTCCCTCCCCCCATATTTGTGATTCATTTTCACCTCTGTCATCTTAGAATTTCACAAAATATCACATTCTTAATGAAGACTTCCCTCTATTTTCAGTCTAAAATTGCAAATCCTTTTACGCACACATTTCCTGTGCCCTTTCCTGCTATTACTACAGTAGTTATCACTGCTTACTGTATCATGTATTGAAACTTACTTACCTTTTCTGTTGGATTTCTTCCCTGATTAAATTCTGCAAAGCCAGGGATTTTTGCCTGCTCTATATCACAGAAAATCCCCAGCACATAGTAAGTGCTTAATAAATATTTGTGGAACTGGGAAACAATGTGTTGCAGATTTTGTGAGCCTCTAGCTCTATCCTGCATTCTTTTAGGACCTCAGTTTCTATTTTCAGGTCTTCTCACTACTTCTCTAGTGGTCCCAGCAGGTATTTGACATGGTACATCCTGGATGCAGCTGCCCTGTCCCCCTTCTCTCTTCTAGCTTCTCCTTCATTTCCACAGTTGGGCCCAAGCCTTCTTACCACTGCCCATATCAGTGTTTCTGGATGCTTCTGCTCCCAAGGTCCCTTCTAAGCTAATGTCCATACTGTTTCTTACCACAACTGCAGGCCTGGGCCATGTTGGTGTTAAAGCCCAATTCTCCCCTTTATGCTTTACGACCCATGGACACAGGACTTCTCCTTTATTTCTTTTTTTAATTGTAGATGGACAAGATATCTTTATTTTTTTTTATGTGGTGCTGAGAATTGAACTCAGTGCCTCACACATGCTAGGTGAGCACTCAATCACTGAGCCACAACCCCAGCCCCACTTTTCCTTAATTTCTTGGAGCAATTTCTTCATTTACTAGTATTATCCTGAAAAAATGATTTAACCTCTCTACCCATACATAAAATGCAAATTATACATGTACATATTATATATGTATATGTAATTACATATGCATATATATAAATTATATGTGTATATATTACATAAAATGTAAATATATATATAATTGCACTTTTTAAAGACTGGAACTAACATATTGAAAGTACTGAACACTGTTTGCTAGAGAAGTGCTCAAAAAATATTAGCAATTATCACGACCATCATTATCATTATTATTATCCTCACAACAATTCTTCTGGAAACCCAGAGGCCCTGGCCCATAGCCTTAGACTGCACTATGACAGGGGAACATAGTAAATCCACCAGGCAAGAGAGTCCTAAGTTGTATATGGGTGCTTATGAGTCCAAGCAAGAGAATAAGGCCCATGGAAAGAAAGGAATAACCCCTCTTCTGGGTCTAAGGTCTGCCTTTCTGTCTTGGATGCACCCCTGTATAAATATCTACTTCCTTCAAGGACAGCCCTGTGCCCACAAACACCATGCACTATCTAATCAGATTACACTAACCAATACCAGTAATAGGGAGTCATTTCCTTTAGTTACCTTTTCCTTAATTAAAAAAACAAAAAAACAAAAAAACAAGCATGCATTCTGTGACGCTGGGCACGTGTCTTAAATGTTCTGCACCTAACTTTCTCAACTATAAAAGTAGACAAAATCATACCTGCCTCATAAGGTTGTTGTGTGGCTTTCAGGTGCCTGGCACATGGTGAAACTTTCAGAGGATTAACTAAATTAATCTTATATTCACATTTCTGTTTTCAGTACAATATGAGGGTCTAGCACAGAGTCTCAATGCATCTTTATTGACTAAATGAATGAATGGATGAATCCATCCAAATTATTTTCATATTCAGAGTGTGAAAAGCCCAAATTATTAAGGAAAAATAACCCACACAGGCAAGAAACAGTAATAAAAAGCAGGAGAGAATGAAGCGTCTCAGAGTCAGGCACTTCCTTGAGGAAGTGGCCGAGTATTGGTCTGATGATGGATCAGGGCTCCTGGGAGGCATCCATCACTTCCAATCCTGGGCTCATCAGAGGAAATGAACCCCACATGCATAAATTAGTGACAGGCATGATAGTCGTGACTCGTGTTCCTTTTGCAATTTCCTGTTCTACACAGCCTCTTATGCAGATTGAACGAAATGCCACTGATCCATCAGGAGCAAAGGGAGACACGGAAATTGATAAAAATAAAGCCCTATCCTGGATTTGGTCAGTCTTAACTAGAGATATTCCCCTTAAGGAAAAGAGTCAGCAAAAGAGAAAAACTATTTCAATTCCGATATTTAGTGATATTTGCAAAAGCCATCCTGGAGTTGTTATGGTATAGCAAATATACAGACATATAGAGAGACACATATAGATACAGACAGAGATACAATTATAAAACTAAGGGAAAGAAGGGGGAATAAAGATAGAAAGAATCTAAGTACTATCTCTGCAGTTTAATACCCAAGCAGTGATGGAGGTATTCCAAGCCACAACCTCCCAATTCCTTGGGAAAAACCATTTGTCTTACTATTGGGAAGAAGGATTTGCATTAGGTAATTAGGTGCTATCATGCTCGCTAAGAAAGATCACTAGGACATTGAGCCCAATGTGGCTAAAGAAGTACTAAGAAGCAGTTAAACCTAAAGGTTTTAACTTGATCCTCTCAACTAATCTACCACATAGGTGTTAAAAATTATTCTCATTTTACAGATAAAACTGAGAGGCATAAAGTGACCTTCTCAACATGAGGCCATTCAGAAATGGTGGGGTTCAGCTTTGGCACAGGCATTTCACCCTAAGGATTTAGTCTCTCCTTAGGGTGTTCCTAGCATATTAATCTTTTCTATTTAAGTCATGTTTTAAATGATAGAAATTCATATGTGAAATTTATTTCAATATTTAATCAGTAAGCTGGAAAAAAGGAACAGAATATGATATGGAGAACACCTCTTGGCACCAGGAACCACACTACACTCCTTAGCTAATATTTTTTCAGAAAAGACAGATGCTATAATTTGAATGTATGTGTCCCTCCAAAATTCATATGTTGGAACCAAATACCCAGTGTGATATCATGAAGAGATGGGACCCTTGGAGAAGTGGCTAAGTCATGAGCACTCCACGAATGGGAGAAGCATAAGAATAAGAGGCTGAAGTGTTTACCAGGCCCTTCACCCTTCCACCCTCTGCCACAGGACACAGCAATAAAGTGCTATCTTGGAAGCAGTGATAGAAGCTTCTCCAGACTCCAAATTTGCAGCCTCCTTGGTATTGGACTTACCAGCTTACAGAACTATGAGAAATTAATTTATATCATTTATAAATGACCCAGTTTGTGGTATTTTGTTGTAGCAATAGGAACAGACTCAAACCACAATGACAGTATCTCAACTTTGACAACAGTGAGCTCCCTGACCCTGGTGGCGGGAACTGAAGCAATACTGACTCAAAAAGCTGCGATAACAAAATCTGAGAAAGAAAAACATATGCAAGGCCCTGAGAGCATGGATCGTGGTAAATACACGATTGTAATATGTGAAAAATAACCAAACCAAAAACTCATCCCGGCCCAAAGAAAACCATGTGTTCAGGAAACGAAACATTTTTTATGTTAATGAATGTGGTTTAAGTAAACAAATTGAAATTAAAAGACTCTAGACTAGAATATGAATATTTATTATTTATCATATTCATAGGATTTAACATTGTATAAAATGTTTCACAGTCATGCTAATCTTCCAAACTTCCCCCAGATTGGCTCATACTTCCTATTATTGTCTGAGAAAACCAATGTTTACACTAGGTTAAAACCAGTTTCAGGCTGGGCGCGGTGGCGCATGCCTATAATCCCAGTGGCTCGGGAGGCTGAGGCAGGAGGATCTCGAGTTCAAAGCCAGCCTCAGCAACTTAGTGAGGCCCTAAGCAACTCAGTGAGAGCCTACCTCTAAATAAAATACAAAAAAAGGGCTGGGGATGTGACTCAGTGGTGGAGTGCCCCTGGGTTCAATTCCCAGTACCAAAAAAAAAAAAAAACAGTTTCAGGAACACAAAAAGGCTTAGCTCATATGGTCACGAGTGGGACCCCATGTGCTACCTGATCTCCTAGTTAGGTGAACCTCATCAAGGAGAGACCAAATGAAGCAGGTTGATCATACCTTTATTTACTTTCTGAGTCAGTCTTCCCAGGAAATATGCTGATTTTTCTCTGTGTTGCAAAATCCCATGTTCTCTGGAAGCCTACTAAGAAGGATCAGGCTTGGGGTGGGGGTTACAGGGCAGAACAAGAAGAAAGTATAACCACTAGAGGGTGGTTCTTAGCTTACCATACCCTATTACAACTGATGGTCCCGCCTCTCTCTCTAGCATCAGGTCACTGTTCCTTCCTTTGCAATGATGACCAACCTAGGATTAGCACTTTGCACAGACATAATATTTTAATCTTAATAACCCTATGAGATTAAATGTTATTATCATACCCATTTTAAAGATAAATAAAGGCTTGGAGAGTTTGGTAAAGATCATATGGTGAGTCGATAATAAAGCCAAGATTGTAAATCCAGATGGCCTGAGCCCAAAGGCCCCTGTGTTCCCCACATCTTAGAACACATGTCCTTACACTGAGGGTGAAGGGGCCTGCATTCAGACTCTTAGTCAGGATATGTGAAATTTCTTTCTGTTTCTGTTAAAAGTAAAGGCAATACTCCTGAAAGCCCTTACTTACATAACCATCTATTTTTATAATTGACCCTGAGGTGTCCTTTCCTAGAATTCATCTTAGTAATAAAGTCATTTAAAAGCCAATGACTGATTTGTCATTTCTTGAGAAAGGTGCCCTCTTGCCTCCGGATTCTCTAGACTCTTCTGGCTCACTGCATGAAGGGGTGCCCCAAACCTGCAATTAGCTATGGTGCCATGACTCCCCCAATTGCTGGATGCTCTTGGGAAATGAATCATCCTAGCAGGCGCACCCACATATTTTCACAGCATGCATACACTCAGTTCAGAAAGAATGCATTTGCAGAAATAACAGTACTGTGTTCACTAACTGAGAGAAGAAGAAATATAACTCTAGGTTTTTTAAAAAAAAGGGGGCCTCCCTTTCTCTTTCTTCTTAACATCGTAATTCAGCCTTTCAGCTATGTAGTGCCATGCTTGATCTTTTTCCTTTTAATTTATTATTTGTGTTGCTGCTACCTCAGGGAAGCTTTGATGTAAGAGAGCTGAGGAAGGCAATGTTGCCATCCTGGGGAAGCAGGGATGTTGCGTTGGCTCCATGTCTCTCTCCCTTGCCTCATTTCTTTCTGACTTACCCACCTCTTATCCTGCAAGAACTAAAGGAAAAGGAAACTTATCTCAGGGGTTTGCAAGGCTCTAGGGAAAGAGGTGAGAACTGGCAAAAACAATTTCCTGAATTTCAATCTGTCAAAGCCATAGGATGGTCTGCCAAGGTGCTAAATCACCCTATTAGATGTATGTCTTTCACCATTCATTCAATACCTAAAAACAGTTAGGTACCATGGAGGATATAGGGACATAGTATGTACTGATACTGTTGATAGCTTACCTAACAGCCATTCCTTCAAACCTCCCTGCTTAGAGAACACTAATTTTGAGTATCCAACCCTCAGGGAAGATAGATATGTCCCCACTTCAGCTGATTAGTCTGATTCACAGAATAGCAAACTATGGCTCACACCCCAACTCCAGCCTTTTGTGCGGTTATGTATAAGAAGGTAGGTGCTGCAACCACACCTCTACTTGATCGTGTGTGTGTGTGTGTGTGTGTGTGTGTGTGTGGTGGGGGGGGGGGTGAGGTCCTCAATGCAGGCGACCAAAAAGGAGTTAGACCAAAAGCGGCTGAACCATGCTTTTTGGGATCGGCTCTCTGCGAGGTTCACCAGTTGGCCGGCGCTTTTATAGTCCGGCATAGGCGGGGGAAAGCTCGAGATTTCAGAGTCCTCCTGAGGTTGACCAGAGACCCCGCTGGGACCCATGTCCCTCTGGGATTGGCTGGGGATCCCGCTGACTGACAGGAGGGTGCGAGACGCCACTGAGGTTTGTCTGCCAGTGTCCCAGAGGTGATGGTTAGCCCTCGGGCTGCCTGTTGTCCTTCGCACTTGCGTGGGCTGTCTGATGCCCTGCCCCCATTCAGCCGCCTTGGACCACCCTAATATGTTGCTTGTTTGGTCCCAGGGATGGAACCAGAGGAGCTTAACCACTGAGTCACATCCCCACCCATTTTTTTCATTCTGAGACAGGGTCTCACTAAGTTTTTTAGGGCCTCACTAATTTGCTGAGGCCTGGCTTTGAACTTGCATTCCTCCTGCCTCAGCCTCCTGAGCTGCTGGGATTACAGGCCGGTGCTACCATGCCCCGCTCCTTGATAGCAGAAATAATTAGTTGTGGGAGAGCCACATGGCCTGCAAAACTATTTTTTGCCACCAACTGTCCCCTTTGTAGAAAATCTTTGCTGACCCCTGATCTAAGTCAATCCAAATAAGACCATTCCCTTTTCCAGTGTCTGGTTTAGTTAACAGGTGAACAAGTGATTTAGTGTTGATAAATGGCATACGATGACAAGTCTGCTGGGGAGAAATTAGGAAAAAAGATTCCTTTTTTCCCACTGGCTGTCTGGATATGATTCCTAGAATGTTGGCTGCCATCTTGTATTCATAAGGGAAGCCAGTCTGAGAACCAAGTTGATATCCTGGGTATGGCAGAGCCAAAAAATGGAAATAATCTGAGTCCTTTATGATATTTTCAAGCTGTTGAACTTGCCAACCTGGAATCAGATCGCTCTCAATTTTCTATCATGTAAGATAATGTGTACTAATCATATAAGCCATACAAGTTAGGATAATGATCTCCTTTTAATGAATTAATCCTATCGTGAATGCAAGGAATGGCCCTATTTTACCCTGGTATTATTATTTAAGTAATATAATTCTTGATTTTTAAGAAATGACCATCTTTTACCCTGGTAATATTATTTGCTCAAAATCTACTTTGTCATATTAACATAACTTCTCCACCTCTGATTAGCACTAGCAGGGCAATCTTTCTCCATCCTTTTACCATTAACCTATGTGTGCTTTTACATTTCATGTGTTACTTGCTGGAAGGATATAGTTTCAGGCTTGCTTTTTTATTATTTTTTTTATCCAATCTGGTAATATTTGCCTTTTCCTCTGTCAATTTAGATCATTACACTTAATGTGATTATTTACAGTTTAATCTGTCATCTTGCCAATAGATTTTTATTTGCTCCATTTGTGCTTTATTTCCTTTCCCTATTTTTGTGCTTCTTTGGAATTAACTGAATATTCTTATGATTCTATAATACCTCTTTCTTGTATAATTCTAGGTAGTTTTGGGATTTATAGACTACACCTTCAAGTTATCTTACACCACTTTATGACAACATATGAACCTTACATCAATCTATTTTTTCCCTTCCAACATTTGTGTTATTTTTGTTAAACATTTTCTTTCACAAATATTTAGAATTCCAAACTACCCTGGCATTATTTTAATAACAATGTGTTAACAGTCTATTATTTTAAAATATCAATAAAAGGTCTTAGCAGTTAAAAAGATTTAAGTAATAAGAAAAAACATCCTATAGACTTACTATTTCTGAACTCTTTATTCCTTTATGTAGGTCCATGTTTCTAATTGGTATTATTTTCCTTTTTCCTGAAGACTTGAACTGCAAGTCTGCTAGTTGCATTTTATAAACTTTTGTATATTTTTAAAACTCGATTTTGCCTTCAACTTTGAAAGATATTCTCACTGGATATAGAATTCTTTATTGATAGCCTTTCTCCTCCAGTACTAAAAAAAAATGCTTTTATATTCTTGCTTGCATTTCTTCCTATAAAAAATACACTATAATCTTATCTTCCTGCTATAAGCATATCTTTTATATGTAACATGTCTTTTTCTTCTGGATGTTATTTAGATATTCTTTTATGAGGGGTTTTGAGAAATATGAATATGTTGTATTTTTTCTTCATGTTCGTTGACTTGCATTTCATTGAGCTCTGTGGATCTATGAGTTTATAGTTATCAAATTTGGAATATTTTTGGCCATTTTTTCTTCATATATTTTTTATATCGCCACTTCTACCTCTTCTCATCTGGAAATTCCAAGTATATGTACAGAGTAATATATATTACTTAGAATAATATAGATTTCTGTTCTCCCTAATTCATTCAAGTTTCTCTTTCCATGGTTTCAGTTACCTACCATACAGTCAACCATGATCAAAACATATTAAATGGAAAATTCCAGAAATACATAATTCATAAGTGTCAAATTGCACACATTCTGGGTAAGTGATGAAATCTCACCCCATCTTGCTCCATCCTGCCTGGGTTGTGAATTGTCCCTTGGTCCAGCATTAGCAAGCTGTCTTGGTTATTGGATTGACTGTTACAGTATCACAGTATTTGTGTTCAAGTGACCCTTCTTTTATGTAAGAGTCCCAAAGTGCAGGAATAGTGTTGCTGATGATGTGAACATGCCAAAGAGAAGCTATAAGTGTTTCCTTCAGGTACAAAAGTGAAAGTTCAACAAAATTTAAGGAAACAGACCACATTTGCACAACTTTAGCTAGAGTACGTTGTTGTATTCATTCTATTATTGTTGTTAATCTCTTACTGTGTCTAACTTATAAAGTTTATCATATGTACATTTGGATGGGACAAAATACAGTACACATATAGGGTTTGATGATATCCACAGTTTCAGGTATCCTCTGGGGAGTTTTGGAAGGTACCCTCCACAGATAAAGGAGTCTACCACCCACGGCAGCTTGAAGTTGTCATTACCACACTATTCATTGATGTTGTATTTATTTTTTGTTTTATTCTTCCCCCACTTTGTGTTCTAGTTCAGATTTTTTTTCTGTGTCTTTACATTCATTAATCTTTTCTTCTGCAATGTTGAATCTGCAATTAATCACAAAGTAATTTTTATCCCACATTACAATTTTCATCTTTAGCAGTTTGAAACCAAATTTTCTTCTATGTCATCACCTAATGTTTCAAATCGTAATAATTTTAATGCCTTTGTCTGTTAATTCTAATATCTTGTCATTTGGGGGTTGTCAGTTTCAATTCTTGGTTTATCTTCTCATTATGAGTTCTATTTTCTGCTTCTTTGCGTGTCTTATAAAATTTTATTTGATTCAAGAAATTGTGAATTGTGCCCAGTTAGGCATTGAATGTTTTTGTGTTCTTATAATGTACCTGAAACTTATTCTGGGAGCCAGTTAGGTTACAGGGATACAGTCTGATTCTTTCAGTTTTTATTTTTAAGATTTACTAGGCATAATGAGGAAGAAGTGCTAAGTCTAGGGCAACTTCTAGACAGTGAGGAAAGATCTTTCTGTACACTTAACCAATACTCCTTGAATTATAAGAATTTTCAGTCTGACTGATAAGAAGATGCACTACCTCATCCCTGTGTGAACAGTAGGCACCACTAGCTCTAATATTTTTGGGTGATTTCACCCCTAACCTTTGGCAATTTCTTCACATGCATACAGTAATCACTTCTCACCTGGATACTCACCTTCTTTCCCTCAGATCTCACCAACTGAATAGCTGCAACAACAAAAATTCCTCTAAGAAGATCATGATGATTTTTTTTTAACTTCAAGCTGGAACCCTCTCCTGAGTTGAAGTCTCTTATTTTCTATGGCCAGCTAGACATCTTTACATGGATTGACCACCAACATTTTAAATATAGTGCATCTGTTTTTTTGTTTTGTTTTGTTTTGTTTTGTTTTTTATTTACTTATTGATTCATTGACACAAATGGAGTATAGCTATTGTTTCACTGGTTGTACACAAAGTAGAGTCACACCATCTGTGCGTTCATGCATGTACACAGGGCAATGGTATCTGTCACACATTCTGTTATTATTTTTACCCCCACCCCACCCCCACCCCTCCCTTCCCTCTATGCTAT
>JAJEJO010001031.1:173204-193597 GCA_020662805.1 Glaucomys volans | reverse complement strand
TTTGTTTCTGAGTAGTATTCTATTGCATAAATATGTCACAATTTCTTTATCCATTTACCTGTTAATAGACATTTGGGTTGTTTTCAATTTTTGGCTGTTATGAACAGTGTGCCCATGAACAAACATCTTTTCTGTAGATACATGCTTTCATTTCTCTTGGATAAATGTATAGGGGTGGAACTGCTGGATCATATGGCAAATGTCAGTTTAAATTTTTGACAAATGGCCAAATGGTCTTCAAAGCAATGATTCTATTTTACATCCAATTCATGACCGTTCCAGTCAATCCACATTCTGGCATCATCAATTTTTTTACATTTTATCAATCTTAGTGCGTGTGTAGTGGTATCTCCTTTTGATTCTAATTTGCATCCTGGTAATTGCTAATGTTGAGATCTTTTCCTGTACTTATTGAGAATTCACATATCTTCTTTTTGAAGCATCTATTCAGATGTTTGGCCACTTTTTTGTTTGCTTTATGAGTTTTAGTATGTTTTCTTTGTCATGTGTATATTGTGTGCTTATTTTCTTCCAGTTTGTCACTTGCATATTTTTTTGTTTTTAATGGCTATTTAGAAGCATGTCATTCAATTATTAAATATTGGGAGATTTTCAATATATCTTTTTATTATTAATTTCTAGTGTAATTTGATTGTGGCTAAAGAATATGCTCTCTGATATCAATCTTTTACAAGTTTATTGACATTTGTTTTAGGGCTTGGCTTCTGCTCTGTGTGTGAAATTAAAAATAATGTACATTCTGCAGTTTTGGAATGTTCTAGCCATATCTATTGGGTCAAGGTGGCTGTAGAATAAGATAGATATGATAAGCTATGGCTATTCTGTTACAGCTGTAAGAAATACCTCCTTCATTTACATTCGACAGTACATACTATAATTAAACTGGGTTGAAAGAGGTCCCCAAGCCAGCTTGAATAAAATGTAACACTAACCTATACTTAGAGATTGCTGCTGATCCACTGCTTTCAACTGGTTCTTTGCTACAAAGAATATGCAACAACATTGTTTTTTTCAATCAAAACAAAGAAGTCTGAATTACTTAGCTCTGGCTCCAATATTGTATATAACTGTTATGTTTTAAAGTTACCAGAGAAGCTAGAGATGTAGTGCCTGCCTAGCTTGTGTGAGGCCCTGGTTTCCCTTCCCAACACAAAAACAAAACAATACCAAAAAATATCCATCACCACCACCACCACCAACAAAAACAAAATCTGCAATTTCTAGATAATATTACTTATGTAGAGAGGAAATTTACTTTTATTCATGACTAACATGCAGAAACTACTCATTATCTGATAAAGGAATTGGAAAATTATGGTCAAGATAGGGAGTTTCTGTATTCATGAATAGCCCAGAGAAGCTGAAGCTGTTTCAATCAGCTACACTTTCAATCCACCCCAGCAGGCAGAGTGCCAAAAATCACAAAAGGAGGTTGGATTTAATAACACCCAACCCTGACTCACACTAAGAGGTCCCACAGCCCAAGAGTAAGGGACAGGAGGATAGTCTGCAATGTCATGTAAATAATAAACTTCAATGCAAAAATTTAAGCATTTATAACTCATGATTTTTCTTTTTTATTATTAATTTTTAGTTGTTATTCTGGCTCTGTTTCCTGGTTGGTTCATGTATAAACATATACACATATGTTTCTGGTTTCCTCCTATCTTTGCATTTCTTTTCCTTTTGTTAATCCTTTGCTATTTAATTCTGTTTTTCTAAGAGGTAGTAAATGTTTGTTTTTTATGTTTTATGTTTTAGCTTTATTTTTTATTGTTTTAGTTGGCAATGGAACTTTATTTATTTAAATGTGGTGCTGAGAATTGAACCCAGTGCCCTGCATAGGCTAGGCAAGTGCTCTGCCCCTGAGCCACAATCCCAGCCCTATGTTAGCTTTTTAATTTGATATTGGAGGAGAGGATGGTGTTCTGCTCTATTTGTTTGCTAATTTTATTACTCTCTTTACCTTTCCCTCGATAGCAAAATATCCTGTTCTCTCTCTTCTACTTTTTCACTTCCTTCCTCTTCAGGGCCTTCATGCAGGGCCTCGCTTCCACTCTCTCTCCTCCCACCTTCTAAATATTCCAAACTTCCTTTTGCCTTCATACCCCAACTTCTTTACTCTTAATGAAGTACATTTTTGGTATTATTTAATCCATGTGTTTTATCCCTTTGGGGAATGGAATACGGTGGTTAAGAGGAAGCCACACCATCACAGAAGCTCCCCAAGAGTGAATCAAAACATTAATTCAGCACCAGTAAATTGAGTCTACAAATCTGAGAAGAACAAAGCACTATTTCACTAGGAACAGGTGATCTGAGCTCTGGACCTGGGAGCCTGGTGGACGCTGGGGGTGTGGTGAGGGAGAAACTGAGAACAGTGAAACTCAGACCAAATGTGGTGATCCCCGCTCCCCCGAGTCATCTCTTCCAAGTCTAGATAGCGCTGGAGGATAGGCTGACACCTATTCCACTCTCCCCACCACCCCAGCACATGGTCTGAGATCCCAGGAAGAGGGTCATCAGAGCTGGGCAACCAGGAAGTGAGTGAATCCCTGCTTACAGATTCCCCCAGCAAGTGGCCACTTTGGGGGGGGGGGGGGTCAGAGCTGAGCATAAACAAACTGCACATAAACTAAAATTCCAGAAAGAAAACACTCTTTAAAAGACCTGACCAAGAAAAAGAAATACATAAATAAATCGCCTCTTAGAAAATGGTGAAATATATACATAAATGGATTGCCTCCTGGAAAATAGCAGGTCTCAACTCCTCCACAGACCAGAATTGAAGAAGTGGGAGACCAGCTGATCAAAGAGGCAAATATAGTTTAGAAGCAATTTTTACTTCTTTTATTATCTAATTTCTCAACCTATTCAAGAAAATCTCTCCAATTTAAGTGCTGGAGAACATTGTTAATAAGTTTTTTTTTTTAAGATTTATTAGTAAGAGGCATTATTCTGAAGTGACTGTAATTGCAGGGGATTATTATCTCCTCCCAATGTGGTGTTAGAGGCTAGGCATAGCAGTGAGTTCAAACTGATGGAAAATATTGACAACAAGATGTGTGCCCAGCACAGGATACATGCTAAAGGGAAAGCTCACTAAAGGGTCTCTTATATAAAAGTAGAAGAGAAAATCATCCCAGAAAATGGGCAAAAATTCTAACAATGTGAAGATGCAAGGGAAAATACCATCCCAAATAGCTCACAACACAACTGACCCCATTGACACCACAGCAGAGAAAATGCCAGAGAAAGAATTTAGAAAGTTGATAACTGAAATGTTCAACTTTAATTACCTAAAGAATCAGCTAAAAGGGAATATACAGAAAGCAAAAGAACATTTAGTAGAGAGATGGAGATTCTGAAAAAGATCCAAGGAGAAACATGGGAAATGAAAGACTCAGTAAATTAAATTAAAAATTCAGTTGAAAGCATTGCCAATAGATTAGACCATTGAAGAGAGAGTCTCAGGTCTCACAAAGTATATGTAATCTTGAAAATAGTCAATAATAAAGAGAGGATATTAAGAGACCAGTAACAGAACACTCAAAGAAATCTGAAATAACAATAAGAGACTAAATCTAAGAATTATTGGTGTAGACAAAGGCATTGAAATGAAACTAAAAGAATATACAATCTTTTTAATGAGATAATATTAGAAGAATTTCCAAACCTTAGGAATAAGATGGGAATTCAAATACAGGAGGCATTTACAACCCCAAACAGACAACAATAAAAACATCATCTCCAATATGCATTATAATTAAAATGTTTAATATACAGAATGAGGGTAGAATTCTAAAAGCCACAAGAAAAAAAATGATAGGTTGCATTTGAGGGAAGCCAATTAGAATTTCTACTGATTTCTAAGCTAAGACCCTAAATGTCAGGAGGCTTTGCAATACTATGTACCAAGCTCTGAAAAATAATAGGTGCCAGTCAAAAATGCTTTATCTAATAAAACTATTCTTCAGAACAGAAGATGAAATAAAAACTTTCCATGATAAGAAGCAAATAAAGAACTTATAACCACAAGCCAGGGCTACAAAACATACTCGATGAAATATTTTATGCAGAAAAAATGAAAAACATCTAATAGGGAGTGAATTATATTCCATGCATGTATGTTCATGTCAAAATGAAATTTACTATTTTGTGTAACCAAAATTGCATAATAAAAAAATGAAAATACTTAATATATAAATATACATGGGAAAATGCACTTCACTGTCATATCAAGGAATCTTCACCCACAGGGACACTTGTGAAACTACAACCCAGACTAGAATCAGCATTACCAGCTCTCCAGAAGATGCTCCAGGTGCCATCCCTCAAGGGGAAACCACTGTCCTGACTTCTAACAGCATAAATTAGTTTTATCTTTCTTCATACGTCACATTAAGAGAAGCATTAAGTTTGTACTATTCTGTGTTTGGCTTCCTTTATTTAATTGTTTCTGTGGAATTTATCCATAGTGTGTGATTTCAGATATGTTGTTCTTATTGTATATAGTATTCATTATGTGAATATAACAAATCAGTTAATCCATTCTACTACATTTGGCTAGTTTGGGCATTTGCCTAGTTTTAATAAATCTACAAAATATGTTTAATAGAATCTTTTTAATCCTGGGGTTAAAAATACATGTTACATAGCTGCTCAATTCACAATAGCTAGATTGTGGAACCAACCTAGATGACCTTCAATAGATAAATGGGTAAAGAAACTGTGGTATATATACACAATGGAATATTAGCCATAAAGAAGAATAAATTATGGCATTGCAGATAATTGGATGCAGTTAGAGAATGTCATGCTAGGTGAGATTAGCCAATCCCCAAAAATCAAAGGCCGAATGATCTCTGATAAGTGGATGATGATACATAATGTGGATGGGAGGGAGGTAAGAATGGAGGAAGGATGGAATAGAAGCACAGAGGAAAAGGAGGGGTAGGGTTGGGGTGGGGGGAAATAAAAATAACATAACGAGACAGACATCATAACCCTATGTATGATTATACAAATGGTGTGACTCTACTTCATGTACAACCAGAGAAACAACAGTGATACTCCATTCGTGTACAATGAATCAAAATAAATTAAATAAAAAGTTACCTAGATCATTACCAACAGCCCTCAAAAATACTTTTTTAAAACAGTTGTCAGATCATCTGACATAAATATTTCATTTTTTTCATATAACCAAAACTGAATTTTAATTCATGTAAAGTTCCTTATTGGCTCAAACTGAAATTGATTGAAAGTAAAGCAGGTCTTTTCAAAGATGCAAGCTTAATAGAAGTTGGCACACTGTGCATAGATGGATGCTGCTAATGTCATCTGTGACTTAAAACCAAATTGCCAGCAAACTGATCGTCTGAGCTGGCACATTTCATTTCTTTTCTTTTTAGAATAAGAAGGAAATTAACTGAGGACACTGACAAAAACAGGGGTTTCATTTAAGATATTAGTAAAGAATAACATGATCAAGGATGTAACATGAGAACTTCGCATCATACACAGGAATTCTGTAAAAGCACATCTCTGATATAGTCTCACAAAAACGCTGTATATACTAATATTTGTCTACGCTTTGATTACAACATATGAAATACAGCTTCAATGTTCTGAAGAGTGACATGTCATTGAATGACAGAACTAACACATCACAGAAGAAGGAGAAGGATGGGGAGAACAGCCTGTGGCAGAAAGATTTAGAAGACTGGTAAAAATTGTAATTACTCTCTAATTTAATCATAGATGTTCACATGTTTAAAAGCTAAACATTTAATTCTGTGCTTATTACCTTGGATGGATGAAAGTAGAACTGTGATACCTGTGTATACTAAAGGTATATCAAAATTTATAATTATTCAAATGGTTACAATTTTTGAATGCTCAGTCCTAAACCGCAAAAATAAAAGCCAACATTTGATAAAAATACATATTACATAAAAATATATGCATATATGTCCATGTCTACACACACATACATGCATTTCATATTCTTTGAAAAATTTTTGTTGGAAATGTATGGAAATGTAGCCTTTAATAATACCTCTAATTGATTTTTTCCTTAAATTTTGTTAGTGTAGATGGATTTTATTTATTTATTTATTTATTTATTTATTTATTTTTATGTGGTGCTGAGGATTGAACCCAAGTCCTTACATATGCTAGGCAAGCGCTCTACCACTGAGCCATGACCCCAGCCCCCCTCTAATTAATTTTTAAAATAGCCTTTCTTCTATCTGTACTTTCCTATTTCATCTAATTAATATTTATTCATTCAGTACTCAAAACAAACAAAAATACCCCACCTCATACAATAAAAGATGTAAGTCCTGCCAAATCAACTGAGCCACAAATTCTTGGCATTTAAGAATCTTGATGACTCACCAAGCCACGCCCATGGCATAGAGCAGAACTTCCCTTAGTGACATAAGTGACATGTGCTGGCCCACACAACCGAAAGCTTATGAATTAACCTGAGTTGAATTTGGCAAAGAAAATGGACCAGGAGTCCTCAAATTCTCCCATCTATTGTTTTTGGTATAAAAAGGAAAATCTGTTATTCACTTGCCACAATGTACCATATGGAGAAAGAGCATTGACACACCAACCAGCAGATCAAAGCTGAGATTCTATTCCAATCCTGGCAGCAACTTTTGTTTTCTCTGGGTATCATTATCATGTAATTGCTTTGCTTCAAGAAATTTTAGCAGAAATTTGCTTGGCTTGATTCCTCAAGCCCTCTTTAAAAATTAAAAAATTTTTGAGAGATCAGGATATATTCTTTTGCTCCACATCCATCATATCCACAGTTTCCCCACCTTCTCTTCACTCCAGATTGTCTATTAGCTTTATTCTGAAGCCCTAGTTTGGAGATGTCCTTATATTGAACAGAGATCATGCTATACACTACATCTTATGAAACTTCTCTTTTCATGAACACACAGGTTTTAAAAAATCTATTCCAACAATTCATAGCTGTTTTCCAAAAATACTAATGCAAATAGGGTTAGGTATCTTCTTTGGGAGAAAATTTTCTATAGTCAGATATGTTGGAGAAATATCAAGATTAAACAGTTTGAACAATTTTCGTGTAGTGTTTCTAGAGCCATAAGTGAATGGTATTACTCTAGATGACTGAGGATTTATTATGATGCAATTATTGTATGTGACCATGGATGAGGCAGTGTGTGTGTGTGTGTGTGTGTGTGTGTGTATTAAAAACATGCCAGCTTAGAGAAAAAGTGGGGATTCTAAAGATCTTTAAGTGTTGATTTGAGTTTAAAAACTTGAAAACCTACAAAGGCTGGAAAAAATCTGAATGAGTAGGGCCTTTGACACTGGGGGTGGGTGGGTCCTTCTGAACTGGTCAGACACTACTTAGCTCCCATTACTGCTGTCATGTTGAAAATTTGCCCCAGGACTATCAGATCTTCTAGTTTATCAAGACAAAGAGAGAAATGTAGATTTTTTGTATAAACAGCCCTAAGTTTTAGGTGTTAGAAAGCAATTTGAATGTTTTAAGAAACACTGTGTGGATCACATAAAGCATGCTTGCCAAATGGATTCAGTCCATAGGCTGACAATTTGCAAACTCTGAAGGCTACGCATCCATCACTTACCACACAGTTCTTTGTGTTATCCAACGTATTTCCATCTGTGTATAATATTTAAGCCATGCATCATATAATGCAGCTTATCATATATATGACAATATTAATTCATGTGTTAAAAACATTAATCAAACATAGTGTTAAATGCTCAAACCTAAAGCATTTAACTGAAACTTTGCTATATGAAAGAACATATTAACTAAATTTTAAGGTGAGGTAAAGGAAAAATTAAAGAAATTAAGATCATTCAAGGTAAATGGGAATAGGTAAAAGAGGCAGGATTTGAATCTGGGGCTGTGTGGACTTCAGATCTGTGTTGTTTACCACTAATCCCATGTTCATATCTCTTGTCTTCAACTAGGTTGAAGTACATGTAATACATATTCCATAGATATCTCTTTCATTTATAGTATTGAACTTTTTGAGAATGGGAACTATACCTTTTATTTCCATCTTATATTTTCCACATAGAAAGTTCTTGGCAATATTTAGGTAAATGAATAACTGGATAGCTGAGTATTTATTCATCTGCAGGAAAGAACCAATAAAGCACATAGTTGGTTTTCAATTGTCACTATGTAATATTTCTTAATGCATTATTGAGTAAGTGTGGAGTAGTAGGAAAAAAATCACTTGGACTTCAAGTCAGGAAATGTGATCTTGACATATGGCTTATCACTCACTGAGTCTGTTGATCCATAAAACAAACGTGTTGGACTAGAAACTTGACGGGTTCCTTTCTAGCCCTAAAAGAGACTGTAAGTAATTCATCTATGATGCTGTGAAGATCAACTTGGGAAAACAGACTTTGGATCTGAATTTGCTGGTGGGAGCGTATTAGCTAGAACAATTCCTGTTGTAAAGAACAGAAAGCAAAGGACAACCCCACTCCTACACCAATCATTCCAAACCAAAAAAGAATGTACTGGTTCATAGAACTCAAAGTCCACAGTTGGTGTTGGCTTCAGGTGTGGCTGGGAACCTTGTCATCAGGCCCTGCCTTTCTTCTGTCTCTGTTGAGTGCTTCCTCCTCCACATGATGGCCTTACACTCAGGCTCCTCAGAGTCACAGAATCTCCAAACTACATATCTGTGTCACATCACCACCACCCAGAAAGAGCTTTGTCACCCCCTCCTCTTCCAAATAGACAAATGTTTGGGGTCTCAGCTGCAGTTGGATAATGCTGTGTTCTTATTTCTGAAGTAATCCAGGAGGATAGGATATGCTGATGAGGTCAGCCGGTGGCTTTGCATGTTGGCTTCGCAGTACACTCACCCAGAATTGTTAAAAAATATGACAGAATATAAGGATGAGAGGCAAGGATTAGCACAGTTGTTCCACTGTGCACCAGGTTCAAGAGCCATGATTTAGACTATTCAGGACCCATCCCTGAAGGGGAGATTGAGGTCAATTCTATACAAAACTTACAGATTGTGAATATGAGAGGGTTGATGTAGCAAAGGAAATAAATGTAGGCTACTATTTTGTCCAAAGAAGGGTAAAAGCATCCTGAATGGTAAAAAATAACAGATTTTTTTACTTTGAACTAAGCAAAATTTGACTCCTTTTTCTTCTTTTGGCCTCCATGTTTTGCCCTAAATAGGAAGCCACTGAGATGCTTGTCGGATTATATGGTCAGATGGTTCAGCATCAGATAGCCTGAGAATTAGATGTTGAAAAGCAATTGGGTTTCACCTTCTTTTCTTTCAATAAATGATAGTCTTACACAGGTCATCAGAGGACAGAGTATGGCTTTTAATTGGTGGGGGTGGGGTCAGGGGGCAATTACTGAGAGCTTACCTCCTACAGCTATCCCCACCTATGAGTTCCATTCCAGAATTCATATAATTTCCATTTCCTCTTGGAATATAATACTTTTAATGGCCAACCTATTTCCCTTAAGGAAAATGTATTCCCACCTTTATGATAAGATAGGACACTAAAATGCCTAAGTCCTCTAGCAGACCTTATTCTCAGGCAGTGGTGCATACGAAAGAACTAAGCACCAAGAAAAATAAGATGTGGCTTAAAATAACTCCCAGAATCTGACCACATTTTCTAGGGGGCCAGGATTCCCCAAGGCCCATGTTGACCTCTGTCAAGCTCTGAGAAGTTTTCCAGAGTGAGTTCTTGAGTCTTTGGAGATGCTTGTGAGGTTGAATCCAATGGCCTTTAATCCCTTCAAGGTGCCAACCAAATAGTCATACCTAAAATCACATGTAGGCCTGGACGCCCAACTCCCCACCATCTCTAATTATACCCATCCCAGGTTCTGTTCTACTATTGCTCTGCGCTCTGGGAGAATCCTCAGAGATCAAAGAGATGTGATTAGGAAGAGAAAAACAAACAAACAAACAAACAAACAAACAAATGATGTATCTAAGCTAGGAACTGTGTCATGTCTCCACCACATTTCAAGGAAGAGGGTATTATTGTTGCCTTTGTTGAAATTTAAGGAGACTTAGACATATTCCATCTCCTTACAGGTAACTTAATTGTTCTCAAGTCACACAGCTAGTAAACCACAAAGTTGGGATTTCGTCCCAGGCTTTCCCAGCATATCAAGATCAACACATTAAACCTTCCTGGGAATATAATTTTCCTTCCCAGGAGGGCTACCAGGTCACTGAGGGAAGTGCCAGTGTCTTAAACACTGAAAAACCCTGAATCTCATCATTTCCTGGACCAGAGAGGCTTCTCAGGACATATAGGTTGAATAAAAGACATGGGTAGGTAGTGAAGATATTTTTGATTTGGAAAGGTTTCAGATTCCCCTTCATTAATATTCATTTCTTCTAGTTCATTGACCCATTTTGTCTATCAAAACAAAAAATACAGACCTGTCCAAATTCCTCTGGTGGGACAGGCACACCCACGTACTCACTTGTGCTTGCACTCAGGGTAAAGAGGGGAGGAGCAACTTTCTAGATGTGCATATCACTTCTTTTGCCCTTCTCCTGGGTCACCTATGCCAGGGTACATTATTAGAGCCTACCCTTGGGGTAAGAGTAAGAGACCCTCAACAGAGTGACTCCAAACCCGGGACATTGACTTCTTATAAAGTCCCATGGAATAAGACACACAGTAGGTGCTCAAAAATATTGGAATCTTGGAATCATAGAATGATAGAGGGTGAGTTGTAGCAAAATTGATTTAATCTCCTTTATTATATTATCTTCCAAATTATAAAATCATCAAATATTGTGAATGCTATTGACTACTTTTAGATTCAGGACAGAATTTCCCTCCTACTGTCTTATGAGGCAGACTGGGAATGATAACTTTGTAAGGATGACTAGGACTTGTAACTACTCAACTCAGATTCAGATTCAAAGTCAAAGTGAGGAAAGAAACTTGAGGAAGTCCCAGGGTTAGTCCTTGTCCCCTGACTCCATGACCACTGACTATTGCTGGTGCTCAAGACTGGAGAAGAGAGACTGTCTGGCAGGGTAGATTGTACTAAAGCTCTCTTATCACAAACTAGGTCAGTGCACTCTATTATGGGGTTTAGGTCATTCTTATCTTAAGCATGGTGGTTGCAGATCCCATGATTTGTCTCTTGCAAGATTACAGAACACTTAAATGCTATGAAATGTAGCAGCCAGAGAACTGTAAGATTTTTTTTTGTTCATCTCTAAATTGGTGTCTGTGTATTAAATAAGGATGGAAATCAGAGTATGCCCAAATGTAACCTAATTAGAATGCTGATACCTAATAGAGAATTACCTAGCAATATGTATGAGATAAAGATTCTTGTCATAAAGATAATAAAAATTGGTAAAATAATAATGGCTAAATGAAAGTACTTAAAGTTAATGAAAATTGATAAAACAATCTGTCTAAATGAAAGTACAATACTTATCAACATCGATCAAAGAGCTCAAATTGCACCCTGCCTATGTTGGATACGACCCAAGGTGACCCCCAATGAGTGAAGCCCTTCTGCTCCCTCCTCTTATGTGTGAAGGCCTGCAACTTGTTTTTAGCCAAGAGAATACGGCAAAAATGAAGGGGTTTTTTAAAGAGGTAATTAACACCCCAAATCTCTTGATTTCAAGTTAATTGAAAGGGATATTATTCTGAATGTGCCTAAATTAATCAGGTGTAAGCAAGCCCTTAAAAGAGGGATGAGGATTCTCCTGGAAGATAGAGATTTCATCACTTGCTCACTTTGAAGAAGCAAGCCCCCATGAGTTCTACAATGCAATGCAATGAATTCCTCCAACAATCCAAAGGAGCTTGGAAGACCTTTCCCTGGAGTGGTGAGCACCTTGATTGTAGTCTTGTGACATGTTGAGCAGAGAATCCAATAAAGCCATGCCTGGACTGTGCCTCACAGCTATGGCACGGTAATCAATGGGTGCTATGTGTGAGTCTCTAAGTGGGTGCAGCTTGGTACAGAGCAACAGAAACTAATATACCGTCCCTCCCCTGTGGAGGTGAGGACCTATTGGGTTATGATGGGCTATTTTATTTTGGGTTTTGGATGGGTCCAGTACTAGCACTTTCCAATATTTTCAAATCTCTGGCATCTAAAGCAGATGAGTCAGAGGATTATTCAGGATAAGCTTAGTTAACAAAGATATTTCTTGGGAAATCTGATGGTGACTGACATTTGGGGACATAACTACCTTGGAAATCTAAAGGTAACCTCGGTTGTGGGGGGAAACATATGATTGATGCATGCTATGTGATTGGCTCTGCCAGCAGCTCTCTGAGATCAATGTTAACTCCACTCATGGATGCAGTAGCCAACATACAGAAAGGCAAGGCCATTTCCTCGGGGTCATTTAGCTGTTAAGAAAGACTATTGAAAACATGTCTGTGTACCCTTTTAATGTCTAGTTGACTCACACATCATTTAATTCTCTAGGTGAATGTACCTTTGGATGAGGTACTAGTTTTCTATTGCCATGTTGACAGAATCCATTTTCCCATGGTTGTAGGACTGAGAGTCCCAGACTTTTTTGGCTTTTGTTTGGAGGTTGTTCTCAGCTGTTTACCTCATCAAGCCAGTTGGGAGTATCTGCTAGAGAGACAGGTCTAACCTGATCCCGGGAGTGATGGCTCCTCACCAGGGTCAAATTCATTGGTTACAAGTAAATGCCAGGTACTGCCAGCCCTCAAGGGGAGGTGGTGGGTTGCATTAAGCTCTTCACTGAGGCCCCTTTAGGACCTGTTTCTGTGATGTCACAGTATTTCTGCTTTCACTCCTTTGTCATTCTTAAGGTCAATTTTTTCTTTTTGCAGTTTTTGATGGTTTCTTGGGATTGGCAAAGAGAAATAGCTGCAGAAGACAGAGAGCTCCTGCTTAGATGTTTCAAGGGTTTAACATACTTGATTTTTCTTTTTTTAATTAATTTTTAAAATTTCTTCTAATTGGTTCATACATGACAGTAGAATGTATTTGGACACATTGTACACAAATGGAGCACAACTTCTCATTCCTCTGGCTGTACGTGGCGCTAAGTCACACCAGTATTGTGATCATGTGTGTATATAGGGTAATAATGTCTGTCTCATTCTCCTGTCTCATTCTACTGTCCTTTCCATCCCCACTGTCCCACCTCTCCCCTCACTTCCCTCTGCACAATCCAAAGTTCCTTCATTCTCTCCCTACACCTCCCCTACCCACTAGGGATGACCGTCAGCTTATCAGAGAAAATATTTGGCCTTTGTTCTTTTGGGATTGGCTTATTTCACTTAGCATGATATTCTCTAGTTCTATCCATTTAACTGCAAATGCCATAATTTCATTCTTATTTAAGGCTGAGTAATATTCCACTGTGTTATGTACCACATTTTCTTTATCCATTCATCCATTGAAGGGCATCTAAGTTGATTCCATAGTTAAGTTGTTATGAATTGAGCTGCTATAAACATTGATGTGGCTATGTCACTGTAGTATGCTGATTTTAAGTCCTTTGAGTATAGACCAAGGAGTGTGATAGCTGGGTCAAATGGTGGTTTTTCTGCACACAACAGTAGATTATTGATGAATTGCTGTCTCATAGCTTAGGAAACCCTTAGGAACTCTGAGACTGGTGGAATTGAGGGGTTAAACAAGGAGGCTAGGAGAAGACTTCAGAAAGAGCAGGAAGAATGGATCCAGTTTTGGGGTGATCAGGTGAAGGCGAAATTCCTTCAACCCAGCAACATGAAGTCCAAATTAATTTGCATGATTACTTCCCTGTGAATGAAGAATGCTTGAGAGTAGACAGGAAGCTATTTTATCTGAGTCACTGATTAAAATACTGCTTTTATTAATACATTATCTCTATTTGAGTGTATACTTTTTTGGCCAGACTTGCATAGAAGATGCATTCAGCATATAAATCTCATACTCTGCATATTTTTAAACTAAGGCTCCCAAAACCCCAGGGAAAGAAAGGCTGGTAGAATGGGGGAGAATTCTGGAGTTTGGAGACAGATTCAGGATTGTGTTCTTGTCTGTTACCTTACTAACTCTGTGTAACTGATAAATTAGTCTTCTTTATTTGAGCTTCGGATCCTTGGATTTGTAAAATGGACTTAATAATGTCCAAATTGAAGATCAAAAGAGTGGACACCTGTGAAAGAGCTTACAAAATACAAGTGCTCTATGAATGAAGGACTGTTGGATTATCCAATCATAGTAGATTTTTCATTGGCATTTTGGGTAAAGTCAAGGTATATTTTTATCCGATGATGTTAATATAGAATGCCACAAGGCTATTGTTTAGACCTTAGAGTGCTAAACAATAAGGACAGAGTTTTGCCTCAATGTAGCAATGCTTATGTTCCACATATTTGGAGTTTGATAAGATTTATGCAATCCTCTGCAAGGCTGTATACGAAAAAAATCAATAAATGAACCTCAAAGATATTGCCATGAACTTGTAATTGTCAAACAGGTATTGTTTGGGGGACAAAACTTTATTTGATGGAGAATTATATGCAGTCACAGCAGAAAGCTATGCATAGCATGACAGTTTTAACCATGAAATGTTAGTAGGACTCTCCCTCCGTTTCTGGAGAATTTTCCCTCTGATCACTGAGTGAAGAACAGGCCTAGAATAGAAACCGAGAGCCCTACATTGATTTTCTTCCATGGGGCCAGGGTGCTTGATAGTCCCAGGGGAATTCTTTAATATCCCCTCACTTGCCTTTGTTCTGCTTTCTGATGAATTTGGCCACAGGAAAGCAGTGAATCTTGCTGTCTATGGATATAGCTGATTTCAGCACAAGTTGAAGAATTCAGCCTAGAGAAAAAGTGAGATGAGGAAAGAAAAATCCTATTAGGATCATTTTCTTTATTCCAATATGTCCGAGTCTGAGACTTTCTTTCCAGCACATCTGTGGTGACTTTGTCGAGTTGGTTTTTAAATAACTCGAGCAATTGTCCTCTCCTTATTTCTCTTGGGAATTCATTCTACTGTGTAATGGAGCTGACTCTTAGGATGTTCTTCTTGAGATAATAATATTAGAGTGTATAATTTCTTCATAGATTTCCCTTTATTCTATTTTACTTCCATAAAGAAATCAATAAGAATAAAGAGGGGGCTGGGGTTGTGGCTCAGTGGTGGAGTGCTTGCCCAGCATGTGTGAGGCACTGGGTTTGATTCTAAGTGCTACATATAAATGAAATAAAATAAAGGTCCATCGACAACTCAAAAAATTATTTGAGAGAGTGAGAGAGACAAGGGTAAGTAGGAGATGAACTGGGCATGAGAGGAATAGTTGTCAGCTGATGGGGGGAGGGAGGAAGCAGGCCACTCCAGGACATGTTGACTGCAAGGACTGGCTGGTGGGACGTGGACGCAGAATGGATCTGAGGAGGCAGAGCTGTCCGGGTCAATAGCACATTTCCTTCCTGATGTTGAGCTGTCTCTAATCTGGAGTGGGACTTAAGATGTTGACTTTGGAAATCTCTATGGATTTGATCAATGCTTAGGTCGCTAACTTCCAACCGATATTTGAGATTCATTTCAAAACTCCATAGATGTCCATGTCATAACTGAGTAATCCAAGTCAGAACAGCCATCCTGGGGGAACTGGGGAGAGAGTGTGAGGGAGGAAGTGTGACTCTCATCCACACTGTGACTTAGTTGTTGCTTTTCCCATAGACCTGCCTGCTCCCTCCTCCCTGGTTCACACTCAAGGTGCTCCTCTGCTGAACTCTGGCAGGCAGAGCCAGGGATTTCTGAAGGAAACACAAGAGGGCAGACGTGTAGCACACAAGGGGCCTCTATTGTCTCCACGACCCAAACAGAACCAGGTTTATCCCTACTGTGCCTCCTGTCAGGGCAGTCAAGAGCCTAGATTCCAGGGGCATGTTAAAAAGATAAGGGCATCACATGACAAACTTAGGGTTCCCTTGTAAGAAGACAGCCATGAATTGGAGAGATGTTCAAAAGCTATTTTTTTCACATCAGAGAAGGTGTGCACGCTTGAAGCATCTGAGCCTCACTCTACTTTTCACTGTTACTAGACCCCAAAGCCAGCACCCTCAGTGATTTGCTATTGATCTTAGAAAAAAATTCAAAATCGTCCATATGAGCCACAAGACCCTGTCTGGTCTGGGCCTTGCTTGGCTCTCTCCATGTCTGGCCAGTCTTGCTGGCATTCTGGCCACGCTGACCGCTGCCCATTTCCTTAAATGTGTCACCCGCTCTGCGCTTTGGGGCTTCTGTCTGCCGACCTCACACTTCTTCCCCTTTCTCTAAGTCCTACTTACCTCTCCCATGCTTAATTCCTCCATCTTCAGGGAAAACCTCTCTGATCAGACAGGTCTTCTTCTTCTGCTCCCAGACTAGGTGAGTCCCCTATCATTAGCATCAGTGGATTTGCCTCTAGAGCAGGTGTACTTAAACACCCGATTGCATGGTACCAGTGTAGGGATGCCCACTCCTCTGGACTACAAAGTGCACAAGGACAGAGACCTGGTCTGCTCTGCTCACTGCTGTACCCCAGGGTCTGTAAGTGCTTGGTGCTCACTGGAAACTTGCCCCTTTCTACAGGAAAAATGGCCACATAGGTAATAGCCCATGCTCAGAAATAGGCTTGTGTATAGCAGGGTGTGACCCCTCTGGGACAGCCAGACAGTGACCCCAGGAGGCAGAGGCCTGTGTGGTCGTTCCAAGTGATTAGCACCAGCTACTGTTTAAACTGAGTGAAGGAAGCTTTTTCCACCAGGAAACTAGTTTGTTGTTAGTGTAAGTAATCAAAACAACACTCCAAAGCTCTCACAAGAACCTTCTGGTGGTGGGGGGGTGGTGTTAGATTCACAAACACATGATTAGAAACATATACCCCTCCATGCAGTTAAAACATCCTTACAAACTAATCCAATTTCCTGTCTCCTGGTGTTTCACGTACTTGCCCTAACTTCTTCGGAAAAAAAAATTCTGTATTTCAATTGCTAACTCACTGAGAAGTGAACGCATCTTTATTTCTCTGCTTCTTCCCAGCAGTGCACTGTTAAATAATGCTTACAATAATACTTAAGGATAACAACCATAGCATATGTCTTGGGAAAATTAAGAGACTCTTAAGAGAACCTTTTTGTTTTTCTTATAGAGTGGGTCCCTCCCTGGGATATTTAAGTCCAAGCTAACCATGGGCACGATGCGTGAAGAGCCTCGCGGTATTACATAGATAAACACAAATCATCAGTTACCCAGAAGTCGAATCGTTTGAAGATACAAGTAAAGGGAACCAGTAAACAGAAAGCCTAGTGTTGCCCAAGTCACTGAAAATAACAATTTCAGGACAAAGGAGACTGTTCTGGAGACCTTGTTAGGGAAAGTAGTCATGAAGATACAGAGAAACGGGAGTGAGGGGTGCGAAGGGCCCTGAGAAGTGGTGGGCCAGGAAAGTATCTAAGCGGGACTGTGACATCATCACCACCCAAGGAGCAGAGGTTGAGCTGGTGAGGAGCTTCCCACACAGCTGTGGCTGGCATGGGGACTTCAGGAGGTGGCACAGAAACAGTGGCTCATGTTTGCAACTTTTTCTAAAGTCCTGAGAAGGAGCATGAAGGATCACTATTGACCACAGGGGTTGGTACTTCAGTGGCCCAAATGGAACCGCCAAGATGAAGACACCTGTGCCTGATGGAGCCCATCTGGAAAGTTGGGAGAGCCAGGCCTTCACCTTTGACGTGAAGTCCTCCTCCACCCACCAGGGGCCTCTCCTCAGCTGGACTCCTGTTCTCTCTGCCTATTTCCTTTACCAGGCTCTGAGCTTCGGTGCTTCTGATTCTCAGTGTCATGAATGTATCTCTGCAGTTAAATCCAGGAGACTGTGGTCCACCTTCTGCACCGTCTGGGTCACCTCAGGGCAGGGCACAGGGATGGTTGCTACATGAGTCTTACATTTGAAAATGGTCTCACTCAGCATTCAAGTCACCCATGTAGAAACCACAGGGCCCGTCCTACCAATCTTCACTGATGACATGGAATCCCAATGCTCACCTACTAGTTAAAGAGCTCACATCTCCACACCTGGCTGCTTGCTGCAAATATTAGAAGCCACAGAATGCCTCTCTTGGGATCAACTACAATTGTGAAATTTATACTCTTTCTTCTTCTCTCAGTGTTCAAACAATGCTACAGTGGTTTGGACAAACACTAACTATGGGAGATGTAGTTGGTCCAGTGTCTTAGCCTGTTTTGTATGCCATAGCCATGGGTTGGTCAATTTATAAAGAAATTTCTCTTACTGTTCCAAAGACTGAGAAGTCCAAGATCAAGGTTATTGCATCTGGCAAGGGTCTTCTTCTTCTTTTGGTATCAGTGATTGAACCCAGGAGCATTTTACTATGAGCTATACCCCCAGTCCTTTTTATTTTTTATTTTGAGACAAGGTCTTGCTAAATTGCTGAGTGCCTTGCTAGATTGTTGAGGCTGGCTTTGACTTTCGATTCTCCTGCCTCAGCCTCCCTAGTCATTGGGATTACAGACATGTGCCACCCTGCCCAGCTGGTGAGGGTCTTTTTGCTGTATCATTCCATCATGAGAGGTGAAAGAGTGAGAAGAGGTGAGGGGGATGGGGAGTTGAATGTACTTTAATAACAAACCCACCCCTGCCATAACAGCTTTTATCCTTTCTGTTCACCTCTTAAGGGTGTCACTTCACAACACTATTGCATTGGGGATTAAGTTTCCAGCACATGAACTTTGGGGGACATATTAAAACCATAGTACCCCGTGTCATTGCCTGCTGTGTTTTAATTAGCTTCCTTTCTGGGTCATATTGTTGGCCTCCTGCTGGGTGTTCTGAATACTGGGCCATATGGGTGGTCTGGGATGGCTCTTGTGCTTCCTTACTAGACTATGCAAAGATTATTGATTCTTAAAGGCCTTGGAGCTTCATGGAATTACTTTGTTATTTTTTCTGTCTGAAGTAAATCCCTAATCATGCTTGAAGCACTGTACTCTGGTTTAAAAATTCAGGTGCATAATCTAGAGTCAAGATAAAGTAGAAAAATAAATCAGATTCCTTCCTTATTTTTTAACTGAACATTTAACAGGAAGCCAACCAGGAGAACATTGTGACATCTTCAGTTTTAGCTGTTGGGTAGATGAGAGAATGGAAAATGAAGAGAAAGATTTAAATCTGTGCTTTGCTACTACCTAGCCAAGTGACCTTGAACCAGTCATCTCATCTCAAATTTTGTGGTGAATGTTTTTTTCATTGAGAAAATAAAAGAATTACATTAAGTAGAGCAATTCTAAGACCTTTCTGACTTTAACATTCTAGGGAGACAGAGTACACAAACAGGCTTATGAGGAATGGAATTGCCCTAGTCCAGTTGGGAATTTGGACATGACAAATAAAAAGATCTCTAGAAACTGGAATAACTACAAACTGTGGCTCTTTATCTTACCCTGAGAAAGGGCTTCCACCCATGGGTTTCAATGTGCAGAGCTATTATACAAGACAAGTAAAAGACAAAGCAGCAGGAGAGGCAGAGTACTTACTCTATATAATAAACAGAGCAGTTCTAAGCACTTTGAACAGATTATAGTTTTCACAACTCAATAATACAGACAATATACTCCCCATTTAACAGATGAGAAAACTGGAGGCTGAGAAGGTTAAGTAAGGTTAAGTGAATTGCCCAAGATTACAAGATACACAGTAAATTGTATTATCTCAGATTCAAATTCAAAACTTACTTATTCCAAAGTTTTACTTCAAAAACTTGTTTAAAAAAATAAAATACTACAAAATGACAAGGACAGACTATATTCCCTCAATCTGGATTTAGTGCAAATATGAGTAAGGCAATTGATTCTATAAAGGATTCTAGGTGATTGGAAAGAGGAGAGAAATGTTGCCTCATTTTTGTGGGAAGGGAGACTCCCAGAGGAGATGGTCTTTTAAGAGCCTTTTCTGAGTCTCCATGGTACATGGGCCTCATCGCAGTTGAAGGACAATTCTTTCCAATGGGACCATATCATCACCATCATCGCAGTTGAAGGACAATTCTTTCCAATGGGACCATATCATCACCATCATCATTATCACCACCATCATCATTATCACCATCATCACCATCATCACCATCATCACTATCACCACCATCACCACCATCACCACCACCATCACCATCATCACCATCATCACCATCACCATCATCACCACCACCACCATCACCACCATCACCATCATCATCATCACCACCACCACCACCACCACCACCATCACCATCATCACCATCATCACTATCATCACCATCACCACCACCACCACTACCA
>JAJEJO010001031.1:21505-167855 GCA_020662805.1 Glaucomys volans | reverse complement strand
TATGAACATGGATGTGCTGCATCACTGTAATATGCTGATTTTAAATCTTTTGGGTATAGACCAAGGAGTGGGATAGGTGGGTCAAATGGTGGGTCCATTCCAAGTTTTCTCAGGAATCTCCACACTGCTTTCCAGAGTGGCTGCACTAATTTGCAACCCCACCAGCCATGTATGAGTGTACCCTTTTCTCCTACATCCTCACCAACACCTGTTGTTCCTTGTATTATTGATGATAGACATTCTAACTGGGGTGAGATGAAACCTTAGGGTAGTTTTGATTTGCATTTCTCTTATTACTAGGGATGCTGAACATTTTTTTCATGTATCTGTTGATTGCTTATAGATCTTCTGTGAACTGTTTGCTCATTTCCTTAGCCCACTTATTGATTGGGTTATTTGTATTCTTGGGCTAAAGTTTTTTGAGTTCTTAATAGATTCTGGAGATTAGTGCTCTATCTGAAGTTTGTGTGCGAAAGATTTTCTCCTACTCTGTAGGCTCTCTCTTCACATTGCTGATTGTTTCCTTTGCTGGAAAAAAGCTTTTTAGTTTCAATCTATTCCAATTATTGATTCCTGCTTTTAATTCTTGTGCTTTGGGAGTCATGTTAAGGAAGTCTGGTCCTAAGCCAACATGATGCATATTTGGACCTACTTTTTCTTTTATTAGGAGCAGAATAATAGAAGGTCTATTTTCTGGTCTAATTCCTAGGTCCTTGATCTACTTTGAGTTGAGTTTTGTACAGGGTGAGAGATAGGGGTTTAGTTTCATTTTGCTGCATATGGATTTCCAGTTTTCCCAGCACCATTTGTTGAAGAGGCTATCTTTTCTCCATTGTAGGTTTTTGGCACCTTTGTCCAGTATGAGAAAACTAGTCCTGTGGGTTTGTCTCTGTGTCCTCTATTCTGTACCACTGATCTACCTGTCTATTTTGGTGTCAACACCATGCTGTTTTAGTTACTATTGGTCTATAGTATAGTTGAAGTTCTGGTATTGTGATTCCACCTGCTTTGCTCTTCCAGCTAAGGATTGCTTTAGCTATTCTGGGTCTCTTATAAATTTCATGATTGCTTGCTCTATTTCTATGAGGTATGTCATTGGGATTTTATTGGAATTGCATTGAATTTGTATAGCGCTTTTGGTAGTATGGCCATTTCGACAATATTGATTCTGCCTATCCAAGAACATGGGAGATCTTTCCGTCTTCTAAGGTTTTCTTTAATTTCTTTCTTTAGTGTTCTGTAGATCTCATTGTAGAAGTCTTTCACCTCTTTTGTTAAATTGATTCCCAAGTATTTTATCTTTTTTCAAGCTTTTGTGAATGGGGTAGTTTTCCTAATTTCTCTTTCAGAAGATTCATCAGTTATGAATAAAAATGCACTAGATTTAAGAGCATTGATTTTATATCCTGCTACTTTACTAAATGCATTTATGAGTTCTAGAAATTTTCTGGTGGAATTTTTTGACTCCTCTAAATATAAAATCATGTCATCAGCAAATAGGGATAGTTTGAGTTCTTCTTTTCTTATTCATATCCCTTTAATTTCTTTGGTCTGTCTAATTGCTCTGGCTAGAGTTTCAAGGACGATGTTGAATAGAAGTGGTGAAAGAGGGCATCCCTGCCTTGTTCCAGTTTTTAGGGGAAATGCTTTCAATTTTTCTCCATTTAGAATGATGTTGGTTATGGGCTTAGCATAGATAGCCTTTACAATGTTGAGGTATGTTCCTACTATCTCTATTTTTTCGAGTGTTTTGAGCATGAAGGGGTGCTGTATTTTATCAAATGCTTTTTTTGCATCTAATGAAATAATCATGTGATTCTTAACTTTAAGTCTGTTAATGTGGTGGATTACATTTATTGATTTCCAGATGTTAAACCAACCTTGCATCCCTGGGATGAAACCCACTTGATCATGCTGCACTATCTTTTAATATGTTTTTGTATGCGGTTTGCTAAAATTTTGTTAAGAATTTTTGCATCGATGTTCATTAGGGATATTGGTCTGAAATTTTCTTTCCTTGATGTGTCTTTGTCTGTTTTTGGTATCAGGGTGATATTAGCTTCATAGAATGATTTTGGAAGGGTTCCCTCCTCTATTTCATGGAATACTTTGAGGAGTATTGGAATGAGCTCTTCTTTGAAGGTCTTGTAGAACTTGGCTGTGAATCCATCTGGTCCTGGACTTTTCTTTGTGGCAGGCTTTTGATGACTTCTTCTATTTCATTGCTTGAAATTGATCTATTTAAATTGTGTATGTCCTCCAGATCCAGTTTGGGTGGCTCATATGCGTCTAGAAACCTGTTGATGTCTTCCAGGTTTTCTGTTTTGTTGGAGCATAGATTTTCAATATAGCTTCTAATTATGTTTTGTATTTCAATAGTGTCTGTTGTGATATTTCCTTTTTCATCATGAATTTTAGTAATTTGAGTTTTCTCTCTCCTTCTCTTTGTTAGTGTGGCTAAGGGTTTATCAATTTTGTTTATTTTTTCAAAGAACCAATTTTTGTTTTGTCAATATTTTGAATTATTTCTTTTGTTTCAATTTCATTGATTTCTGCTCTGATTTTAATTACTTCCTGTCTTATTCTATTTTTGGTAATGATCTGTTCTTTTTCTAAGGCTTTGAGCTGTAATGTGAGGGGGTTTATTTGTTCATTTTCATTCTTTTATTGAATGCACTCCATGAGATGACTTTTCCTCTTAGCACTGCTTTCATAGTGTCCAGAGATTTTGATATGCTGTGTCTTTGTTTTCGTTTACCTCTAAGAATTTTTTTATTTTCCCCCTGATGTCTTCTGTTATCTATGCATCATTCAAATGAATATTATTTAATCTTCAGGTGTGGGAGTAGTTTCTGTCTTTTATTTTAGCATTGATTTATAACTTTATTCCTTTATGGTTTGATAGAATACAAGGTAGTATCTCTATCTTTTTGTTTTTGCTTAGAGTAGCTTTGTGCATTACATATGGATGTTTTAGAGAAGGATCCATGTGCTGCTGAGAAGAGTGTATTCATTTATTGATGGATGGAATATTGTATAAATGTTAAGTCTAAATTAGCGATTGTTTTATTGAGTTCTATTGTTTCTTTGTTTAGTTTTTGTTTGGAAGATCTTTCCAATGGTGAGAGAGGTGTGTTAAAGTCACCCAGTATTATTGTGTTGTGGTCTATTTGGTTTCTGGAATTGAGAAGGATCTGTTTGATGTACATGGATGTGCCATTGTTTGGGGCATAAATATTTATGATTGTTATGTCTTACTGACTTATGCTTCCCTTAGGCAGTATGAAATGTCGTTCTTTATCCCTCCTAACTAATTTTGGTTTTAAGTCTGCTTTATCTGATATGAGGATGGAAACCCTCACTTTTTTTACTGGGTCCATATGCTTGGTATGTTTTTTCATCCTTTCACCTTTAGTCTGTGGGTATCTTTTTCTATGAGATGCATCTCTTGAAGACAGCGTATTGTTGGGTCTTTCTTTTTAATCCAATCTGCCAGTCTATGTCTTTTGATTGATGAGTTTAGGTCATTAACATTCAGGGTTATTATTGAGATATGATTTGTGATCCCAGTCATTTTGGCTTATTTTTGGTTTTCAACTTGACTTGGTTTCTCCTTTATTTGGCTGTTCCTTTAGGGTAGTTCCTCCCTATGCTGACTTACATTGTTGTTTTTTGTTTCTTCCTCATGGAATATTTTGTTGAGAATGTTCTGTAGGGTAGGCTTTCTATTTGTAAATTCTTTTAGCTTTTGTTCTTCATGGAAGGATTTTATTTCATCATCAAATCTGAAGGTTAGTTTTGCTGGGTATAAGATTCTTGGTTGGCATCCATTTTCTTTCAGAGTTTAAAATATGTTGTTCCAGGCCCTTCTGTCTTTTAGCGTCTGGGTTGAGAAATCTGCTGATAACCATATTGGTTTGCCCCTGAATGTAATCTGATTTTTTTTCTCTCACAGCCTTTAAAATTCTTTCCTTATTTTGGAAGTTAGGTACTTTCATTATAATGTGCCTTGGTGTGGGTCTGTTGTAATTTAGTACATTTCATGTCCTGTAAGTCTCTTGCATTTGATTTTTCATTTCCTTCTTCATATTTGGGAAATTTTCTGATATTATTTCAATGAATAGATTATTCATTCCTTTGGTTTATATCTCTGTGCCTTCCTCAATCCCAATAATTTTTAAATTTGGTCTTTTCATGATATCCCATAATTCTTGTAGACTTTGTTCATGACTTCTTACCCTTTTCTCTGTTTGGTCAACTTTGTTTTCCAGATTAAATATTTCATCTTCAATGTCTAGGTTCTGTCTTCCAGGTGATCTAACCTGTTGGTTATGTTTTGTATTGAATTTTTAATTTGGCTCATTGTTTCCTTCATTTCAAGGATTTCTGGTTTTTTTTTTTTCAGAATCTTTATCTCTTTATTGAAATGATCTTTTGCTTCCTGCATTTGTTCTTTTAACTGTTGATTGGTCCAATCATTCATTGCCTGCATTTGCTCTCTCATCTCATCATTTGATCTCTGATCATTTTAATTATGTGCATTCTGAACTCCCTTTCTGACACTTCTTCTGCCCTGCTGTCATTGTTTCTGTGGATGTTGCATCTAGGTTTGTTTGGGACACTTTATTCCCTTGTTTTCTCTTATTGTTCATGTATCTTCCCTTCTATCATTGAGAATCTGAGGTATTGCAGTTTCCCCCCTATAGATTTATGATGCACCTGCAGGTTTCCAGTACCTCACGTGGGTGTCCTAAGCTGGGCTCCCAGGCAAGGAAGTCTCACGGGTCTACGCACTGTGCTGTCCTCCCTTGGCATGGAAGTCTCACGCGTCTGCGTGGGCTGAGCCTGATGTCTGTCTCTAGGCCCACCTCCCTGGCCTGGAAGTCTGGTGGAGCTCTGTTGGACTGGGCAGGTCCTAGACTTGTGGGCTTACCTCCCCTGCATGGGCGGGAGACTCTTGTGAGTGTCTTAGGTTGGGCTCCCATGCAAGGAAGTCTCATGTGTCTGTTCACTGTTCACTGTGCAGTCCTCCCTGACTTGGGAGTCTCCCCAAAATCATTTTGGAGCTCTTTCAATTGCCATCGAATGGCCAATATGTAGGTGGCACACATAATATCCATGAATGGATTGGTGCCTGAAAAGAGGGAAGATGTTTTGGAGCAGAGCAACACCACCAGTGTCGCAAGGGCTGGTGAGTTGGAATGTATAATCCAGCCTAACTAGGTGGGTCTACAGTGAAAGGGTCTGCACCTGAAGTCCCTTCCTCCTTTAATCCACTCTGACCCTCAGCTCCCATTCTTCTAAAACTTACAAGACAGGACACAGGGGTCTTGAGCATTTGAAGATGAGAATGGCATTAGATTTGGGCCAAGTGGTGGGACTGCTGAGCAATCCCAGATACACTATGATCCTGGGTTTCAACTTCCTTTATCTCCTTTTGGGACTTTGACTAGTAAATATTCACTTTCATTTTTCTTCTTTAGGCACTTATGTCCCTCCCTTCCTTGTTGTCTATTTTCCTTTTGGTTTTGCTCCTGCCCTTTCCTCTTATTTGAAGGTGGATTAGTTAAACAATTGCTCCTTGTGAGTCTCTATGCCCAACTTGACCACCAGTCTTCAATCTCCAAGTCTTTTTTCTGACCACAGATCTCAGATAGCCTGATTCCTGCATGTGCCCCATCACCTGCAGGAGTAGCTGGAAGCTTCTTTTAAGACAGCCCTGATGCAGTATAGATCTCTGTCCCTTTTCTACATTCTCTTATATGAACCTATTTCCTCAAACCCAGCTGCTTTATAGGTCTTAGAGTCTCTGAACTAATGACAGAATTCCTGCCTGTGTCCTGAAAACCAATGGTTGGAGAGATGCTGCTCCAGGTGCCCTTGGTCTAGACCTTCCTGTTCAGTGAGATGATCCAACAAGAGGCCAATAGCTCACTTTAATGGGCAGGATGGATTTTCTAGTGATTGATGACTTTCTTCATAAATTATGGATATGAATCTTTGCTGAGGCCAATGAGTTATTAAGAAGCCATTTTAAGCGGTAAATCCCCTCTCTCACCTTTCTCTGGGTAGCACTGACATTGCTCAGGTCCCAGAGAAATACGGGGCTGCCCTTTGCAGAGATGGTGCTTTCCTAGAAAGCAGATTTTTTACTTGTTGAAGTCAGCAGGGAAGGCTTTAGAGGAAGATCTGTAACTTCAGTCTGGGCAGCCTGGATTCCTTCAGCTCTCATTTAGCAGGAAGGCATGATTGGGATCAGAGCACGCTTGAATTTGAATGAGTTACATGAGTTGAAAAACATGGCTTTTGGATTGTTGTTATTTTTTGTCAAGAGTATTTATTTGTGGGCTGATATAGGAGGAAAGGGAGAGAGAAGAAAATATAGGTAGCAGAGAGAAAGAGAAGTCCCTCCTTTTCCCTCTCATCTCTTCTTCTGGTTTTGGTCCCTGGAGAGAGAGGGAGGGCTAGGGGAGACAGAGAGGGAGCTGCTGTAAGACCAAAGGCCCAGGCAGTTCCCCTTTGAACCTAGGAGAACAAATGCTGTATGGGATGGAGAATGGATCATTTCCCCCTTTTCTGCAGGGAACTCTCCAGCACCTCCCCAGCTATCATCTTAGGAGATAATAAATTGGGCACAGACCCTGATGTTTTCTGTGACACAGGACATGGAAAGAGAAAGATTAGAACAGATGTGCTAGCTGACAGCCCAGGACACATTTTATCTAATTCTGGGGTAACCAATGCACTTCTGAGGACTTGGGTGGCAACAGGCAGCTGTTGAGATCCTGGAGGCCTACAGACCAGGGTCAATTCCTGGATCTGGTGCTTCTTTGAACCTCATGGTTGACTTTGGTCCTTTCTATATTTCCAATTTCTCATCCTCAAAGTGAGGCATTTTGGGGCTAAGGAATCTCTTAGGTCCCTTCCAAATCTGGTACTTAATATCATTCTTGTTAGCCATTGGATGGCGTTAAAATGTTAAGATCATGATTTCAGACGAGGTCAGCCTCTTGCTTAAAACTTCTGACCTGCTTCCCATTGCATGTGGGCTGATGCAGATGCCTTCAAGCTCTGTGAATCCTCCCAATCTTGCCCTTGCCCAGCCCCCGACCTCCCCTTTAGCCAGCCGTCCTGGAGGTCCCCATGCTCCAGGACCTTTTGTATGCCAAGTTCCTTCCACCTCAAGGCTGTTGCTCATGTTGATCCCTCAGCCTGGAAGGAACCTCCCAACATCTTCACAAAGATGAATTCTTATCACATGACCCCTGTCTGGAGGCTGCCTTCTTAGAGAGACCCTCCCATACTGTAATATACACCATGCCACCCCCCACCCCCGCTCTCTATCCACTCTTTCACTTTACCATCTTAGTAACCTTTATATTATTTATAGTGAGCTCAATAGTTATTTCATGTGGGGAAAAGTCTATGAGAAGAGAACCTTGCTTGTTGTTTTTATTCCCAGAGTCTGGCTTACCTTAGGAGTGCATAATCCTTTATACGGGGGATGGCATGAACCTTTCACCAGCAGTAGACCCTGCAAAATTCAAAGTTTCTGACAATTGCCTTGAAAAGGGATATAGATTATGTTAAGACTGAATGAAATAGTCTATGAGAAAGCCCTGAAATATGACAGTTTCAATAAATCTTTTCCCTTAAATTTCTATTAATGTAATTATACTATTTCAGGGATATGTTGTTTATATAAAATAAATATATTACCTTCTTAAAAAAAAACAAAACAAAAAAGGGAGTCTTTGGAATCCCTATCAGCTTTTGGAATTTTATTTACTTTTTCTTAGTCTGACTTCTGAGAGTAGAAAGAGGTTTTTGCCTCCTCAATTCCAGCTAAAACTGAGTGAGAATCAACATAATACTCAGTTAAAATAAGGAGAATGAAGCAGGCATGTGCTAGGCACTTGATATGCAAATTTACCTACCCCACATATGATGCAGGTCTAATCATCTGGGTTTTCAGAAACTGGAAATCAGTGGTGTTCACTCCCACATTTATAGTTATACTTCTAGAAATTCTTGGGTAGGAGGTTAAAGTTAGAAAGCTGTGGGTTCAAAGTCCATATTAATTCTTCTCTGCCTTACTGTCTCTGCATTGGTGTCCTTATGACCACTTTCAGGTTTGATTAGAAGGACTCAAAGAACCCAGCAAAGCTAAGATATTCATGGTTATAGTTTATTACAGTGAAAGTATATAGTTTACAATCAGCAAAGTCAGAAAGCCCAGGAGAGATGAAGCACATGCTTCCAGCTGATCTTTCCCAGTGAGTGGCTTGGACAACATTTCATTTCCCTAGCCATGATCAGTGACAACATGTGTGAAGTTTTGCCAGTCAGAGAAGCTCACCTGAGCCTTGGTGTCTGGGGATTTTTATCAGGTGTCAATCTAATAGGCATGCAGAGTCCTGGGACTGACTTCCACTACCCAGTCTCTAGTCAGAAATGGGCACAAAATTTGAATAAAGATGCACCAGCTTGGAAAATGGGAGAACTCCATTCATAGGCTCCCTTTGTGGAGGCCAGGCCTGGCATTGGGCTGACTTGGGTATCTTGAGACTCAGAGTTGGGCTGATTAGACCTCCATGGAGACGTGGAGGTAGAAGGCTACAGAAGGAGAAGTGGAGGAAGCTGGAGTTGGCCTTTGCGCTCTTCTTTTTTTCCTGGTGTCAATCATCTGCGAGTTAAAAAATATTGAGAAGAGCCCATGATTCCCTTAGGAAGAACATTTCTGGCTGTCAAAATTATATTTCTCTCAGCAGCAACCAAAAATTTGTTATTATTGTGTATAGAAACTAAGTACTCAGTCATAGCATGGCACAAACAGTGAATCTGACCATTAATAACTTTCAAGACATTCATCATAATATTTTTAATATCGTGGCTCCATTTGATGGCAGGATGCCTGCAGAGGTGCTGTTCCCCCCCTAGATTTTGTGTCAATTCAAAGCAACTGAGTACAAAGTCCAAGATGAAGTATTATTCCATGTTTACTTGCATGAGTTTAAATAGAAATAGGTTGAAGTCTAAATTGTGTATTTATAAAATTTTACTAAGCTAGAAGAGGGGAATTGTCCGGATGGGAGGAAGTTGGATTTGTTTTATTGAATAGGAACCGAGCTTCCCTTTATTGGGATTTTTTTTAGTCTCGAGGGGCAAATCATTTAGTGATTTAATATTTGTAGGGGACTAGATGGGTGCTCAGAGATCTGAGTGGAATAGGCTTGTATTGATTACTTATTTTGAGATCCTAAAGGCAGGTAAGGCAAGCAGGCACGTTTTCTTCAACCTAACATCAAAATGTGTTTCTCACACACATTAAAATTCTCATTTTACTGAATTATGGGGCAGGAATATTAATTTCACACAGCAAAACATGGACTGACCAATGTGACTCTTCCTTTGAAATTAACAAACTGCTCATGTTTATGAGTAACACACTCTGGATAGTGAGTGCATTTATCTTTCCTTGCCTCTTTTGGTCATGCCATTTAATCCACAGCTGGTATCTGATGTAAGGGGATGAGTACTTCAGCTGCCAATCTGATAGAGGGGGTAGGTGGCATTTTCTGATTTTTCAATATATAAATTCTGGACTCTAATTTTTGTAGCTAAATTTCATTGCTATCCCCATAATTATTTGTTTGCGTTTTGTTTATCAGTTCTCTTTGCCTCTTTGGCTCATCTGTGAACTCTGAGCCAGACTCTTCAAAAAGTTGAGATGCATAGTTCTACAGAGGGTCAACACCTACATTCTACTGATTGAAAGATTTTATTTTGTAGTTATCTAAGGAAGAGATTGGCAAATGATTGTCCTAAGGCCAAATCCAGCCTACCACCTGTTTTCATAAATGAAATTTAATGGAACACAGTTATCATTCATTTATTCTTCACCTAAGGCTGCTTTTATACCACCACCGCAGAGCTGAGTAGTTATGTGGCTGCATAGTTGTGACTTGTGACCCTCAAAGGTGCTGACCCCTGGATTAGATGATACAATGACTCACTGATAAGTACTCTGAGCTAGCATTTGAAGTGTGAATATTTAGATTGTATTGGTTGCAAAAGCAGGTATTTGAAGGGACTTTTGTCCACTTCTTCCCTGCCCAACCTTATTCAGGGATGACAGAGAAGGTGCTGATCATGAGAACATTCTCCAATAAATGTCCTGCATGCCAACCTCTGTCTCAGCTTTATTTCCTGGGAAACTCAATCTCTGACACATTATATCTATGTCAGCATCCCACAGTTTCCAACATTGTGTGATCACCCTTAAGGACTCTGTTACTTCTTGAAAGAATGTTTTTTTGTCTATATAGCATGTTCTATTATTCTCAAGGGAAATGTTCTTTGAAGGTCCCACTTTTTTCCACTTGGTTTGATGTTGAGCTCACCTTTTACTTCTTACTTGTGGTAAGTTGAACACTGTTAATTTTTTACAATTGCACATTCTGACAGGCATCATCTTAACATTGTGATTACTCAGTTGTTGCAAATAGAGATCACACACATTGATCACACTTTGGTTGTGCTTCTGTGAAGAATGCATGCTGGTGTGTCCCCGTGTGCTTGTTGAGAACTGCTGTGGGCTATGCACATATCATAGCCTGGGTGTGCTAAGCCAGAGAAAGAAAAGGAAGGAAAGGCAAAGAGAACTAATATTTATTGGCTACAAGCTGTGTGCTCACTAGGCTAGGATTTTATTTATGTCATTTTATCTGCCAATCAACTTTATTTACAAGTACCATTAGGCTCATTTACAAGGCTCAGGGAGGTTAAGAAATTCATAAAGTACTGAGAAAAAGGAGGATTTAAAATCCAAACAGCATTTACTTAAGTTCCATGATTTTTCTCTGGAAACATGCTTTTATCCAGGAGTAGGAGATGAATGAATAGGTTTAGTGTGTGCGTGCATGTGTGTGTGTGTGCGCCTTTTAGAAGAAATATATAATTGATCTATAAAGTGTTTCGTGGCTGTGTGGATGTACAAATTAAGAGTGAGGATTCTGGCTTCAGAGTACTTAAATTAGTTGTGCATAACTGGACAAATTTCTTAATTCCTCCATGCCTTTCCCCCATCCATAAAAGAGGAATACTACCAGTAGCTAATTGACAAGGTTAGTTAGCTGTGGGTAATCCATGAGATAAAGAACTGAACAGGGCCTGGCACAGTATTAGCATTCAGTAAATGGAAGTGGTTTTAAAAGTTATTAGCATATAAGGATTGTACTCAATGAATGGATCAAAACATAGAATGTACACTTAAATCATTTGGCATTTAAAGAAATTACCTAGGTCCCAAATACAGAGCATCTGTTAAAGTACATTTGGGTGTAGCTTTGACATTTGTATTTTGAAAGGAAAAATCTTCTGAAATGAAGCTATTTATTGCAAACCAATAGGTAAGGACAATTCAATTACGAAACACAAGTTCCCTTAGAAACGTATTTCTGAGATTCTGTGATTCTAAAGGTGAGTATTGGCTCTTTAAGATAAAATGCTACAGATCACTCATTCTTAACAGAGGAGATATTACCCTCAAGGGGGAGAAAGTGGTGCTTTTAAGGGGGAGGAAAAAATCTTTTAACATTGGATGTATATATACAATACATAAATAGATAAATGGAATATCTGAAATATTACAGTTTCATTGGAGGGTGACAATTAGGGGAAAAAATGTCTAAAAGTGCTCCTTAGGGGGCTGATGATGAAAAGAAGACTGAGTGGATTTGATCTTAATCTTAAAGGTACACATTTCCCACCTGCTTTTCTGCATGACTAACTCATATTAATGCTACTCTTGAGCTGTAAGTAGGAAAAATGAGAGTTAACTGGTAGTCCAGGGATATAAGAAAAGAACCCTTTGGTTTGAAAATGGCCATGGGCTATGATGATTGAAGGTAGATGCTTTATATTTGAGAGCTGTTTATTTTTCTTCACCTTGTTTAAATCTGATGATTCTTTTTTCTTTCAGCCCACCTAATTGCTTTATGTGTGGTCTAGAAAACAGTATTGAGAGTCAGGTATGGTGGTACACACCTGTCATCCCAGCTACTCAGAGGCTGAGGTGGGGGGATCACTTCACCCAGGAGTTCTTGATCAGCCTGGGCAACAGTATTAAGTCCTTGTCTTAAAAAACAAAAACAAAAGAGAAAGAAGAAAGAAGAGAAAAGGAAAGGAAGGAAGGAAGGGAGGGAGCGAGGAAGGAAGGAAGGAAGGAAGAAAGAAAGAAAAGCAAGCAAGCAAGCAAGCAAGAAAGCAAGAATGCATCAGACATAGGAGGCAACAAGATCTCACAACCAGAGAAAGTGGTATTTCTTCTGGAATCATATATTAGAGTTCTCAGAAGAAAGCTACAGAGTGGTTGGGCATAAATAATGTGGGAAATGCTCATTAATCAAGACTTGCTTGCCTGTTTCTCAAGCAACTTATGGGCAATATAGTTGGAATTTTCTATTTCCGTCAGTCTCTCACACTAAGCATCTTGAATTAAACTTTATGGACAACTCTCCTGTAGATTTATTGCATTAACTGCAAGAACATCTACCTCCTCAAATGCTGGGCAGAGGGAACTTAAGCTGCAAAACAGGTGTGCCTGCTTGTCAGGGATCATGGCAAAGACAAATAATCAAATGCCAGATGTGTGATTTCCTGGAAACTTTTTGTAAGACTATGCTTCATGTCAGGATGTGAACTTTGAATGTTCACACTGTGAATATTTATTTTAGGAGGACTGATTCCATCCCTCCCTTTTGTGTTCCCAAATAAATGCATATCCAATAGACATGTAACTTTAACTGAAGAATTGAACCTTTGTTTGCATTTTTAAAAGCAAACAGTATAATGTTTCCAAAACTGTTTAAGTGAGTAATGATGCATCCCTATTATGGTATACTAAGTAATGGTTAATATTATTTATGCAATATTTAAAGGCATAATAGGAAAGATTTGCCAATACGTAAGTTAGTAAAAAAGTCTGTGTTCATTTTGAAACTATAATAAACTCTGTTTTGTTAAAAAGAAGCTGAGTACATAGCTAAAATATTAATTTATATCATTATATCCTGTTATCATCTATCACTGCATAGGTACATATAAGGAATGAAGAAGGATTTATAAGAGAATGCATTTATCTTTTCAGGGTAGGATTTTGGTTCATTCTTATTTTCATCCAAGTGTTCTTTTTCCTCATGTAATTTTGAGCATTCACCTCTAAACATCTCTTACTTTGCCAATCATAATCAAGTAATAAATGTTATTGAAAGAAGAAGCATAATTATTCCAGGCCATGTTTTCCTGCTTCACATTTCCCAGTTCTAGTTCCTTAAAGGCAACCAGTAATAAAATAATTCTTGATCTTTATTTACTTTAAAAATAAAACCTACTCTAATCCTCCTACCCAGAGACATTAATTATAGATATTCTGCTCTATATCCTTTTAAAACTGTGTTACACGTATGTGTGAGCATGCATATCTACTAATTTCTTTGGAAGGAGAAATAATTTTCAGTTTGCTATTGAATCACTGTTTCTTTAAAAGCAAAGAACCTAAATATTCTAAAATGAGAAAGGTAAATAAGGGAACCTTTCAACCATGGAATGCTGAGACACCATTGAAAGGATTTATATGATTATTTAAAGGTACAGGAATATTTCCTAATATTTCACCTACTAAAAAAGTCTATATGAAATTATAAAATCAGAATGTTTCCTATTTTTGTTAAAAAGGTATTTATCTGTATGTCAGGTTCTCAAGAGAAATAAAACCAATAGAACACACACACACACACACACACACACCCACACACAGGGGGGAGTTGGCTCCCATGGTTATGGAGACTGAGCAGTCCCACAGTCTGCCATTTGCAAGCAGGAGAACCAGGAAAGCTGGTGGTGTAATGCAGTCTAAGTTGGAAAGCCTGAGAACCCAAGGACTGCTTGTGTAAGTCCTAGAGTACAAAGACCTGAGAAGTAGGAGCTCTGATGTCCAAGGGCAGGAGATGATGGATGTACTATTTCAGAGAGAGACAGAGATAGAGACAGACAGAGAATTCACCTTTCTTCTGTCTTTTTGGTCTATTTGAGCCCTCAACTGGTTGGATGAAGCCCACCCACAATGGTGAGGGTGGCCTTCTCTACCCAGACTACTGATTCCTCTTTTGGAAACTCCCTGACAGACCCGTAAATAATGTTTTACCAGTTTCCTGAGGATTCCTTAGCTCAGTCAAACTGACATATAAATCTAACCATCACATTATCTAAAAATGTCTTTATTATTATACATCATTGTACACATAAAGAACCAAAAAGACGCTTAACTGGTCAGACAAAGGAGTAGTTTGAGCCAGACACTTAGGAAGAGAAATCCTAGAGAATGGCACCACAGAAAATGAGAGGGGGATGTTTCACATGAGGAAGGGCGGAAATGTCAAATGGCACTAAGATGTCAAATAAGATGAGGATCCTCATCTCATTCTCTGGTTTTGATAATGAGGTTATAAGGCAAGCCATTTCTTCTGATGCATTTTAATTACTTAAACAATCTTGGCTCTTTAAAAAAATTTTTTGTGTGTAGTTGTAGATGGACAGCATGCCTTTATTTTATTTGTTTATTTTTAGGTGGTGCTGGGGATCGAACCCAGGGCCTCACACTACTAGGCAAGTGCTCCACCACTGAGCCACAATCCCAGCCCCCAGTCTTGGCTCTTTGTTTAAAATTATCACAGTCAACTATCTCCTGAGAATAAAGAAACATTTTTTATCTCCCTGAGCAGGAACCCAACATTTCTGAGACACGTCTTATAATAAGTACAACATATTTATCCATTAGCTCTACAAATGCAGATGTTTAAGGGTGAATGCTCAGAAATTACATGAGGAAAAGGAACACTTGGATGAAAATAAGAATGAACCCAAATCCCAACATATTTATCCATTAGCTCTACAGACAGGCACTGTATCAAGGGATGTCCATGGGCCTCATAGATTTCATGTGCCTCCCAGTGGGGATGCCCCGAGGAGATCACAGCAGCACTTTGGTGGGATTCTTGGCAAAAATAAATAATTAAATAAAAAATTAAAAGAGTCCAAATCATGATAATACGGTAGAAAACTCTAAAACAAGGGAACTTCTATAAAGGAATTGAATTTTACTAAAACAATGTCAAATTCATGAAAGAAGGAAAAACCCATTACATGCTGAATCAAAGAGACATGATATCTATATTCGATACATGACCCTAGTTTGCATACTGGCTCTCTAAAAGATATTATTTATAGATCCTGGAATAGACACTGATTTTAAAAATGAATCATTAGGTTCATAGGAAAAGATTTCCTAATGTAAAGGTAACTCTTTACTTGCTTAATATAGTAATGAAGTTCTGGGCACTAGCCTAAGTACTTTGCACATGTAATCTTATTTAGGTCTTAGCATTCTGTTAATTTTTATGTCTTCAAACCTATATGAGCTTTTAAGCTCACTCTGAGCTTTTAATCTTCTTGACAAAACTGAAATTGAACTCCCAGTTCCTTTTGTTGCAGATGAATCAGGCAAAGTTATGGAACAGGTGCCTGGATTTCCTAAGATGCAACAGAATCTGATGTTTCTCTGTAACTCCTAATATGTGCAAGCCATGAAATCAAAGCTCTGACAGTAACTCAAATGGTCACACCCACCCTAATCTTTTTCTTCTGTTAAACCAGTTTGGCTCCACTCATCTTTGATTTTCTATTTCTGCTAAAGTAGCTTATGGACCTATTTTAGATTATATCTTTCATTCTCAAGAAATATTTGAATGGCTCAGCTGGTGCTAGTTAGTAAGAAATACAATGAGAACAAAAGATAAGATTCTGAACACAACTTTGCCCTGATCTTTTTAGACAGTAAAACCACAACATGACATTTATAAATTGCATGTTGAATTTCATCTCATGTTGGATTTTATTCTCACTCAGAGAAGTGATCTAAAAGTCAAGAACAAGACTCAAGACAGCAGCATCAGCAATTTGGGCGGAGTTGCAGTTGGCATATCTGCCTCCTACTTCAAGGTCAAGGGAATTGTCAGAAGCTAGACACTGACCCCCTCAAGGAGGCCACATAACTTAGAAAGATAAGACTGCTTATGGCCCAGTAGAATAATGGAATCCAATAATGGGACATAGAGTATCTTTTTGTTTTTTCCTGCTTGGGTCAATGGAGACTTGCTGGGGATTGAACCCAGGGCCTTGTGCTTACGAGGCAAGCACTCTACCAACTGAGCTATATCCCTAGCCCATGCAGGCTTATTTTATCATTACAATAATTTTGCAACTGTTATAGGGATGGTTTCATAGTAGTGTTCTGTACCCCTAGAAATCTCCTTGCATTTTTCTGGACTTTCTCAATCTATGAGTTTGCACCTTATTGCAGTGGGGTATGCCAAGGGAGAGGAGAAGCTCAGGTGTCATTCCTAAGCATGACTTGTGCTTAAAAGTTTAATTTGTAGTCCTGTGTTTTTCCAGCATAAATCATACTGTTCCAGTGAGGGAACTGGTTATATACCTTTTTCAAAGATATTTTCCCAACTAATGGTCCTATCTTGCTTACTATTATACTGACAGAAAAACAACTGTAGTGACTTTTAAACTAATGATATAATCCATGGGTAATTTCCTCTAAATACCTCAGAGATGTGAATGAATGAATCATCTATCATTGCCAGAAGCAATTTCCTCAATGGGTTCTCCTTGTTGGAATCCCAGTGTGTTTCCGATTGGATAAAAACTTTCAATTGAAATATGAATAAAATCAGCTCTGCAGCAAAACCTAAGCCCTAAGGGGAGACAGCTGGGAATATAGTTTGAACTTTCCACTTCCAGGAGCTTTTGTGATCCACGTCTCTCTTCTGTGCACAGAAAAGTATTTTGTGAAGACACATAGTGCTATGGGTGGCTTTCAACACTTCTTCCCTGTTTTATCCCCCGTGGTTGGGTTGGCTTTCTCTAATGGGCTGGCATTCTACAACATATTAATCATATTCCTCCAGAGGTTTCTTCCTTTTCAGTCACAGACATGCAGATATTCTTCAGGAAATCAAAGATCTCAACAAACCCAATGGCAGCTCCTGGGATGTTGCATAGAAAGTAAAAAGCTGCATTCCAGGATCAGACAGATATTCTTTTGCTTTTAACTCTATCCTGCTGGTATTTGTAGTGTGTGTGTGTGTGTGTGTGTGTGTGTGTGTGTGTGTGTAGTGGAGATCTTTTTCTCTCTATTTGGAGCAAGTCTTAAATAGGCAATTCTGCTATCTTTGTTTGCCCAAGTATTCCATTCCCTGACCTGTTTCTAGGTCTTTTCTAGAAGAGAAATAACCAAAACAATCTTTTATGAGTAACTTAAAACTCAAGGAAGAGAATGAATTATACGAAATCAAAGTCTTGGTCCACATGGACTCAGACTCTAAACTATGTATTATTTTTTTGTACTGGGAATTTAACTCAGGGATGCTCTATTACTGAGCCACACCCCAGTCCTTTTTAATTTTTATTTTAAGATAGGGGTTGCTAAGCTGCTGATGCTGGCTTCAAACTGTGATCCTCCTGCCTTAGCCTCCCCAATTTCTAGGATTAGATGGCATGTGCCATCGTGCCTGGCTGTAACATTTTCTAATGCTCCTTAATTTCCATTATGAATACAAAATATATCTGGCCTTATGCTGCTCTGATCATGACAGTTATATTTGTCCTTCCAAGGAGAGACAGGCACCTTATGGACAGAAAGGGTGCATCAAGGTCACCTTGATGTACCTTAGGTACGTGATGTAGGCTGAGTACCCTCGTAATTGATGTCTGATGCACTGAAGGCTGGCATTGCTCAATAAAGACTAAGAAGAGATGAGAGGGTTTGTGAGTGAGGTAGTTGTTTTTGACCATCTGATTAATAGGTTTGGGGGGGGATTTAGAGCAAATGAAAGACAGTCTGTAATATGGAAATAGAACTTGGGGTAATGAATCATAAAATGGGGACTCTGGTCCCTTCTCTGACACTTAATTGGCTAGATAATTTTCACTGACCTCATCAAATGAATGGGGATAAACTTATTCACATGTCCCCTTGACTCCCATTAGGCTCAGGAGGTGAGGAATGTAGACACTCTGGTGTCACAGATACCCAAGCATCACTTTTATTTTTATTTTTATTTTTTATTATTATTTTTACCAACTTCATTTTGATTCATTGTACACATATGGGGTACAACTTTTCATTTCTGTGGTGGTGCATGATGTACATTCATATCATTATTGTTAATCATATATGTACATAGCTGATGTCTGTCCCATTCCACCATTTTTCATACCCCCTCTCATTTCCCTCTACATAATCCAAAGTTCCTCCATTCTTCTCTCATCCCCCAACCCCCCAACCAGATTCACTTTTGACCTTAAGCTGTGCTGCTGGGACCCTGGATTAACCATAGAGATAATTATACGATACTGAAAAGAACAAGAGACACAGTAAAGGAGCAGGTGCAAAGATTAATTAGCACCTGATATTTTTTAAGTTTGCAAGGAGATGAGGAAAACGTTCTTAAAATAGGCAGCCTTCTTCCATAGACACTTGTTTGGCAGAGGCTGTATTCCAGGAAAGTGTTATATTGATCATTAAAGAATAATGATAATAGCCACCATTTATTGAAGCCTGTTATACACTATTCCAAGCAACGTGTTGGGTATGATCATCACTGGATGGGCTTGATATTATTATTCTCACTTTACATAGGATGAAATTCAGGCTCAGAGAAGTTGAGTAACTGTCCTAAGTCCACTCAGAATATGAAGAGGCAGAAGGAACAAATATTATCAAGGCATGGACCTGGAATCAGCATGTGCATCCATTATACCTGGGCTGCCTTCCTATTCAGGTGGCTTTATATTTTATGGGACCAAGGGTCATCTCCACATTAAGTTGTTTGGTTCTTTATAGCAGGTGACTCTGTGAGCACCAGTTTGGAAACTCTGCTTCTGATGCTCATGGTGTGTCAGATCAGGACAGTGTTAACCTCTCTAGCTAGTTTTCTGGAAGTTTTATGGCTTGTGAGGGGGCTATTCCCTGCTAAAACTAAATGCATGATCAATGCCACACCTATCCCAATTCAAAGACAGTGTAAATATTGTAAGGTGACTGGATTCAGGCAACCAAGACCAACAAGAGAAGCAGCTCTTAGAGATCCACAAAGAAGGATCCAGACTGGGGATCATTCTGGAAAAACTAGCACTTCCTGCCAACAGAGGGCACTTGGGTGGAAACCCAGAGCAGCTTGAGAGCCAGTCCTAGGAATCCTGCCTGCTGCATGCAAAAACCTGGTCTTAGAGCCAGTCAGAGCATACAGGTGACCCTGATCCTTGGCTGGGACAAGGATGGACCCCACAAAGCTTGCACATGGAGAACAGCTGGATATGCAGTGGCAGGTGTTTCTATGACCAAGAGTTCTCTTGGACTTGAAGGAGTTGCACGCTCCAGAGCTCAGATGTAAGAAAAACAAGGAAACATAAATGGCCTGCTTACAAGGTGGGTGACAGGACATGGGAGCATTCATGGTGACACCAAGTATTCCTGTGGACATGTGGTCCAGGCCTGGGAAAGAACAAGCTTGCATCTCTTCCCCTACAGCTAAGAACCAACCGACCCTGACTTGCACCCCCATGCTTCATTCCACTGTCTATTTCAAGAGAAGCTAATACCACGCTCTTTCAGTTTGAGGTTAATGTACTTCATGCTTCCTGTATTCTCTGTAAGTATAGATGTCACTCTTGACAGAGGATTGGCGTAATCTCTATGAAGTATTTCTAAGAATGCAACTTGTGGCTGTGAGTCCTGCAGTAGTAGGCTGTCACTCCATCCATGCCATCCCACCTAGAGGGAAAACCAACCATCGTCATGTTCTCAGGCTTCAATGAACAGGTGACTGCCCATGAATGAAAAATCAGCTTATTTCAGAATCATCCCTAAATTTCAAACCCAAATGGCAATCTAAATGGGAGCCACTGCTTTTCTGAATTATTACCAAAGATCAGCATTGTTATGTTCACTCATGGGAGATTGAAATCTCTGTGCTGGGGAGTAAGGAGAGCTGGGTTCTCATCCCAGATCTTTCACAGAGGGTTAGATTTTGCTGTTTAACTTATCTGGATCTCAGTTTACTCATTTATACTGTGAAGATTAGACCAAATTCTCCTGTACAAACTTTGAAGGTATAACTAATAAATTAACACATGAGCATTTTATTAAAGCATTTCAAATTGTGGATGTAAATAAAGTTAGTAATGTTTAGCTTCTATTTTTTTTTGTTCCAGATGTCTAAAATTATATTAAATGTAGGAGTAATATTATATCTACCATAAACTTTCTTCTGGGTTTCTGTATGTCATTTAATGATGATGGACATCTTTGGAATTATGACTTAAATAATAAGTAGGTATGTCATTCCCTGTTTAGTTTATTGGATGTTGCTGTCTAGCACCATACAGTCTATAAAAAAATGTAAGTTATTCCCTACCTTTGGGTATGATAGAATTCAAGGATACTGCCCTACCCTCAGTGACATCCCCACCCAGTCCTACACAAATGGTTGTCAACAAGATGAATGGAACCTTCTAATAATGCCCTTTGATTCTTTTGTGAGGGAGAACACAGGCGCTAGTCTGAAGCAATATGCTCTTACATTAAGTACTCTGGGGGAAAAATAGCTGCAAAGTGCTCTTCTAACACAAGGCATTAGAATGACTGATGAATACAGCCTCATCACTGTTGCACCTCCACGAGAAGAATTGTGACATTTATTTTGAAAAAGAAGCACAACACAGCCTGAAATCACCCTTTGTGCAGAATTTTAGCCATTGTATAGAAGTGTTTGAAACAGCCCAGGTCTGAGTGGAAGCACTTGCCAACTTAATGGATTGCACTGCATGCTGGAAGGAAGACCCAAGAATCCAGTGTGGGATTCATGTTCTGTGTTTGTTCCGTGAAGGTGGGTTCCCTTCCTTCCCAGGATGGCCCTTATAGTTAGCCACATGCCTGGGAGGCAAAGTCTATGTGTTTTTTACTTGAACTGTACCTTCCTTTAAGACCCCAAATCCCTTTATCCTTATGTACTTATACTATTGTCTATTTCCCCCTGCGTGTCTCTTCATTCCAAACAGACTGTGAATCTTTGCTGTCATTGCCCATCCTTTCCACTCCTTTCATTTCCCTCTTTTGTGCTGAGAAGGGCGCCTGGCATAAAGAGATGCTCATAAATATTTATCAAATGAATGAACATATGGATGGGTGGATGAGCAAGTGGATCTAATTTTATTTTTTTAGATGGAATTTTAAAAAATTCAATGAGAAATCAGATATAGAAAAAGTATAAAGACTAACGTGATGAATATCTGTGGACTCCCCATTTTGGCTCACACTATGAATGCCTTCTGCCCCTCCCCAGTCATATCTTCCCTTCCTTTGCCTCAAGAAAGTCACTCTACTGAACTTAGTGTTTATCGTTTCTGTCTTTATTCTTCATATTTTTACTACCTCTGTATGGATCCCCAACAAAACTTCATTACTGGCCCGCTTTTAAAATTTGCAAAATATCATCATATACTTCTGAAATGTGCATTTATAATCAAAAGCATATTTGTGAGATAAATGGTGTTGATATACATCATTCTAGTTTGGCATCTTCTCTGCTGGATGGTATTTAACTGTATGAATATATCATAATTTATTTATCTGTTCTCTTATGGATGGAATTACACCACACACTGTCAGGAACATTTTTATTCATCTCTCCACTAGCACCTGTGGTTAGAATTCTGCAGGGCACCATCATGGGGAGTTAAATTGCTGGGTTGCAGGGGATCTATGTCCCCCAATGCTTCTAGGATGGGTGTTAGTGATCCAGTGCAGTTGTACCAATTTATACTCCTACAGGCTGGCATTTGCAAAACTTCAGTTTTCTAACATTAGTACCTACCTCTTTAGGTGCTGACTTTTTTTTTTTTTTTTTTTTTTTTTGGTGGTGTTGGGGATTGAACCCAGGGCCTTGTACATGCGAGGCAAGCACTCTACCAACTGAGCTATATCCCCAGCCCCAGGTGCTGACTTTCATGAGAGGATGGTCTTTGCTGTCAAGTTTGCCTGGGGTCCTTTGAGAGGTGCTGGCATCTATTCAAGGGCTGGGGCTCAGGCCCGCAGTAGCCTGCGTGGATTCCTTTCCCCCCACTGCTGATTCAAGTGGAGCTGTCATCTTCCTCACTATCTGAAGTATTGGAGGTCTTCCTCCCAACCCTAGCCATCTATATGCCACTCAGGAAAACACAGGTTACAATGAATCAAAATGCAGTCTGTTAAAAAAAAGAAGGCTGCCTTTAACGGCCAAGAGTTACCTTCATATAAATGTGGCCCGTGTCAGCAGGACGGATTGTGACCCTTTTTATGTGCTTCTGTACTCCTTGTGTTCTGATGCCCTCAAATACTGTTACAATGTGTTGTGGGACCACAGCACCATAGGGCGACAGTATTACAGCTAAGATTCTGTGGTTTTGATAACAGCAGGTTTCAACTTAATGCCTCCTAACTGCAATTTATTAAAGGCTATAATCTTAAAAATAGAGGGTATTAAATCAGGCTATGTAGTATTCAAACCATGTTAGATAATCATGTAAATAAGTATTTGCTGCACAAAATATTGTGTCATGATTTGGGGCTGAGGTTTTTTTTTCCCCTCCTACTAGTTACTTTTTTCCTTCAAATGGGAGAAGGATTCAAAAGAAGTTAAGCACATTTAAAAACATTTTTATATATATATAATTGATCTTTTTGTCCAATTAGGATTTTTTTCTTCTTTCTTCTAATTTGTTCTAATTAGCATGACAGCAGAATGCATTTTGACTCATTGTACACAAATGGAGCACAACTTCTCATTCCTCTGCTGGTACCTGACACAGAGTCACACCATTTGTGTAATAGAATGTGTACATAGGGTAATAATGTCTGTCTTATTCCACCATCTTTCCCATCTCCATACCCCCCGCTTCCTCACTCTCCTCCGCCCAATCTGAAGTTCCTCCATTCTTTCCTTACTACCCTCCATTATGGATCAGAATCCACATATCAGAGAAAACATTTGGCTTTGGTTTTTTGGGATTGGCTTATTTCACTTAGCATGATATTCTCCAACTCCATCCATTTACCTGCTAATGCCATAACTTCATTCTTCTTTAAGGCTGAGTAATATTCCATTGTGTGTGTGTGTAATATATATATATATATATAAATATATATATATTTATATATATATATCATATTTTCTTTATTCATTCATCTATTGAAGGGCATCTAGGTTGGTTCCATAGTTTAGCTATTGTGAATTGTGCTGTTATAAACATTAATGTGGCTGTGCCACTGAAGTATGATGATTCTAAGTCCTTTGGGTATAGACCAAGGAGTGGGATAGCTAGGTCAAATGGTGGTTCCATTCCAGGTTTTCTAAGGAATTGCCATACTCCTTTCCAGAGTGGTTGCACCAATTTTCAGTTCCATCAGCAATGTATGAGCGTACCTTTTTCCTCACATCCTTGCCAACACTTACTGTTGCTTGTATTCTTGATAAATGCCATTCTGACTGGAGTGAGATGAAATCTTAGAGTAGTTTTGATTTGCATTCCTTTAATTCCTAGAGATGTTGAACGTTTTTTCATATATTTGTTGATCGATAGTATATCTTTTTCTGTGAAGTGTCTGCTCAGTTTCTTAGCCCATTTTCCTGTTAGGATTTCAAGTTGCTTATTTCTGTTTTTTTGCCTTGTTTCTAATGTAAACTCTTTTCTTGAAAAAAGGAGCCCATATAGAAAGAACACCAATAATAATAATAGTGCAGATTGATGAATTCCATGAGGTGAGCCCTTGTGACAATGGTTGGATCAAGAAACAGAATATCACTAGAACCTCAACCTCAGTCACACACCTTTGCTGTTATTGCACCCCCCACATCCAGGGGAACCACTGTTGGTTTACTTTTTCCTACTTTAATCTAAACTTCTCATTTTATATATGAATTCAGTAAAAGCCAGAGAGATGAAATGACTCATCCAGGTCACACACAGAGTCAGTGAAGATCGTGGTCTGGAACTTGGGCCCCTGGATGCCTTATCCAATACCCATCCAATCATGACTTAATCCAGTTGTTCTTATTTTTTCTTCCACTGAAGCATGTCAAGAAACGCAGTGATCTATTGAATGGCACACCTTCTCCCTGCACTGCGAAGGTTATCTGTCCTCCACCCATGCCAGGTTCTCTCCTCTGCTAGCATGTCTCTTCTCCTGGAACTTTGCGCCTTCTACACATGGGGAGCAGACTCAGATGCATGGACCCATTTAGGACCTTATGATGAAAACATGAAGCATGAAGCAATTCCTACCCAGCACTCTTCGGATGGAAATAATCCATTTGGAAGCACATTAGCTCTCTGTGCCTCTCTCTGAAGGAGGAAGTCATGACAGTAATGGATGCATATCAGGACTTTAAAACTCTTTGGGCTGGGGCTGGAATCTGGTCACATTTGATACACACTGAAATTTCTCATCCAGATTGAAAGCCCTCTCCAGGGTAACAGTCCCTGAAGTTGTACTTCATTAGAGTTTCAGAGTAATGTGGGGTAGTAGAAAGCATTTGAAATCTCAGAGTCAGATGATCCAGAATTTTATTTCCAGTTTTCTGTGTACAAGCAGGGTTCTCTCAGCTCTCAGACTTGTTCCTCATTTGTAAAATGGGAAGAATAAGGTTCATGTCAGTGTTTGTGGCAATGATATGAATCAGTATAGCGTCTGGCACCGAAAGAACTCTCAGCAGACATGAATTTCTTACTCCAGTATCAGAACGGGCCAGCAGTCTCCCTTTAGCATGCATTTCACTGATGACAATAGTATTTGGTACTGGGTTGATAATATTCTTTCAAAAAATATATGGCAAGGACTGTTTCTCCTAGTTAGGAGAGGACTCTGTTGAATTTTCAAATCAGGAAAAAAAGCTATGTATTGTTATCTCTGGAAACATTCCCTTCCATTCAACTCAGGTATTAGTAGACATCTCATGGAGGTATTGAACTAACTTTCTTAGCCCAAGGCATTAAGAACTTTAACTTAATTTTCCCTGATATCAAGGGTCAATATGGCTTCCAATGACATTGGTATAATTCAAGTAAGAGGATAATTAAAATATATAAAAAGAACTGTGATAAAGCAAGGACAGATGCTAGGACAGCATTGAAGAGGCTCAGGTGTCTGTATTCATTCCCCAGGTGCCTTGGAGATTCCAGGTTTCAATTTATGATTCTAATATGCCTTCTAGCCAGGCTCCAATTACCACTGGGATCTCTTCTCACTCAGTTAATACAAATATTTGATAATTCCATTCCCAATGTGTCATTAATAGCTGACTAAAGGAGTTAGCTTCAAAGCATGCATATTAGGTGTCGTATGAGAGAGGTGGAGAGGAATATTCTAGTGAGAGGGAAGGCGCTTGCCATATGAGACACTTATTCCAACTTCTGCCACTGAGGCTGAAGATGAACTTCTCATTCAAAGACACCTCCCTTTATCATAATTATGAATATATGTGCACACACACCCTCCACAGGAAACCAGGACCTCAGCCTCAGAAGTTCGTTGCTCCTGCCTCACTTTGTACTGATAAGTTCTTCTTGAGATTTCTGTCAGGGAGACTCTGCTTAAAGTTATACACAAGAACTTTCCAGTCCAACTTGTTTTCTCTCCAACTCCTAAGTAATGTGAGAGAAACTTATAACACATTAAGAAAATAATTTATTTCTTAGACAAATCTCAGACTTTAAGCATTTTTACATTAGTAATTTTAAGAAAGTAGCTATGGAATTAGGGAAATGTTTTCACTAGTCAGCAACTATTTTACTTAGAACATACAAAATCAATCTTAAAGAAGGAAAATAAAACAGTGGTCATTAAGAGCTTTACTGGGTCAAATGAAAGTTTCAAGTCTTATTGGAGATGCATGAAGAGACCCTAATAGGAATAGGCTTTATGGACTACATGTCCATTTAAAACAGAGGTGGACAGTGCATTTGTGGGGAAGAACCTGAACTGTCTGGATTCTCACTAACACTCCTGACTTACTAACTTACTAAATTCAGCCTTTCGTTCGTTGAAATTGAGTTGCCTTTTAGCTATCACCAGGTGATTCTTATTCATAGTAAAGTTTGAGAAGCACTAGACTCAACAGATTTCTGTTTCTTCACTCCATTCCAGTTCCCTGTAGTGAACTCCAGCCACTCAGGCCTTGCAATGGCCGCACCTGTCAGGCAGACACGCTGTCAGAGCAGCGCTGATTGCATGGCCCCCTCCCGATCAGCTCGCCTCGGTAGGCAGCAGGCGGGTGCTGGGTTTGCCTTGCAATCCCACCCTTGCCTGGGCTGCCTACCAACCTATGGTCCAACCTCGTGGGGCTCCCTCACTGGTGGCTGGGTGCAGGATGTGGGGAAGGCGAGGGGGGATGACAGACCCCCCCCTCCTTCCCTGTAACTAGCCCGCTATTGGTCCATTAGGCAACCTGTCATCAACAGCCATTGGCTGATCCCTAGTCTGCCAAAATTAAATTCAAGAGCAGGCCCTATCATTGTTTTGCCTGTGAAGTTCAAGGGCTTAAAAGAAGCTCCCCAGTCATGTTCTCCCCACCTTTTTTCCCTTTTTTTCTGGGCAGACGCTGTTCCTCTGCCGAATAAAAAATCTCTTGCGTGAGTTCTGGCGTCTGGAGTGTTTCTCTGGGCACTTTTTTTTAACCTTTCACTGGACTCAACAGATTTCTGTTTCTTCACTCCATTCCAGTTCCCTGCAGGTGAACTCCAGCCACCCCTGCCTACCAAATCCTGCATACTGATAAATAATAAGGAAAAATAGAAAATTCTAGTACGGCCCCCCTCCCCAATGAAACCTTCCTTGATCATTCATCTCCCATCTCTGAAGAATATTTGTGAACCATTTGGGTAACCTGGACCTCTTAGTACCTCTCCAGTACCTGTCATAGCCCCTTCCCACAGGAGAGGTGGCAGAGCTAGTGGTTGGTATCATGAGCTCTCCAGCAGACTGCTAGGTTCAAATCCAGTACCTCCACTCACTAACCAGTGACCTTGAGGAAGTTACTTAACTTCTCTGGGACTCAGTCTTCTCATCTTAAAATAGTGAAACTGAAGTCTGAGATAAAACTATGAGTTGTTGCTTCTGCTGGTAGGTGGAGTCTATGTAAGTGGCAGGTCTCTGCAGTCTAGAAAGCCAGTTTTAGTGTTAGCAGCTAATCAAAGCAGGGGATACCTGCTGGCATCCGCTCTGAGGGTCATAACTGGCAAAGCCAGAGAGTGGAGTATTGCAGCTATGCCCTCTAGCATCACAGCAGACCCCAGACGCTCACTGCCAGTTGCTTCTTTCTGGTTCTTATCTTGCAAATTTGAGGAATAAAATTCACAGACAAGGAAGAGTGAGTGATAAAGAGTAGTATTTATTCATGTGGGCAGAAAATAGAGCTTTCAGAGGGGGAGAGGGGACCTTCCAGGGGTTGTGCTAGTCTAGGGTTTACAGGGCACTTGGGTCAAACTTACTGGTCGAAATTTGTGCTGATCAGAGTTTGAAAAAGTACTAATGCTTAATCATGATTTAACTTTAGGTTGACATGTGTGTCTGAACTTCCATTCAGGTCTCCCCTACTTCTGTTTTCTTCCTGATCACCTGCAATTCCAACTTTCTAGGAGGTTGAGATTGGAAGATTGTGGATGCTTGGAGGTTCAGGGCTGCAGTGTTGTGCAGAGAAAGAATCGGAACCAGGGTGGGTGGAGCTGCTGTGGTGCAGCAGGTTGGCGTGCCCTGGCTTGCCTCCCCTGGTGTGCTGTGCTTCAGGCCCATGCTGACCTGGCAGGCTCCATGTGGCTACAGCCTATACTAGCCACCTATGCTCCAGCTCAGCTGGTCCATTGATCCAGGACAAGGGTTTGGCTTCAGTAGTGTTGGTAATAATGGCACACATCCCTTAGACTGCCTGAGGATTTTTTGACTCTTACCTTAGGGTATTAACAACAATTACCAGCTCATAGTAGCACTCAGTAAATGGCACCTTGGTATTACTGAGGAAGAAATAATACTATTCCCCTTAAAATCCCACCCAGCATCTAATATAGTATCTGGCACATAAAGAGTGCTCAGTTAATAAAATGAATGATGGTGACAACAACCAGCCAGACTGTCAGCTATGCAATTTCAGTTCTACTTCTACCAATGATCAATGAGACTGCCCACTCTCTGGGTCCCACCCCTGCCCCATTCTCATTTGGGAGCTATTGGTGGGTGTTTGTCTTAGAGAAATTTCCAGTTATTACATTTCCGATATTACTTTTTGTAAAAGGAAAACAAAGATAAAAAGAACAAAAAAACTCAGGGTTTATTTAGTTCTTGCATTTGAGAACCAAGATCTGTAAACTTTTATTTGTGGGTAGATCAGTCCAGCAGCAGTTCAACAAAGCCATTCAGGGCTCTGGGTGTTTAAATAACTACCAAGTTATTGCTTTCCTGTATGCTGATCAACTCAGAATGTCCACAAATGGAATGAAATGTACATTTCAAGTTATCTTTCCATCCACAGGGTTTATGATTGCAGTCAATATCTTAATGCTGACACAGAGAATTTTATCAGAAAGAGAGGATACAATTTTCCTCCCCTCTCCTCTGGGAAAGATACTTTTCCATTTCTGAGTTAAGGACTTGCAAAGAGGAGGAGCTGTTCACTCAAGGCTCTGCAGGGGGAGAAGTCTGCACCAATTTTACTACAGAGCATGGGTGGCCCAGAAATAACCATTTTCATCCTCTTCTGGATTTGAGGCAGATAAGTATGTGGAAGAGAGTGGAAAATGCTGGCGATTTGTATGAAAGTCATGAATATGTATATGGATAAAGCTCTATTCAATTTACTTTTTTCCTTATTATTACTATTAGTCAGTAGTGTTTATTTTATGTAAAGTACTTAGCCTGGTGTCTGGCACAGAATAAGAACTTAATCACTATCAGCTAGTTTCCCTCCATATTACACGATTATCTGGTACTTCATTCTTTTTAAACATTCCGTGTACATAATAGCTTTCCCCCGTCCCACTCTCTTCTCAAAACCCTTTGTGAAGAGGAAAAGAAAAGGTATTTGTTCTATGTATTGAAGGAGAAAAGAGAAACCCAGGTAGATAGCTGGAGGATGCTAAACAGAAACCGAAACCTGGTTTTCTGACTCTGGAGCCAAGGTACTTTCCACAGGGAATCCTTTTTCCAAGGTTGGGAGGTAGGGGATGGGTGGGCCCAATGATCACTTTTACTGTCTTCTGTTGTGATCATATTGGGAAGTGGGATTTTTAATGGGAGTTTGGTTCATGATGACTCCGCCCTCATTGAAAGGCCGGTGCTGGTGCTGTTTTTGTTGGAGTAGATTTAACCCCTCTTGGTCTCTCTTATTGTCTCTGCCCTTCTGCCATGTGATGTCTTTCACCCTGTTATGATACAGCAAGAAGGCCCTCAACAGGAGCTGTCATCTAGATTTTGGACTTCCTGGCCTCCAGAACTGTGGGCAAGTCAATTTCGGCCCATTGTAAATTACCGAGTCTGTGGCATTCTATGGGAGCAGCACAGAATGGACTGAGGCAATAGCTTACCTAGAAGAAACCACGTGGAGGTAGAAACCTCTCTCAAAAATGCTGATGCTAATCCTGTGATACCACTACTACTAATAAATCCAGTGCATTAGAGCAACAAATCTCAACACAGAAGACAGTTTGCACCAGAGTTCATGTTTCAGGAAAGCGCTGCTCTGTCTAGGCACCCCACAGGGGAACCGCTGTGCTATGTTACATTATCAATGAACGTGATGGCAGATGCCCTCTGTAGGTGAGCTTCCATCTTCTGCACATTTATTTGTGTTTTGTACACAAATTTTTTTAAATGGAAAAAATAAAACCTTATTTATGGTGTCATTGATCATTTTTGTACAAAGTCTTGGGGAACCTCCCACATGGCCTTCATATCTGTTATGTGTGTTTAACAAGATTGCGGAATCAAAAATCAATATACAAAAACCAGCTGTATTTCCTTTTTTATTGGTTCTTTTCAGTTATACGTACTATTAGGATTCATTTTGACATAATTACAAAAGCATGGAATGTAATTTGTTCTAATTTAGTCCCTAGTACTTACCCTTTCCCTCCTTTACTGCCCCCACCCCATTCCCTTCTCTCTACTGACCTTTCTGCTATTTACATATAGTTTTTTTTAAAAAATTAGTGTCTTGTGAATATACATGATGGTGAGATTCACTGCTACACGAACTTTTATACCAATTATTTCCAGAGTATTTCATAACTCTTTCAAAGGTATGACCCAGTTTTACAAAATATGTTTCTGTGGACAGCATAGAGGAGATCTGGAGGCCACACATTTAAGGGACAAATTCTAATGGACTTAGTTGAAGTTTATCTTTCAGGATTCACTACGGCCATTGCTACTGTCATTGCTCCCCATAACATGATCTTGGTGGCTTGTGTGGATGGATCACTGTCCAGTTCAAAAGTGCCTTTGCCTGACCATTGGCCTGCACTTGGTTTGAACAACTACAGTGTGTCCCCTTGTGGCTGTGGGCATTGAGGCTGCTAGAGTTAAGTGATTTGGCTGCACAGTGGGTGAGTGTGAGAACAAGGAATACTGGTTTGCTCTTTTCTCCACTGAACCTGAGGACCAAATGATAGTGTCAGTGGAACAATGCAGTACTGTGCCGATGCGAGGAAACGCGTGGCCCTGCAGGCCTGTATGTGGATGTCTTGGCCCCAGACTGACTTCTCTTTGTTGTGACAGCCTAATCAAGTCATTCCACTCTCTGGGCTTCAGGTTAGTTCCCTGACAAGTGAGGAGGTTGGATAAAGGATTGCTAAATCCCTCCCCGGCCTTATATCACTCTAAGTCTCAGAAAAAAGCGACATTGAGTATATCGTGGACACACTTCTTCCTTCCTCCAGCCAGTGCACAATAGAGATTTAGAAAGTGGAGGAAGGACAGAAAAAATCTAGGGTCCCCAGTGAAACCACCCAACCACAGAGTTCCATTCACCCTCCCTGCCAGACATGTTTCTCAGGAATCCTGATGTGTTGGTTCCTGAGAAGTATGGCTTCCAATCAGCAAGTCACATATAGTATATGATTGGAATCTACAAAAAACAAAACAAAACAAAATCCAGAATTATAGACTTTGGAAGGCATTTGGTCTTAAGTTCACATGAGAATTCAAAGGCTCAGGGAAAGGAAGTTTCCTGAAGTCACAGGATGAAGTAGACACAGGATGGGTGACTCTCACCATTGCCCTTCTTGATGACATGCTGCTAAAGTTCAGTTGTGGTCCACTACTATGTTTTTCTAACTACTTTATTGAGATATGATTAACACAAAAAATCTGTATGTATCTAATGTACAAACTTAATGCGTTTGAAAATAAGAATACATCTGTCAAACCATCGCTGTTATTCTATGCCATTGATCAATTCATCATGTCCAAAAGTTTCTTCCTGCCCTCTTTAATTATTATTATTATCTGTGATAAGAACATAACCTATGATCTACCCTCTTAGTAAAATTTTAGGTATATAATACAGTATATTAATTATAGGCACTATGCTGTGCAGTAGATCTCTAAGGCTTATTCAACTTGTATAACCAAAATTTTATACCCTTTGACTGAGGCTTCCCTGTTTCCTTCTCCTCCAGCTCCTGGCAACTACCCTTCAACTCTGCTTCTGTGAGTTTGACAGTTTCAGATTCATCATCTAAGTCTCCACTGGGTTTTATCCTCAGGAGAGTAAGACCAGAGTTCTTGCATTCACCCCATATCCCCATTCTCCAGCAAGGGGCCTGGTACAGGTGTGCACTCAGAAAAAAGTTGTATAAATGAATGAGTCAATTAAAAATGGTCATGCAGAAGGACACAGTTTATATGGTTCCTCTCAGTACCATGGATAAAGACATCCTCCACTTCCTCATATAGACTTTGGGCAGAAGAGAGTGGATGGGGGAACCTACTACATGGCACCCCCCACCCCCCACAAGCTGGTATATGTTCCACATCATCGGAGCCCACTCATTTCCATAACACAAAGTCAACCAACTTCTAGGTCTATGGGCTGTGCAAGAGAGCTCTGGAGAATCTTGTCCAAGTAGGTAGAAATCAAGCCCAACTTTATTAATTTGATACTGGGGATTGAATCCAGAGGTGCTTTACTACTGGACCTACATCTCCAGCCCTTTTTAGTTTTGATTTTGAGAAAGGGTCTCACTAAGTTGCTTAGAGCCTTGCTAAATTGCCGAGGATGGTCTTGAACTTGTGACTGTCCTGTCTCAGCCTCCTGAGTCTCTGGGATTACAGGAGTACACTACCACACCGGCTACATCAACTCCAACTTCAAAACAAAAGTTTTTGGGGTGTGTCATAGCTGGCCTCCGCAAAGTTGTGAAACTGGAAATTTGTTTTTTGGTTACTTTTCTTTCAAGCAATGGTCCAGTAATGCTCAGAGCTCTAGCTATTTCCATTGTGGTACTTGGGAGTGCCAAGTCTCCAAATTTCCACTCCCATGTGCCTTTCACCAAAAGCTCCTTTGGCTCTGGTGCTTTATGTGCAGCTGTTGGAGATGGTAAGAGATCTGACATGTATTTTCACATTGAGTCCTTTATACCTGGCTGAAGTTTTCTATTTCATCTCTTTGAGGAGTATCTTCCTTTACCTTTGAAGGAGCTCAGCCCCTTTTCTGACATAGAGATTTCAGAGGAATATTTCAGGGATGGGGATAGGATGGGATTCATGCCTCGTAGATGCATCTCCTTCATGTATTTGTGCACATGCACACACACGCATGCACAAATGTGGACACACACATACATTCCAGGCATAGGAATGCATCAGAGGACATAGGAATCCAGTGACAGAACCCAGTAAATTCCATCTCTCATCATAGTGGTCTGTTCTGTGTTATTTGTGCCAGGAAGATCAGGTCTCTCACTCCAGTTCTTATAAATAAAGTAATTTCTTTCCCTGACAGATCTCAGACTTGAAGCATTTTAAGCCGATAATATATAATAAAATAATTGGTTAATTAGGAATACATTTGTCACTACCAAGTAATCATTATATTTAGACTATGTAAATTAGCTTTCTAGAGAGAGAATTAAGAAGATGTTAAGAATTTTACTGGATCTAATCAAAGCTTAGAGTTTTATTAGAGAGGAATAAAGGGACCTAATTAGAATTGGTTTTATGGGCCTTTAAGTCCATTTTAAAGAGGGCCAGGCAATGAATTTAAGGGAAATGCTGATCTGGTTGGATCCTTACTAATTGCCCTGGTCCAGTGTTAAGGTGGATTTGGATTGATACAGTGTCTGTCCTACCCCCATCCCACATCACCCCTACTTTGGCCTGTTACTGATGGTTTGCTTCCCATTCTCCATGTCCATCTTTGTCACAGTCATCCTTGGCTCTTGCATGGATTAGTCCAGCAGACTCATAACTAGTTCTCTCATCCACTTTTGCACCACCAACCCATTCTCCATCATGTATGTTTCTTTAATAAAGTCCCAGTCACTGGGTACCACTTTGCCAGCCTCTATCTGCCCGCCACACAAGCCCCTCTGGACACCAACATTACCAATCTCTTTAGTGTCTGGAAGAGACCTTGCTCTCTTTCCTCAGGGCATCTGTTTGTGCTTTTTTTCTGCTTTAAATACCTTTGGTCTCCTGCATGCACTGCCCCCTTGAAGTGGTTATTTTCTGCTCATCCCACAGATCTCAGCTCAGTCATTACTCTTCACAGAAGCCTTCTTTGAAACTCTGCCAAGATCATGTCTCTCTCTTTGTCCTCTTAGCACAGTGCATCTCTTTTGTAGCACACAGCTCTCGTAATTTTACATTTATCTCCCTGCTTTGTGTTTTTAATCAATGTTGAAAGAACTATTAAGAATATACTTCAATATCAAAATAGTAATCCAAAGAGAAAGAGTGGAAAGGAGGAAAGTCTTATGGACATATAAACTAGTAATTATATAGATAAATCTTAGTAAGTATTGCGTATAACCACAATATTCATTATAGGTATTATTACCATGTGTAAAGGATTTTAGAAAAGCTAAATTTAGAACACTAGGCACCAATAAAAAGGTAGCTATCAAGGTATGGTCCTGGGCAAAGCCTTTTGAGATCCTTATTTTGTTAGGAAGTTAGTGATTAGCTTTAAACTTTTCAGAGGTGCAGGCATGTTAATATTAAAGAGCAACCTCTTGCAAGAACAGAATGTGGCACTGATATAACTTTGCAACCGATAGGAATAAAAGAGAGAAAAAATTTCACTCATACAATGGAGAATGGAAAGGAGAAGATAAAAGAAATAAAAATCATGGTAATATAAAAGCCAAACACAATGGGTGAACCTTGATTAAATCCTTACTTGAAAAAAAGTAATTGAAGATATTTTGGGGACAATGGGGAAATTTGAATATGAACTCAATATTAGATAATATTAGGGAATTCTAATTTTTCTTAAGTGTTAAAATGGTACCTTAGGTAGGAAAATGCTCTCAGATCAAAAAGAGGATTTTAGTGGATGAATTCTGAAGTATTTTTAAATATCATAGTATCTACAACTTGCCTTCAAAAGATGACCAGGAAAATCAAATGAGAGAATGTAAGGCCAAAGGGCCCTATACACTGGAAACAGTAAGTGCCCTTTATTATTATGCTTTGCACCAAGTTGATTTGTGCATGCCATTCCCGTTAGCTGTAGATGGCCACAAGCCACCCCTGACTATAAAGTCCTACATGCTACGTAACAATAGAGAAAAAGAGAAAATTCTGCTATGGCCCTCCTCCTTAGTGAAGCCTTCCTTGATCAATCATCTCCTGCCTCTGAAACATGCATTTTTGAACCATTTGGGTAGTGTGGAAAAGAGTGTAATCATGCCTATGCCTGTCATCGCCCCATTGCAAAGGATGGACAGTACAATGCAGTAGTTAGTATTGTGAGCCCTAGAGCAATGCCAGGGTCTGAATTCCAACAACTCCACCCATCAGTCAGTGAAGTTGAACAAGTTATTCAATATCTCTGTGCCTCAGTTTTCTCTTATGCAAAATAGTGATGATAGAAGTAGGATCTACCACACAACATCACAGGATATTGTGCAGATTTATCCACTAATGCATGTAAGAGACTCATAACATGCCACATTTTAAAAAAAGTACTTAGAATGCTGTTTGGACTACAGCAAACACTATATAAATAGTAGCTCATTTTCTACATAATACATTTTGCAATTACATGGGGCTTCAGGCTTCTAAAGGCATTTGTGTTTACTGTGATTTTTATTGTTTCACTTTACACTTTTTCCCTCTGGTATTTGTGAGTAAGGAAAGGTGGGTATTAGTTTCCTATTTTCAGTGAGAATGATGAGACATTTGGGGGTTAAATAAATTATTCCTGGTTGTCCATTTGGGGACTGCTGAGCAGAATTTGGTCTCCTCATCTTGGGCTTTTAATTCTTGGCCCAAGAATGGAAAGGATAGTGAATTGGTCATATCCAATAATTAATTTTCTCAATTTTCTGATAACAGTTTGTTTTTCTTGTTTGGTGGTTGTTCTCAGAGTACATACCAGAGAAAAAACACTTAGAACCACCAACCCTGCTGAAAAGTGCCATGGGAAAGGTTCAATACATTTAAAGCAGCAGAACTAAACATCAAGGGTTGATTTGTATTAGAATTTCCAGGTCAATGTTCATCCTATCATGTGGTAGTTATAACAGGATGGTGACCTCCTCGTGAGTCAGGTTAGGGATCAAAATGAGGACAGATCCTGCTGCTTCTGAAAGCAGTCACTTTGTATTTTATACATAAATTATCTAATTGTTTCTGGAATATTCCAGGAATCTATTGAAGATATCACTTGGTTATGCAAAAGCACATTAATACGAACAATTCAAAAGCAGTATTGAATTAAGCAATACTGCCATTTAGATGCCACCTACTAAACAAAAGAAATTTAAAAAATTGTTCTAATTAATTATACATTGTAGCAGAATACATTTTGACTCATTGTATACAAATGGAGCACAATTTCTCATTCCTCGGGCTATACATGGTGCTGAGTCATTCCAGTAGTGCAATGATACATGTACCTAGGGTAATAATATCTGTCTCATTCCACTATCCTTCCCACCTCTCACTCCCCTCTACCCAATCCAAAGTCCCTCCCTTCTTCCCTAGTCCCCTGCATTATGGACCAGTATGTTAGGGTGGTGCAAGGCGACCGGATGGGGGTAGGGCATCAAGCAACCTGCAGGAGCGGAGAAACAATGTATTCTTCATGCAAAGGAAAGAGCTACTCCGGGGATTAAGGGCAACTGAATTGGGGGGGGGGGGGGGGGGGAGGGCATCAAGCAACCTGCGCATGCACAGAGAAACAATGTATCCTGTGCATGGAAGAAGTAACAAATCAGGCGCTGACAAACAACTCCAGCCAATCCCAGGAGGACTTGGACTTCTCAAGCTTCCCCTCCCCCACCCCGGGGTTAGAAAACCCCGGCTGCCTAGAGGCCACTTGCATGTGACTTCTTCTTCCGCCTAGCACCCTGCTGGATCTGCGAACCTCGACCAAGAGCATCCCCCAGTAAAGGTTGTTTTTTGTTTACATCTGGCCTGTCTGTTCTCAGGTTTCCATTGTCTGATCAGCTTCCCCAGCCTGATCTCACACAGCATCTGCATATCAGAGAAAACATTTGGCATTTGGTTTTTTGGGATTGGTTTATTTTGCTTAGCATGATATTCTCCAGCTTCATCCATTTACCTGCAAATGCCATAACTTCATTCTTATTTAAGGCTGGGTAATATTCCATTGTGTATATATATATCACATTTTCTTTATCGATTCATCTGTTGAACAGCATCTAGGTTGGTTCCATAGTTTACCCATTGTGAATTGAGCTGCTATAAACATCAATGGGACTGAGTCACTGTAGTATGCTGATTTTAAGTCCTAAACAAAGGAAATTTTGATTGTCCTATTGCAATGATCTTTCTTGGTTCATGATTGCTATTACTATATTGTTATAAATAATAATATTTTTTAATATGTAGGTTTAGCACTTTGCAGTTGAGCCTTTGCATAAACATTTGAACTTTATCAGATGCATGCAATCACACTATGTATAGATTAGGTGTCAACATTTTTTTTTTCTGTATAGGAAAAAGTATATGCTTTGATTTTGCAGATCATATGCCTCTATATTAACTGTTCCTCAATTCTGTGGTATCAAAGCAGCCATATACAATTGGTAAATGAATGTATCCAATAAAACTTTATTTATATAAATAAGTGCTCACTGGATTTGGCTTATGGGCTGTAGTTTGTCAAATTCTGAGTTAGATTATGCAGGATTTATCATCCTTCCCTTTGCAACTGTGGAATCTGAGACCAGATAGTTTTCCCAGAGCCACATAGTAAGTTCAAGAATAGGAGTTGGCCCCAAGGCAGCTAACTCCCATTCTCTTCTTTCCTCTATTAAACTGATGTGGCCAAATCACAAATATAGTGTAACCTTGAGGTATTATGCTGTGTATCAGGAAGGGTACTGTAGGGACACACCTTAAAATGGCGACCGCAATAACAACAACACCCTCGGGGCATAAGCCCCCCTCACTAGTGGTACCACCAAGGTGGTGGCCTAGGATTGGCCCATTCGACTTCCGTGAACGTGAGCAGCTCGTACCCACTATTAAATCTTAGGAGACCTTTGCCCTGCAGGCTTTGATGTGTCCTGCATGGGCTGTTTACCTTTAAGGTGATTGGCCCTGCCGGTATCTCCTCTCCTTTCTTTGTTTTTTTTCTCACTCGCCCCCTCATATATCTGTTCCACTTCTTCATTAGAGTGAGATCCTGCTTCGACAGACCTCCCGGCTGGTGTGGTTTTTTCAGCCGTCGACACTCACCATCCTGCCTGACCCCGTGCTCCCCCCTGGCTGGCCCAGGGAGGACACCCGACCTTTGTTGTTCGGTGCGGAACAACAGGGTACAACACTGCCTAGTTCCAGACTGACCCTTATTTAGCTGTGTGACCTTAATCAAGTCACTTCAATGCCCTTAGCCTAAGTCAGTTCATTTAAAGAATGAAGATGGATGAAGAATCTCAAAACTCTCCTCTGGATTTAAAATATTGTGTTAAGATCAGGATGAATAAGAATATTTTATTGGGAAGTATTTCAAGTTAATCAGTTATTAAAAATATTGCAATATTTTAAATGAAAAAGTTATAAACCAACTAACAAATGTTTACTGAGTCAATCATACTGTGAAAAGATTTTAAAAAATCTATGACATAGTCTTTATCTTTAAATAATGTATATGTAGAATGCATTTTCTAGCACATATATAAAATGAGTAAATAATCCTTATGGAAGGGACATCTTTTAGTTTCTACTCAAGTTCTTTGGGTTTCTGAAGATGACATCAGTGAATTCAGTGGGATGAAGAGAAGCATCCCAAGGTTGACCAGGCAGGTGTGAAAACCTATGTACAGAGAAGTTGCTTCAGTGTCACTAGGTCAATGATTTTGATGAGATTAGATGGTGTGCATTGGGGAAACGTGGGAAGTGTTGATTTGCATCATTTGTGGTTAGTAGGAACATAGCACCATTTCAAAATATAATTCACACAAAGTTTCAGCTTTGCCAGGGCTCTACAGTTGGGGCTTTGCTTCCATTAATGCCCATCAGTGAGGTTTGCCTGGATTCTGTCTCATTTGGAGCCTCATAAGGAAGTGCCTTGCATGAAGCAGTTGTACATTCATGATCATTCACTCAAGTCTCTTAAGTTCCTCAGAAGAAAACTGGGCTTTTCTTCTCCTGGATTGGTGGTGTGTAGGGGAAAGAATTTCAATCATTCCATTCCTGAAGATACAAAGGAAAGAAGTGGTTTCCTTCAATCCTTCCTGGCACATTTTCTCAAACGAAGACAGTTTAGAAAGTACTTTGGTAATTAAAGCCAGTTCTTTCTTTTGGTAATTAGGGCCAGTCACCAAAGGTACTTAGCTTGCAGCTTGTGGGGTTGACTGGTTTATTAAACTATGTGTTTCACTATAAAGTTCTCTAATCTGTATATCCCCTAATGATCCCCATCAGGCCTCTCAGATGATCCTAAAGCAGTCAGTTGGAAGACATAATTGGAGCATTACACTGCGGAAGGTGCTATCAGCATCCCCAAAGGGAAGGGTTTGGGAACTTTCAAGACTAAAAGACTGGGACGCATCCCACTTAATCAGTGCCTTATACTGCTAAAGAGATGCCAAGCTGCTCTGTGCTCTCTAGCGGAGAATCTGATGCTTGGTGAACACTTTCTAAAGGTCAATCCTTGTCATAGCTTTTAATTTTCTATATATTACTCCATTCGACCTGCCAATATTCTTGGATTTCTATCCTCACTGTACATATGAGAAGGAGGTTGGGTCTCACTGAGCCTGACTCACACAGGTTCACATACGGGTGGAGTTCACATTACGAACTGCATAATAAGGATTTGAAAAAGTGCAGTGTTATTCCTGGGGTTTTAGGATTAACCCACTGGGTAAGTTCAAATGTGCTGGAAACCATCTTGTTTTGACAAAGATGGGGGTTAATGAATTTAAGATGGGTAGAAAGGCAGAGCAGCATATTCTGATGAATGCATTCCCTGGTTGCCATGGAGAGACAGCAGCGGGTGAGAGGTGTATGGGGGAGAGAGATGGGTTGTACCAGAGGGCTATCCATCTGAGGCTCAGAAAGCAAAGACTTCACTGACCACATCTGGCACATTCAGTTTTTTCTTTCTTTATGATGCAGCTACAATTTGGGCATTAGAAATGGCAAGGAAAAGCAGGAGGCCCAGTGAAACTTGGGCTGCAGTCTCCCCAGCTTCTGTGTCTTACATGATAGAGAGGCATGGTTGCCAGTTGGCAGGCTGGGTCAGGGTCCTGATGTTAGAAGCCAAACAAGTCCTAGCTGTAAAGACTCCATGTGTGCCGAGATGGGTTGGGAATGAAATGCCATGGGAGGAGATAGAGAAAATTTAATTTCCAGAAGATGGTTGAAATTAAACACCCTATAATACACAGAGACATATTTCAGTATAGAGTTAAAATTAGATGTGTTTTTAAAAAAATTTCTTTTAGTTGTAGGTGAACATAATAGCTTCATTTTATTTATTTCTGTTTTATGTGGTGCTGAGAATCGAACCCAGTGCCTCACAGGTTTGAGGCAAATGTTCTACCACAACCCCCGTCTGGCAATGCATTTTTAATGGAGAAATTATGGATCGCTTTAATTCTCAATTGCCTCTCACATGAAGTGAAAAGATCAAGATCAGCCAAAATCTACCTCTTCTTTTTCTTGGTGAGGGTAAAGTGGGAAAATGCTCATGATGCAGCTCATTGGCATAGACATGATTAATTGGCAGCTGTTGGCAGGAAGCAGTCAAGTGCAGCTGCTGTGGTAGGGATGACCATACCAACTGTGGGACTCTGTGTCTCAATTTTCCTGTCTGTAAAACGGGGGAGATGCTATTTCTCAGCCAAGTGGCACTTAAGGGAATGAAGCTAGAAAGCATGTGCAAGGGACCTAGGACCTTGGCTTCTGCCGAGTGAGCACTGTCAACTCCATTGTCATCACCATCATCAGAAACATTGTCATCATATGTCAGAAAAGCGTTCTTCCTTACCAGTGAGCTTCAGCTCAAAACCCCATGATTTCACAATAATAAGATTATTTAAGGTTTTAAAAAGTTTTAAAGTAAAAGACTACTGATGGATAAGCAGTCTCTTCTGCAAACCAAAATCCAACATCCCCCAAACCCAGTCCAGTGCTGTCTGTGTCTGCTCTCTGGCCTCCAGATCACCAGCAGTACTACTTACCTGCTGCCCTTGCTCTGTGATGTCCTGCTTTGAGACTGACACAATCACACAAAACCCCCAGAGGGGAGGGCAATCTTGCCACGACATTTCTTGCATTTGTTGTATTAACTATTTAAAAGATACATAAAAAGCACCTGATTTTTTAACTGTTTTCAACGTGATATTTGATGGCAAAAGTAATATGTGTGTGAAGGATTAAGGGAGTTTAAAGAAAAAAACTGAATAATTTGACAGTTTTAAAATTATGCTGTCAGAGATCCCATTTTCTCAGTGCCATCTCTGTGCCTTGGTTTCAGTCTCACAGGCTGTCATTGAGAGGGTGAGATTTATTGTTCCTCTAATTGCAACATGACAGGCAGTTTTATAGGAAATATAGCTGTGGTGCCCATTTTGGGAAGGGTACAAAATCCATGGCATCACTTATGTAGGTGATTATGTGCATGGTAAAGAGAATGACTTGAAACAAAGAGATCAGAGAAAACCAGGCTTTATGGATCCCTGCGGTGCCGTTCAGATGTTTAAAAATATATAGCAACCAGTTTTTCATTTTTTGGAGGAAGACAGAAAGCATCTTCCTTGCAGGGAATGGGAGTTTGACCTCTTTTGTGCAATTTCCTGCATTTCAGGTTCTCATGCATTAAATATAGAGCATGGGATATTCACCGTTTATGACTTCTTCAGGTCTGTGAATAGTTTTCCCTTAAAACCTCAGAAATCTCCCACATATGGGCTAGGATGCAGCTCAGTGGTAGAACGCTTGCCTACCATGTGTGAGGCTCTGGATTTGATTCCTAGTACTGCAAGCAAAACAGAACAACACACATGCACACACACACACACACACACACACACACACAATTTATTGGAGACAGATAATGAGATAATGATCTAGGAGGACCAGGTCCCTTACTCTGCTACCTGTGCACTGTAAGGCAGTGTGGTTGATCTGCATTTACTTGAACTCCCCACATGTTCATTTGGGTTCATTGTCTTTAAAAACAATTTCTTTTTAGATGTTGATAGACTTTTATTTTATTCATTTATTTACATGTGGTACTGAGAACCAAACTCAGTGCCTCTCACATGCTAGGCAAGCACTCTGTCACTGATCCACAATCTCAGCCTCAAGGGTCCATTGTTTTTTGTTTTTTTTTAATTATTATTATTATTTTTTGGAACTGGGGATTGAACTCGGGGACACTCGGCCACTGAGCCACATCCCCAGCCCTATTTTGTATTTTATTTAGAGACAGGGTCTCACTGAGTTGCTTATGGTCTCACTAAGTTGCTGAAGCTGGCTTTGAACTCGCGATCCTCCTGACTTGGCCTCCCAAGTCGCTTGGATTACAGGCGTGCGCCACCATGCCTGGCCGGTTCATTGTCTTTTATTGAATGTTTTGTGCTAGGTCTTGAAGGCCATACTTGGGAAGCATGAGATATATCTCAGAGTACCTTAGAAAAGCTTTGGAGAAAAGCTTTTCTTGTATTTATGAAAACTCAGAGATAAAACAAACTCTTTTCTATTAGGCATAAGTGGAATACAATCAATGGAATCAGTGAGTGGCCAGTAGAACTGAGCTGTTCTGAATATGCTCTCCAAGCTTGAGTCCCAGCTAAACAACTAACGGGCTGTGTGGCCTCTGCAGCTATGGGAGACGACACCAAGGACAGCAATCTAATCTGTGTGTTCAGGGGAAGCCTTCAAGAGTAGGCGACATTTTGGTTGAAACATTTTCACCAAAGAAGATTGTGGATGGAAAATAAGGACATGAAAAGATGCTCAACATCATTAGTCATTAGGAAAATGTGAATTAAAACTATAATGAGATGTTACCTATGAGAATTGCTGAAATAGAGCTTTGGCCATATCAAGTGTTGCTGAGGATGTGGGGGAATAGGAAGTCTCATTTGTTGCTGTTGGCAACATAAAATGGTACATTTACTATGGAATACACCTTGGCAGTTTCTTAAAAAAATTAAACATACACCTATCACAGGACCCATCCATTCCACTCCTAGGTATAAAAAAGCATTTGGCACATTTAGTCTGTAATATAAATATTATTTGTTGTATCCCCAGACTGGAAACAAACTAAATGTCCACCATCAGATGAGTAGACAAATTTTGTTATAACCATATGGTGAAATATTTGTCAATTAAAAGGAATGGACTATTGATATGTACTTCAACCTGGAGAAACTCAAAGTAGTTATACAACATGAAAGAGGCCAGACAAAAAGAGTATATTCTATATAATTCCACTTATGAGGCATGCTAGAAAATGCAGCCAATCCTAGTGACAGAAAGTAGCCTGGTGTTCACATGGGGGTGGGTGATAGGGATGGTGGGATCAGAAGAAGAGAGAAGTACAAAAGGCTCCAGTAGACTCTTGGGGTGATGGATGTGCTCCTGGTCTTGACTGTCTTCATGGTTTATTTTCATAGGTGTGTACATTTGTCAAAATTTTTCCAATTCTACCATTAAATACTTATTGTTTATTTTATGTTAACCGTACTTCAATAAATCTGTTAACACAATAAAACAACAAGATGAAAGACAGGGGGTCGCAAAACATTCTCCATTCCTGTTTTACAGTGATAAAGTTGGCATAGACGCCGAGATCATGTTGATTTGGTTCTTGATTTTGACTCTGTTGTTGGGTGACTGGAGCTGGGTGGAGACGATGGGTGCGTGATTAGCACAGCTGAAACTTCAAGGAGGTTTATTGGCTATTTCAACTTCAAAGAGATGGTGTTCACAAGCTTTTCTAGTATTGGAGAAGCAGCTCTATCATTAGAGATTTGTCTCCTCTCCCACTAGAGATTTCAAACAATAATTCAGGATATTATGTGGCAGGAGAGAATTCACCTAGTCCAAACTCCTCATTTTATAGGTGTGAAACTAGAAAATGATATTTTATCTTTTTGGTTCTGAGGCTCACAGTTCTTTTGCAGTCATGTGTATAAAATATCCTGGATCTCTCAATTTCTAGTTCAGTCTTTGGTATAATTGTTAAAAACTTATTATCATGAATCAGAAGGATCTGGATTAAAAATCTGTTTCTAGCTTAAAGTTATTTTTGTGACTTTAGTCACTATTAAATTTGTTTTTTAAATTTTAATAAGGGTTTTTATATTTTAAAATTAACAGAATTGTATGTATTCATGATATACTGCATGATGTTTTGATATACACACATGTAAGATGGAATGTTGAAATTAAGCTAATTTACATATCCGTGACCTCACATGGATTGTCATTCTTTGGTGTGTGGTGAGAACAGTTATGATGTACTCTTGGCAATTTCCAAGTACTGTGCTATTAACCACAGTCACCATGTTGTACAATAGATCTCCTGAACTTATTCTAACTGAAATTTTACAGCCTTTGAGCCATATCTCCCAGTCCCCCCTCTGCAACCCTCAATCTCTTCTAATCACCATTCTATTTTCTGCTTCCATGAGTTTGACTTTAAAATTTTACCTGTGAGAGCATGTGATGCTTGTCTATGTCTGGTTTATTGCACTTAATATAATGTCCTCCTGGTTTATCCATGTTGTTTCAAATGACAAGATTTCCTATTTTCTTTTTTTTTCTTTTTTTAAGGCTGAATAGTATTTCTCTGTGTATACACAGCACATTTCCTTTTCCCATTCGGCTATGGATGGACATTTGTGTTGACTCCTTGTCTTAGTTATGGTGACTGATGCTGCAATGAGTGGGGGTGCTGCTGTCCCTTCAGCATGCTGATCTGATTTCCTTTGGATATGTTCACAAAAGTGGGATCACTGGATCATATGACAGAAATGAAAAATGAAAGGAAAATTACAATGGAAGGAACACTGAAGAAACTTCTCAGAGCCAGGGACTTTCTAGAAGCTGATTTCAGCTGCTGCCTGGAATGTGAACTTGGATCACCTCCACCCTTTGACTACAGGTATCTGGAATGACCTCAGCTACCAGACATGTCATTGTGCCCAAAGGCTCAAAATGGAAAGTAAGAGGTCACTGAACTCCCATTTTATGGACATTAACATTTTGTTTATATATTCTTTTCTTTTTCTTCTATTGGTCACATAGCCCCTGTTCTTTCTCAACATTTAAGCTCCCCTTTTCCCCCGCTTTCCTTAGAACACTGATTCAGAGCTATCTAACCCCTATCTTCGAAGTTGTATTTCCTAAGATTCCAAATAAAGACCCTTTACTTTTACAGTTTATGAATTTAAATGGATGGCCATATGGTAGCTCTGTTTTCCCTTTTTGGTATATTGTGTTTTATAATGAATGACTGAACTAATTTACATTCCCACTAACAATGTGTCAGCCTTCCCTTTCCTCTAACTTCTCTCCAATACTTTTATCTTGTCTTTTGATAATGGCCAGTCTAACAGGTGAGATCTCACATTGTAGTTTTAATTTGCATCAGGCGATGTTGAGTATTTTTTTCTCATGTTAAGACTGGCCATTTGTTTGTTTTCTTTTGAGAAATGTCTGTTTAAGTCTTTTGCCCACTTTCAATCAGGTTATTTGTTTTCTTGCTGCTGAGTTGAGTTCCTTATATGTTTTGGATATTAACCTTTTTCAGATGCAAATGGTTTGCAAATATTTTCTCCTAGTCAGTATGTTGTCTTTTTACTCTGTTGATTATTTCCTTTGCTGTGTGGAAACTTCTTAGTTTGGTGTAATCTAATATAAAAAGAGGATATTTTTTCCCTTTCTCTTTTGTTGTCTGTGCTTTTGAGACTCATTACTATATTTCTATTAGAAAGACTTATCAACTGAAGTTCAGAGCTGGGATTATTTGAACAATCTATGGGACTGCTATAGTGATCAAAGCAGATTTTATTGAAAAACCCTTGGGATAGTGCAAGGGACCACAGAACACAGCAGTTGATAAATGAGGGCTACTATCACTAACATGATTACCATTTTATTCCTACTATGACCATGGCATCAGCTGCCCCTCTTCAGTCTAATCTACTCCATCAATAACCTGCCTTTAATGCTCCTTCCTCCTGTTTCCTTCCTAGGCACAAGTTGGACCCTGCTTTCTCAGCCCGATTTTCACCTTTGAGCAGCAATTACTCCCTTTAGGAAGTCTTTCCCATGTGTGCCCCTGCATTATCTCCTGAGCTTCTGCACTTCCTGGGAGGTTTGTGAGTTTTGCTCATTAGATGCTAAATTACTGCCACCAAAAAGTGACAAATGACATTTTGCAACCTCTTACTACCATAAAGCTTATGCAATAAAACACAAAGGAGCTGTAGAGAAGCAAGTTTCATGGGATCATAAGGGATATATGTCTGCCTCAGGCAGTTTATCTAAGTGGCAAGATTCAGTGAGTTAATGTTTAAGGAAGCAGACAACCTCAGTTAATGAAGTGAAGTATTTAGGAACACAGATCTGTCACCATTGCTTGCCATGTAAAACAGTAGATTTGTTACTTGTGAATGCAACCACATTACCAGAAGCATTTGCTCATATGGAAATGTTACCCAGAGCAGCAATTTTGTTAATAAAGATGAAGGCCTTATGTTGGCTGTCAATGTTCTTTCCCCTCCTGGAACCCATCCAAACAGCGTTCTGACTAGGCCATGGCCTTATTCCCTGAAATCACTTGCATTTCAGAGCCAATGTGGCTGCTCTGAGCAGAGCCCCAGGGCTCCCCCTGTGACAACCTGAGGTCTGAGTTCCTGTGATTCTTGTGAAGCAGAAAATATAGAGGTAGAAATTCTGGAATGTCAGAGCCAAAGCAAAGCTGTGCATTGTATTGAGAAAACCATCCAGGTACTCCCCTGTATTGCTCCCCTCACTTTCATAGCCAAACGTCTCTGGAGAATGTTCTCCAATATTTACCATCTAATTTTTATAGCTAATGTAATCAATTATCTGCACTTTCTGAAACAAATGGATGTTTTTCAGTCCTCCTTTACCTTGATCCACCAGTAGAATTTCCTGCTACTGAACAATTCCTGCTGTTTTTGGTTTCCATGATCCCAGGGAGCTCTAGTTTTCCTTTTTTTAATTTTTAATTTTTACAGACTGCATTTTGATTCATTGTACACAAATGGGGTACAACTTTTTGTTTCTATGATTGTGCACAATGTAGATTCACACCATTCGTGTAATCATACGTGTACATACAGTAATGATGTCTGTCTCATTCTACCATCTTCATACCCCCGCCCCCTCTTCCCTCTCATTTCCCTCTATCTAATTCAAAGTTCCTCCATTTTTCTCTTACCCCCTACTCCCCAATCCCCATTATGTATCATTATCCACTTATCAGGAAAAATATTCAGCCTTTGTTTCTTTGGGATTGACTTATTTCACTTAGCAGAATATTCTCTAATTCCATCCACTTACCTGCAAATGCCATAATTTTATTCTTTATGACTGAATAATATTCCATATGTATATATACCACAGTTTCTTTATCCATTTATCTGTTGAAGGGCATCTAGGTTAGTTCTACAATCTAGCTATTCTGAATTGAGCTGCTGTAAACATTGATGTGGCTGCATTACTGTAGTATGCTGATTTTAAGTGCTTTGAGTATAAACTGAGGAGTGGGATAGCTGGATCCATTCCAGATTTTCTGAGGAATCTCCATACTGCTTTCCAGAGTGGTTGCACTAATTTGCAACTCTACCAGCAATGTACAAGTGTGCCTTTTTCCCCACATCCATGCCACCACCTATATTGCTTGTGTTCTTGATAATAGCCATTCTAATTGGAATAAGATGAAATTTTAGGGTTATTTTAATTTGCATTTCTCTAATTACTAGAGATGTTGAACACTTTTTCATATATTTGTTAATCACCTGTTTATCTTCTGTAAAGTGTGTGTCCAGTTCCTTGGCCCATCATGCATTGGTTGGGTTCTTTGTATTTTTGCTGTAAAGTTTTGTAAGTTCTTTATAAATTTTGGAGATTAGTGCTCTATCTGAAGTGCTTGTGGAAAGATTTTCTCCCACTCTGTAGGCTCTCTTTTCACATTGTTGAGTGTATCTTTTGCTGAGAAAAAGCTTTTAAATTTGAATTCATTCCATTTATTGATCCTTGCTTTTATTTCTTGCACTTTAGGAGTCTTGTTAAGGAAGTCTGGTTCTAAGCCAACATGATGAAAATTTGGGCCTACATTTTCTTCTATTTGGTGCAGGGTCTCTGGTCTAATTCTTAGGTCCTTGATCCATTTTGAGTTGAGTTTTGTGCAGGGTGAGAGATAGGGGTTTGGTTTCACTTTACTGCATATGGATTTCCAGTTTTCCCAGCACCATTTGTTGAAGAGGCTGTCTTTTCTCCATTGTATGTTTTTGGCTCCTTTGTCTAATATGAGGTAACTGTATTTTTGTGGGTTTGTCTCTGTGTCTTCTATTTTTTACCATTGGTCTATCTATCTATTTTGGTGCCGATACCATGTCGTTTTGTTACTATTGCTCTGTAGTATAGTTTAAGGTCTGGTATTGTAATATTTCCTGCTTTACTCTTCCTGCTCAGGATTGTTTTGATTATTTGAGGTCTCTTATTCTTCCAGATGAATTTCATGATTGCTTTCTCTATTCTATGAGGAACATCATTGGGAGTTTAATTGGAATTGCATTGAATCTGTATAGCACCTTTGGTAGTATGGCCATTTTGACCATATTAATTCTGCCTATCCAAGAACATGGGAGATCGTTCCATCTTCTAAGGTTTTCTTTAATTTCTTTCTTTAGTGTTCTGTAGTTTTCATTGTAGAGATCTTTCACCTTTTTTGTTAGATTAATTCCCAAGTATTTTTTTTTTGAGGCTATTGTGAATGGAGTGGTTTTCCTAATTTTTCTTTCAGAGGATTCATCACTTATGAAAAGAAATGCATTAGATTTATGCATATTGATTTTATATCCTCCACTTTGCTGAATTCATTTATTAGTTCTAGAAGTTTTCTGGTGGAGTTTTTTGGATCCTCTAAATATAGAATCATATTGTGGACAAATGGTGAAAGCTTGAGTTCTTCTTTTCCTATTCGTATCCCTTTACTTTCTTTGGTCTGTCTACTTGCTCTGGCTAGTGTTTCAAGGAAAATGTTGAATAGAAGTGGTGAAAGAGGGCATCCCTGCCTTGTTCTGATTTTACAAGAAATTCTTTCAGTTTTTCTCCATTTAATGATGTTGGTTGTGGGCTTAGCATAGATAGCCTTTACAATGTTGAGGTATGTTCCTACTATCCCTATTTTTTCTAGTGTTTTGAGCATGAAGGGGTGCCTTATTGTATCAAACACTTTCGTAGCATCTATTGAAATAATCATGATTCTTAACTTGAGGTCTATTGATGTGATGAATTACTTTTGATTTTCAGATGTTGAACCAACCCTGCATCTCTGGGATAAAACCCACTTGATCATGGTGCACGCTCCTCCCCCCACCCCCCTCGGTGCTGGGATTGAACCCAGGGCCCTGTGCTTGCAAGGCAAGCTCTCTACCAACTGAGCTATATCCCCAGTCCCTCTTTTTAATATGCTTTTGTATGTGATTTACCAGAATTTTGTTAAGGATTTTTGCATATGTGTTCATCAGGAATATTGGTCTAAAGTTTTCTTTCCTTGATGCATCTTTATTGGTTTTGGTATTGTTGTACCCAAAGAAAATAAAATCATCCAAGCCGATCACATAAAGCCAAAAGAAGCCTTTATTTTAGCTGGCCAGTGACAATTTCCCTTACTCCTAAAAGCGGGGAGCTGGGGAATTGTGCACCAGATCTTTTAGGGCGTGGGAAGGGACCAGGGTGGGGCTATAGTGAGGGGAAGGGGTTGGAATGGGCTATAGGGAGGGGATTTGGGACTGGGGCGGGCTATAGGGAGGGGATTTGGGATTTGGGGTGGGGCTGACTCTCCCAATCACGATGGAGAATCTCCCTGGGGAACATCAACATTTCAATGTGTTTTCTGTGGCTATAACAGTATCAGAGTGATACTAGCTTCATAGAATGAGTTTGGAAGGGTTCTCTCTTTTTTATTTCATGGAATACTTTGTGGAGTATTGGTATTAGTTCTTCTGTAAAGATCTTGTGGAACTTGGCTGAGAATCCATCTGGTCCTGGGCTTTTCTTTGTTGGTAGGCTTTTGATGGCTTCTTCTATTTCAGTGCTTAAAATTGATTTGTTTAAATTGTGTATGTCCTCCTGATTCCATTTAGGAGGATCATTTGTCTCTAAAAATTTGTCAGTGTCTTCTATATTTTCTATTTTGTTGGAGTATAGATTTTCAAAGTAGCTTGTAATCATGTTTTGTATTTCAATGGTGTCTGTTGTGATCTTTCCTTTTTCATCATGAATTCCAGTAATTTGAGTTTTCTCACTCCTTCTCTTTGTTAGTATGGCTAAGGATTTATCAATTTTGTTTACTTTTTCAAAGACCCAACTTTTTGTTTTGTCAATTTTTTGAATTGTTTCTCTTGTTTCAATTTCATCGATTTCACTTCTGATTTTAATTATTTCCTATCTTCTACTAAATTTTGGTGTTGATCTGTTCTTCTTTTTCTAGGACTTTGAGATGTAATGTTAGGTCATTTAGTTGTTGCCTTTTTGTTCTTTTAATGTGTGAGCTCAATGGAATGAAATTTCCTCTTAGTACTGCATGATCTAAATAATTGATTGTATTATTTAATTCTATAGTTTCTTTGTTCAGTTTTTGTTTGGAGGATCTATCCAGTGGTGAAAGGAGTGTGTTAAAATCACCTAGTATTATTGTGTTGTGGTCTACTTTTTCCCTGGAATTGTGAAGGATTGTTTGACATACATGGATGTGTCATTGTTTGGAGCATAAATATTTGTAATCATTATGTCTTGCTGGTTTATGGTTCCCTTAAGAAGTATGAAATTTCCTTCTTTATCCCTTCTAACTTTGGTTTGAAGTCCACTTTATCTGATATGAGGGTGGAGACCCCTGCTTTTTTACTGCGTCCATGTGCATGGTATATTTTTCCCCATCCTTTTGCCTTTAGTCTCTGGATGTCTTTTTCTATGAGATGAGTCTCTTGGAGGCAGCATATTGTTGGGTCTTTCTTTTTAGTCCAATCTGCCAGTCTATGTCTTTTGATTGATGAGTTTAGGCCATTAACATTCAGAATTATTATTGAGATATGATTTGTATTCTTGGTCATTTTGGCTTATTTTTGGTTTTTAAGTTGACTTGGTTTCTCCTTTGATTGGCTTTTCCTCTAGGGTAGTTCCTCCCTTTGCTGACTTGCATTGTTGTTTTTTTTTTCATTTCCTCCTCATGGAATATTTTGCTGAGAATATTCTGCAGTGCAGGCTTTCTATTTGTAAATTCTTTTAACTTTTGTTTATTATGGGAAGATTTTATTTCATCATCAAATCTGAAAGTTAGTTTTTCTGGGTATAAGATTCTTGGTTGGCATCCATGTTCTTTCAGAGCTTGAAATATATTGTTCCAGGCCTTTCTAGATTTTACAATCTGGGTTGAGAAATCTGCTGATATCCATATCAGTTTTCCTTTATATGTAATCTGCTGCTTTTCTCTCACAGTCTTTAAAATCCTATCTTTATTTTGTATGTTAGGAATTTTCATTATCATGTGCCTTAGTGTGGATCTGTTGCAATTTTGTGCATTTGGTGTCCTGTGAGCCTCTTGTATTTGATTTTCCATTTCATTCTTCAGGTTTGGGAAATTTTCTGATATTATTTTATTGAACAGGTTCTTCAGTCCTTTGATTTGTATCTCTGTGCCTCCCTCAATCCCGATAATTCTTAAATTTGGTCTTTTCATGATATCCCATAGTTCTTGGAGGTTCTGTTTATGCATGATTTCTTACCATCTTCTCAGTTTGGTCAAGTTTATTTTCAAGATTAAATATTTTGTCTTCATTGTCTGAGATTCTGTCTTCCATGTGATCTATACTGTTGGTGATCTTTTTTATTGAGTTTTTAATTTGGTTTATTTTTTCCTTCATTTCAAGTGTTTCTTTTTTTTTTTTTTTCCGGAATCTCTATCTCTTTATTGAAATGTTCTTTTGATTCCTGTATTTAGTCTTTTAACTGTTTATTGGAGTGATCATACATTGACTGCATTTGTTCTCTTATCTCATCCTTTGCTTCACAGATCATTTTAATTATGTGCATTCTAAACTCCTTTTCTGACATTCCTACTGCCATGCTGTCATTGGATTCTATCAAAATAGCACCTTGGTTTGTGAAGGACACTTTCTTCCCCTATTTTTTCATATTATTTCTGTATATTCCCCTCTAGCAGTGAAGATCTGAGGTATTGCAGTTTCCCCCCTGTAGGCTTATGGTGACCCTACAGATTTCCAGTACCTTTCCTTTGATGAGGAAATCAATATTATCAGCGCCCAATACAAACAATATGCAGCCCTAAACCAGATAGCCCTTATAAACATGTTAACAGTATTGTAATAAACAGGATGAGTTCGATTATTATCAACAGTATAGCCAATAGGCTTGCAATGAGCTCTACAATTTCTAAAGGTGGACAAAGACGATGGGGAGGGGTGTAGGATGTAACTATTAATGAGATAAGAGAAGAGTATATAGAGGTACTAGATCCTGAAAAGTGTGAGAGAGGGATCAAAAGAAGTTGGTTGTTAGCATGAGAAAAGGGAGAAAGAGACTCTGAGGAAACAGGTAAATAAAAGGAAAATAGTGTGTGGGGGGGGAAAGAATAAAAAATTAAAAATTAAAAAAAATCTATGGTACAACAGTCATCCACCACTTAAACCTCCCAGTCATTAAGTATCCTGTTGCAAGTGAGGTACCTGTCAAAGAGCCTCCAGCCTCCTGCAGGCTCTCATGGCGGCAGCCGCCTGACTCAAAGATGGTGGCCTGCCCCTCAGGGATAATTCAAGATGGCTGCACCAGCCTGCAAACACAGCTCGGGTGCTGGGTCCACACAGGGTGAGGGTGGTCTGGGGTCTGGAAGCAGTCAGTGGTAACCTCATTTTCTTTTATCTCTCTTGCTGCTGGATTTTCTTTTTCTTTTCTTTTCTTTTCTTTTTTTCCCTTTCTTTTTTTGTTTTGACTCTTTTCAGGTTGATCTTCTAACCTTAGCCACAAAGTATTGGTTGTCATTTGAGGGTCAGCTCCAGGCCCAATCTTTCCCCACAATTCGCTTCTGCCCTAAAGAATTTCACCCAGGGCTTCACTTGCCATAGTTATGCTGGTGATCCCACTCCACCTTTCAGAGGGGTGAACTCCTTTAATTTGATGGTCCCTTGATATCTCCTCAGGATCTCTCAAAGAAGTGTAAACTCAGTGTCAGCTCCACATGCTCAGTCTTCTTCCCCAAGCTCCCCACCTGCTGCAGTACCTGCTCTGTATTTGATGAGGCAGAAACTTAGAAATCATCTTCAATGGCACCCACTTCCTGTACTTCACGACCAATTCATCAACAGGTCATGTATATTTTACATCTTTTTACTGCTCAAACCTGCCTTCCTCTGTACATCTGAAGTTCCTGGCACGGAGTGAGGCATATAGAGGAACTTTATAAATATTTAGTGAGTGAATGAGTCTCTACCAATGACACCCTAGTTTAGGCCACCACTGGGGTCTGGTCAGAATAGCTGCCAGAGTTTCTGAATGTAGAGCTTGCCAATCTATTTTTTACTTATTTTTATTAGTGCTTATTAATTATATAGATTAATGGGTTTCATGTGGCATATTTGTATATGCATATAACATACCTCAATCATTTCCATCCCATAACCCTCCTTACCTTCCACTCTCCTCTCCCCTAATCCCCTTCTTCTCTAATAGTCTCCCTTCTACTTGCGTGTAATTTTCCTCTCTAGATTACATGCATGAAAGAAAACACACTTATCTTTCTGAGTCTTATTTTGTTTAACATGATCATCTCCACTTCCATTCATTTTCTTGCAAAAGACACGACTTCATTCTTCTTTATGGTTGAATAATACTCCGTTATGTATATATGCTACATTTTTTTTTATTTATTCATCTGTTGATGGGCAAATAGGCCAATTCCATAACTTGGCTATTAAGGATTGTGCTGTGATAAAGATGAGTGTGCAGGTATCTCTATGGAATACCGACTTCAGTTCCTTCAGGTTCATCCTGAGGAGTGGTTTAGCTGGATCATATGGTAGTTCTATTTTTAGTTTTCTGAGTAACTTCCATACTGATTTTCATAGTGGCTATACTAATCTACATTTCCAGTACTGTAGGGCTCCCTTTTCCCTGTTCTCATCAACATTTATTATTTGCATTCTTTTTCTTTTTTATTGGTTCCTTTTAGTTCTACTTAAAAGTGGGATTCATTTTGACATAATTATAAAAGCACGAAATATAATTTGTTCCCTCTCTCTTTTAATCACTTCCCTCTGATCTTTCTACATTCTTTTACAATTTTTATTTCAGTTGTAGATGGACACAATAACTTTATTTAATTAATTAATTTATTTTTATATGGTGCTGAGGATCAAACCCAGTGTCTCACATGTGCTAGGCAAGTGCTCTACCTCTGAGCCCCAGCCCCTCTTTCTACATTCTTGACAATTGCCAATATGGCTGAGATGAGATGGAATCTCAGTGTAGTTTTGATTTACATTTCCCTTTAGATACTGCTGATCTATGTTTCCTCCAATCAAAACAGTTAACCATATTATAACCAAAGGAATTTATCTGAAGTAGCAAATATGATCATGTCATTTTCCTTTCCCCAGCTTAGAGCATTTTAATGGTTTCTCATTCCTCCTAGAAAAATTAAAAAAAAAATAACACAACTTATAAGGGCTGTAAATTTTTCTACTGCCTGTGTTTCATCCTCATCTTAAACTATGCTTTGCCTTCTCTTCTCGCTTCCAGCAAACCAACCACACCCCTCTGCACTGCGCCACTCACAATTGCCTCCTCCCTCCTGCCATGGCCCCTTCTACCCATCCACCTTCCTTTCCCTTTCCTCATCACCTCCTGGTTACCTGGCCCTCCTGCATTAGGTCCTGGCTCATGCATCACCGATGTCCTCTTGATCTCTCAGGTTGACTTTCTCTGACACCATGTAACTCAGAGTAATAATTTTATTTTTAAAAAATGTGTGCCATTGATTAATGTCTATCTTCTCCCAGGGTGTAAACTCAGGCGGGTTGGCAGGAAAAACATCTGGCAATGTTCCCTTCTCTTTTCTTGGAACCCAGCATAGTTGCTGCTCAATACTATCTATTACATACATTGAATAATTGTAAACCAGAAGGCCTGGGGCCAGGACTTGGCTTTCCTGTGGATGATAGCATGATGTTAGGGATAAAGAACTGTTGCTTGAGTCAAAGAAATTCTGTCTTCCATTATTGAAATGTACGTGAACAATGCAAAAATCTTGCCCACTGGGGTACCCAATCCATTTACTGATAAATTCTTTAAGTGAAAGTCTCAGTTTTTAGAAGCTTGGATCCAGGCAATTAGCAGCACTCAACTGCCTCAATCTAATTTCCTAAATGCCTTTCATTAGCTGCAGTGAATGCCCCAGGGTGCAGATTGTACCTGATTGAGCTCTGTATTATGAACCTGTTCAGAAGGAGGCAGCAGCTTGTGCTCTTCTGGGGCTGCAGAGATGCAGAAAGGGCACAGCTGATCACACACCCCAGTGCCCAGAGCTTGCCCGGTTGCTCTGTGGATGGAGACATCAGCCAGCCCCTTGCTCCCTCTTCTGAATTCTTTACTTCTGTGGCACTTAATTCCAGAACCAGTGGGCCCGTAATTTATTATAATTGAGGATAATTATGGAAGTTCGAACAATTATGATGTATTTTCACAGGCTTTGCCACATTTTACCTTTTTAATGACTCTGATTTATAGGTATTATTTTTATTCCCTTTTTTATATTAGGAAACTGAAATTAGAGAAGGTAAGAGATCTACATTCTGTGAACCCTCACTGAATGTAGCAAGTAAGCAGGGTTCCAAACTCAGCTTTTCTGACTTTAAAACTAATGATTTAGTTTGACAACATTATTTAAATTACTTTCCATATGGTTATGGACAGAAATGTGTTTCCTTGAAACTCATATGTTGAAGCCTTAACCCACAGTGCAACTGAATGTAGAGACGGGGCCTGCTGTTGTCGCCCAAAGGTCTCTGTGTTAAATACCTGCTCCTCAGGGTGGCACAGTTGGGAGGTGGTTGCACCTTTAGGAGATGGGGCCTGATGGTGGGTCCTTAGTTTATTGGGAGCATGCCCTTGAAAAGGATTGGGGAACCCTGGTGTCTTCCTCTTTTGCTTCCTGTCTCATGAGATGAAGGCTTTTGCACTACCATGTACTCTCAATATCATGTGCTGCCTTGACGGAGGCCTAAAGCTATGGGGACAGTTAGTCATGGACTGGAACCTCCAAAACTGTGAGCCAAGATAAACCTTTTCTCTTTATAAGTTTATTATGTCAGGTACTCTGTTAGAATCATGGAAAGCTGACTAACACAGGTCCTTTAAGGAGGTAAATAAGGTTAAATGAGGGGCCTGCGTCCTATAGACTTGATATCCCTATAGGAGGCAGAGATTTCAGATCTCTTTCTTTCTCTTTCCCTCCCTCCCTCCCTCCATCCCTCTTTCCTTCCTTTTTTCCTTTCCTTTCCCCACCCCCACTTTCTCTCTGCATGCTCAGAGGAAAAGTCCTGTGAAGACACAGTGAGTAAGCTGTTGTCTTCAAGTCAGGAGGAGAGCCCTCGCTGGATATTTACCCTGAAGGCATTTTGACCTTGGATTTTCAGTCTCCAGAAATGTAAGACAAATGCATCGTCTGTGGTTTTTTGTTGTCAGCCCAAGCAGACTATGACACATGCCAAGTCTGACTGCTGCACAAGAGGGGGTGGGCAGGGTGTGGAGCTGGTGACAGGACAAGAGGATCCAAAGGTCCCAAGTCAGAGGACACACAACCCCAGACAGCATCTCAGGTGATCACAGGACACAGAGTTGCCCTTTATTCTAAGGCAGAGATGGTTTATTCGCTGTTGGGTACAGTCAGCTTTCTGTCACTGTAAGAATATACTAGATGATCAGCTTATAAAGAGTAAAGGTTTATTTTGGCTCACACTTTTGGAGATTCCAGTCCATGATTGCTTGGCTCCATTTCTTTGTGCCTGTGTTGAGGCAGCACATCATGGCAGAGGTACATGGCAGAGCAAAACCACTCAAGTCATGGCCAGGAAGAAAAAGAATGAGAGGAGCTGGGGTCGCACATCCTCCCTCAAGGTGCACCTCCAGTGACCTACAGACTTCTCACTCGGCTCTACGTTTTAAAGGTTTCACTACCTCCTATAGTACCAACCTGGGGACCAAGCCTTCAGTACACTGGCGTTTGGGACACATTCAAGATCCAAACCATAGCAGGGTCAAGAGGAGCTAACTTGATTCAGAGGCAGTCAGATACTTCTGGAGAAACAAAGCCCCTTACATTCTGTTCCCCCATATTCCAGCACATGGTGCCCTAAATAGATAAAGGGCATGATTAAATAGCAGAGAATCATAATGAAACAGGAAAGCTAAGATCTGCTATTTCAAGTTACAGGATGAACTAAAACCAAATTTTCCTTGGAAATACAACTGGAAGATCTGTGGATGCTTCATTTACATTACTGGAGATAAGACGATAGGCTGTCAGGTGCACAGTCTAATCCTCCGTAAGCTGCAGCAGGCTAGTTGGGAGGCCCCTCTCTTGCTCCTGACCTTCTTTCACTTTGGCTTCCCCAGCAGAGGCATGGTGTCTTTCAAACAAAGAAAATAAAGCCCCTGAAGTCTGGGACAACACCCTCTTGGGTGGGCAGAAGGTCTTTACTGGCCCTGGGGCTGCCTTTGATTGTATTTAACATGTTCACTAATTTCACCTCTATCAGGGGCTGTTGCAGGTGGAAGACTAGCCCTAGCAGACTGATTCGCAGGAAGGGGCTTGGAAGGCATCTTTCCAGGGCTACATGTGAACGTTGGCACCCCTCATGCTGGTGGGGAGCTGTGTACAGATGCATGGGAGTTCTCTGGGAGAGGAGACCCCAGTGGGCCACAGGTGGAGATGCGATCCGCCCAATTCGCTCCCACTCTACATGGGGCAATCAGCTGCCAAAACAAAAAACAAAAAACAAACAAACAAAAACCAAAACCCAATAAAAAGTACAATTTATATTTTTAGAATAGTTTTTGACTTGCAGAAAAATTGTAAACATAGGGCAGAAAGTTTTCATATACCCCACACCCAGTGTCCCCTCTTAATGACCTCTAACTATAATATGGGCCATTTGTCCCAACTAATGAACACACATGGATACACAGCTATTAACCAAATACCATGACTTTATTCACATTTCCTTTTTCACTTTTGTGCTTATGCCTAAAATGTAAATACATTTGTAGATCATACTCCAAAACAGGAAAGCATTTTTTGTTTCTTTTTCTCTCTTTCCTTTTTTAAAAATTCCATTGTCACTGCCGTGCAAAGAGCATTTTTCCTGAAATGAGCCAAATTTTCTGCTGCTCACCACGAGGAAAAAGGAGGGTCCGTTATACAACATTTCAGGTGGTCTTGCAGGTTGCACAAAGCCTGCTCTGTTTCGTCCCTACATTCAACTCATCCAAGTACTGAGGCTTCCTTGGGTTTATTTAATGTCTTTTCTCTGTTCCCGGATTCTATTCTGGATAAACAGATTATGTTTGGTTGTCATTTCTCCTTGGGCTCCTCTGGGCTGATCTGTCTTTTAGACTTTCCATGTTTTTGATGACTTGAAAGGCCCTTGAGGAATACTGGTCAGGAATTTTGTCATTTTCTCAACTGGCTTCGATGTTTTTCTGGGGATCTGTCAGGTTTCTCTGTTATAAAGTTATTCTTTCATCCTCCTTTTGCTACTGTCTTCTTTGGATGTTAGTCACTTTGCACGGTCCACTGTTAAGGAACGAGGGGCTGGACTCAGACTCACCAGGGTGAAGTGGTTTAGTGTTTTCAAGCTTAGTTCCATCAAAATCCAGGACAGCCTGCTACTCAAGGGAAGCCTGAAAAGGATACTTTTGGCACTCAAGGACTCCTCTTATTTTGTAAATAGCCACAGCGCTTAGAAAAGTGTTGAATAACCACCCAAAGTTGAGATTTCCATTTTCCCTCAGAGCAATTCTTATTCTTGTGCATGTGGTTCTTTAAATACTGAGTACTAGTTTTATTTTGGGGTCAACATGTCAACATTCACACCTCCTAAAATGGGGTCTTTAAGTTCGTATCTCTATTAATATGCTAAATATTGAATGTGGCTGACACAGGATTCCAGATTCTGTCCAGGGGAAATGGAAGATAAATGAAGCCAGTTACCAACTAATGTGTTTTGTCTGACAGATGAACAAAAGCACAGTTCTAACCATGTCACCTGGAATACATCACCTGCTAGGACACGCAGTAGAGACGATAGTGGGTGCGGTAAACAAACCATGCAGAATAGGGACATTTCCCTAGTAACAGAGGTTTGTCTTTCATAATATTTGTTCATGGAGGAAGAAACATAAACAGAGGAAAAGAAAAATAAGCCTTTTGGCAGAGTGATTGTTTCTGCTACCTTTGTGCTTATGCCTAAAATGTAAATGCATGTGTAGATCATACTCCAAAACAGGAAAGCATTTTTTGTTTCTTTTTCTTTCTTTCCTTTTTTAAAAATTCCAATGTCACTGCCGTGCAAAGAGCATTTTTCCTGAAATGAGCCAATTTTCTGCAGCTCACCATGAGGGAAAAGGAGGGTCCGTTATACAACATTTCAGGTGGTCTTGGCGGTTGCACAAAGCCTGCTCTGTTTTGTCCCTGCATTCAACTCATCCAAGTACTGAGGCTTCCCTTGCCTTCATTTTTAAGAATACATCATGATGTTAAATTCTACATTTCTCAGTGTAGGAAAGTACTGCCTATTCTGCCCAAAGTCATATATAGGACAGTGAGTTATTGGTTACGATGATGCAGTATATTTCCTGCCCTTCATGCAGCTGCATGCAAGAAGAGAAAGTGAGTCTGTGGGCTGCAAGTCCTTTGCAGATGCACCCCTGGCAACTTGGCTTTCTTCTTGGCCAGGTGCTGCCTTGTGGCATAAGCCTTTTTTCTGATCACTTTGGGCAGGACGTAGTTATTGGGCTGGCTCATTTGAAGTCCTCCTTTCAGATTGATGGTGAGCCTTCCCGATTCCCAGCCTGGGTGCAATTTCCCTTCATAATATTCCACAACACCTTGAACTTCCTTATCGTATTACACATAACCATTATGAATATACATCTATTACTGTGAGCATTTGTTTATTTCTATCTCCTTTACTGCTCTATAAGCTCCTTGAAAGCAGGGACCGTGTCATCACATTTAAGAGGCGTTTCAGAAATCCATGCTATTGCAAAAGTAAATGCTGAGAATGGGCAGTTACAGCAAAGCCAAAGGGAATGGAGGCTCTGGGAGTGCTCCTCACCACCTCCTGATTGTTTGGGATTACTGGGCAATTCCTGGAGTGCTCGTTTATCAACAAGAACTTGCAGGAAATGCAGATTATGTGCCATCAGTTTGTAGTTCAGTTCTCAAAATCTAGTTTTTCCTCACTCTTCGCTTCTATTACTTTGCCTCACACCCTTCCAAAAGCAACCCTGCTTGTTCTGGGTTCCAGAAAATGTGGGTAACATACAGCAATTAATGCACGTGGTCACATATCTGATTTCTTTCACTTCTTGATTCTATTCACTTGCCGTGGAACTACTCTTTATATAAAAATATTGTACCAACACCAGGATTAGTTTGATAATAAAATAGTGAGACAACCAAGTGAGAAATTCTCAGACTCTACTCTTAATTTGCAAACAAACTAGATGCTTTAGAGCATTTGGGTTCCAATACACTATTTTCTCATAAATGATGACCCTCTCTAGAAAAAAGAAAACCTGCTCTAACTTCAAAAAACTCCCACTACCTCCCAGTTTTGTTATGTTTAGTGCCTTTTCATGTAATTATTTATAGCATTGTACCACATTGTGTAATAAAAACAATTTTCTTTTTCTTTTTCTTTTTTTTTTCTTTTGGAACCAGGGATTGAACTCAGGGACACTCGGACACTGAGCCACATCCTCAGCCCTATTTTGTATTTTATTTAGAGACAGGGTCTCACTGAGTTGCTTAGGGCCTTGCTAAGTTGCTGAGGCTGGCTTTGAACTCGTGATCCTCCTGACTCAGCCTCCCGAGTCGCTTGGATTACAAGCATGCGCCACCACGCCTGGCTAAAAACAATTTTCTAAAAATAAAAGAAGTAACCCAAGGTAAATGTGTATGGTTGATCATAAGTTCAAAATTTACCAGTTGGTGCAAGAATCCAGAGACATAGAAGTGTACACACACACCCACACACACACACACATCCTAAAAGAATCTTTTATTTCTTGCAGTTGTAGGTCTTCCCTCCCTGAAAATCCCTAACTTAATGTGGTGCATGTTGTAGAATTACAAACCAATTTGAATTCATATTCTGTCATATTGGCATTAATTTGGAAAGACTGAGAGCCTCAAAGTTGGAATGGAGACACTGAGAATCTCAATCCCTTGGATCTCAGAGCCTCCCTTGCTGGGAGATGTGGCCTTCTTTTCTGAAGAGTGTAGCTTTTCTCTACTTGAAGACCTTGTGAGCACCTTTCCCATTTCTTCTGTTAAATTAATTGTCAAAACAGAGTGTGGTTTCTATTTTCCCAGCTTGACACTAGATGATACATGATCCTAAAACATCATTTTATCCTCCTTGATAATACTTTCATGGGCTGGGAAAAATTGATCAGAGTGTTTAACCATTAGTCTATATAACTGTTAGGTTTTATTTCTGCCTTACTTCCCAACAGGCTTCAGTCTCAGATTTCTAGTTCATAATTTTAGTATGTTAAAGTTTTCCCTCCAAATTTCCTTAAATATGGAGACCATGTTTATATGTTATGATGATATCGTCTCAAAAGTAGCTAATGTTACGAGGACATCTCACAATTTACAGTTTCCTGTCATCTCTTTTATGTTTTTCTTCTTTGATTTGCAGCCATAATGGCAACTATTGGTGAAATCAACTAGTTAAAGTCAAGTTTTGAGGTCCTTCTATGCCTAAACCCAAAAGTTCCCTTATGTCTGCTACCACTAATATTTCAGCTATGGAAACCACAAACTTAAAATTAGCTTTAGCTTCCTCTTATCCAATGAACTGCCAAATTCTATTCAGTTTAGTGAATAGTTGTTGATAAAAAATATCAACATAGGACTCTGGTAAAGGGCTAAGTTGTGCAGCACCTCTCAGAGGACACCTGACTTCCTTTATTGATACTTATTGATCTGAAAGACATGGAACAATTGAGTAAGCACAACTGCAAAACAGAATTGGTCCACTTGTTCTTTATGAAAGCCCAGTTTCTCTAGTCTTCATAGTATTCTATCAAACAAGGTGGAATGTATCTACTATGCTTTTATTGAAAAATATATATGCATTGACATAACCATAATTGGCTCTTGCCTTGGCTGTTTGTGATTTTGGTAAACTAATGCAGGCCCCACTGGGCTCTGCTGATGGCATCTCCAAGTATTTCTATCTGGTAAAAGACCTGTAAATAACAGTGCTGGTGTTGATTTTTTGTTAATGAAGAAAAAGATCCAAGGCTGGATTGACCTTTACTTATCCGGAGCCCCATTTTAGTTTAGCAAAATTCAATCTGCTAGGGATGAAAAGAAAATTGACTTTCTCATTTCTATTGTCCTATCCTAGGGGAAAATAAACTAAAGAGGTGAATAGAGCTGCCTGATCATCACAAAGGGCTGGCTCTGCCTTTCCTTAGCTGGGGAAACATCGGAAATTGAAATTTACAACCCCACAGGCACTGCCCCTCCTCTACAACAGGTCACCCCGGTTGTGTTTTTGTTACTGGTTTGCTTTACATATTCATCATGTTCTTTCATGTTCCTGCCCGGCCAGTTCCTTATAGAAAACTCTGTGGGGTTCTGAGATCAGCGTTTCATTAAGCAGAGGTGGGCAGCCCAGGGCATTAATCAGATAAATATCATTTCACTTGTAAAATAAAATTTTTTAGGTTTTCTCATAACTTGCTCCCCCTCCTTTACCTCTATCCTTTGAATAATTCCATACATACCATAGAGAACACCTCAGAGCCTAAGCATAAGGCAGGAGACTGTCAATCATATCTATTCTGTTTAAGCTTTTAGCAGGAGCAGGTGCTCCAACACCTGGAACAGGTACCATTCTTTTCCTGGGAGCATCTCCTTGATGTTTTTCCAGAAATTCCAATTCTAAAAGGATACCTTCACTCTGTGAGCATATGTGCAATTGTTAAGAACTTAGGAGTACAACATACCTGAGTTCAGATTCTATCCTGTCACTCACCAGCTACATGACCTCTCAAACATGTGAGTTCACATAAGCTACCTAGGGATGGTGCTCCAGATATTCAGAAACACTTTGCCTGAGCCCTAGAGTACTCTATTGTCTAAGCTTGAGAATCATGCACCAAAATGCTAGTCCCCCAATTTCAACCTCCACTTTTCTAACCCTTATCATACTCATCCCCATGGCTAGAATCCCAGTGGCCCACACCTACCCTGTTCTTGAAGAGCTGACCCACATTTGGAGTTCTGCATTCCTCTTTTGCAACCATTCTTTCCTTTGGTAAGTGTGAACAATAGAGTCCTTTGTCAATGGAAGGCATCAAATGGAATCTCACATATTTTCATCTAAGTGATTTTCACCTCTCCCATAAAATGCTAGAAGTTCAAAACCAAGATTGTAACTTTTAATATGAGAATATAGGATTTTTAGTTGTAAGGCAGAGATGTGGGTAAGGGAGCTGAGGTAGCACATGGCCCAACTTTCTTCTATCAGACAGATTTTCCAGATTAGAAAATGGAAGCACCAGGTGTTAACCGAATCACCTGAATTCATATACACACTCTCCTAGTTAAAGCCATCTTTCAAAAAATAAGATTTTCTACTATAACATGCAAGTAGGACTTTCCAGACTGTTTTTTTAAATCTGTACATGCTTTTTTAAATTTTTACAGACTGCATTTTGATTCTCTGTACACAAATGAGGTACAAGTTTTCCTTTCTATAGTTGTACACAATGTAGATTCACACCATTCATGTAATCATACATGTACACAAGGTAATGATGTCTGTCTCATTCCACCATCTTTCATACCCCCGCCCCCTCCTCCCTCTCATTTCCCTTTACATAATCTAAAGTTCCTCTGTTCTTCTCAACTCTGGCCCCCTCACTTCCATTATGTATCATCATCCACTTATCAGGGAAAACATTTGGTCTTTGGTTTATTGGGATTGGCTTATTTCACTTAGCATGATACTCTGCAATTCCATTCACTTACCTGCAAATGTCATAATTTTATTCTTCTTTATGGATGAATAATGTTCCATTGTATATATATACTGAAAATAAGTGGACCAATATTTAAAAAGTAAGCATATTTCACATAAAATTATGGACTTATGATTTCTGAAATATTGCAAATCTTACTCTTCTTGTACTGCATTATTGCATAGCAACAATAGGACAGAGCTCTGTGGAGTTTGCTGCCTTTGGACGGGACTCATGCCCTCCACATGATAGCACAGCTTCTATAGGTATTTACATTTGCCATGATGCCATTGGCTTAGTATCATGGACTAAGCACTTGTGTATCTACTCTTGCACCTGAACCCTTATGTTGCTTCAATTCAATGGATGGAGGTGGTCGACTCCTACATGTGCATCTTACATGTATGGTGAAGGGATGCCCAGGTCCTCTGACATGCATCAGGCAGGGGTACTGAAAAGCTTTCCAGACCTTTAGAATCAAACTCCTTGGCTTCAAATCCCAATTTGTCACTTCAAACGTTATAACTTGGAAAAGAAATATAAAGCACTTCTGAGATTTGGTTTATCTTTGAAATGAAGATGATGATGTTGGTAATGTCTATCTCAAAGCACTGTTGAGAGAATTCAATAAGAAAATATGAGAAAATGGGCAGCATGCTTAACAGCAGCTATTTGTATTTCCTGCAGATTAGCAAGAAGAATCAAGATCTTCTGACACTGGAAGGAAAGAGGTCCCCACCATTCTCCCAAGGTATTACACTGCTTCATCCATGTTATGGGTTGGCTATGAGGTGTCCCCTGAAAGCTCTTGTGTGAGGTAATCTAGGAATGTTCAGAGGTGAAATGATTAGATTATGATAGCTGTAACCTTATCTATGGATTAATCAATTTGTTTAATAATTTGAAAGGACTTGTGTATTGGATGATAACTATAGGCAGGAGGGATGTAGCTGAAGGTGTGCTCTTGGGGACTGTAAATTGTCCCTAGCTCCTTATGTTCCACCTTTGCTTCCTGACTGCTGTGAGCTGAGCATCTTTCCTCTGCCATGCCATTATGTTCTACCTCACCTCAGGCCCAGAGCAAGGGAGTCAGATGACCATGGACCATACCTCTGGAACTGTGAGCCCACAATAAACTTTTCCTCTTCTAAGTTATTCATGTTAAGTATTTTGGTCGCAGTCTTGAAAAGCTGACTAACACAATCCCTTCTGTCCCCTTGCCTTCCCAGTCCCCAGTTCCTGGAGTATCACAAATTGAAGGTCTAAGTGGGCAATGATGAAGACTAGATGAGCTACTGAACTGTCTCAGAATCCTGCACAGTCAGATGAAGGTAATCACGCTTCATGCTTTACTAGATAAATGAAAGGCCTTAGGAGTCCAACTGATGTCCTTTTCAGGTCATGCTGAGAGCCCTTCACAATTGATTGGCCACTGAAATGTGTGGCTTTACCTCTGTTGAATCATCAAACTATGCCAATCAGTCAACCCTAGAAGAAGAGGCAAACTTCTCACAAGTCTCTCTCTTTCTCTCTCTTCTAGTTGTGGTCCTTTTATCTGTTACTTTCTTTATTTTTTTATTATAGCATCATAATTATGCATAATTTAATAATTGGGTTCATTTTGACAAAATCATACATGTAAGAAATTTGATTTCCAGTTTCCCCCTTTTCCTTCCCTCCTCTCTCCCCCTATTCTCTTACCTCTACTCTATTTAACTTTCTTTTTCTATATATGCCAAAAGTGAAATTTCCTTTGGTTCCTTTATATATGAATACAGCATGATTTTGTTAAATTCTTTACAAATTTATCTCATTCCATTTATCTTCCCGTTCCTTCCTTCCTTCTCGCTCACTCTCCTACATTACTCCAATGATCTTCCCTATATCTTTATGATACCTCATCCCCTCCCTGACTGCCTTCTTTCCCTTATTTTGCTCTAGCTTTCACATATGAGAGAAAACATTTGCCCTTTGATTTTCTGAATCTGACTTACTTCACTTACCATGATTTTCTCCACTTCCATCCATTTATCAGCAAATGCCATTATTTCATTCTTCTTTATGACTGAGTAAAACTCCATGTGTGTATACACCACATTTTCTTAATCCACTCGTCTACTGATGGACATCTGGGTTGATTCCATAATTTGGCTATTGTGAATTGTGCTGCTATAAACAATGAAGTGGCTTTATCACTATAGTATGCTGATTTCAGATCTTTTGAATGAACACTGAAGAGTGGGATTGCTGGGTCATTTGGTGGTTCCATTCCTAGTATTTTGAGGAATCTTCACACTGCTTTTCAGAGTTGTACTAATTTACAACAATTGCAGGAGTGTACTATTTCCTCCATATTCTTGCCAGCTTTTATTATTTTTCATGTTCTTGATAATTTGCATTCTGACTATAGTGAGATGAAAGCTTAGTGTAGTTTTGATTTGCATTTCCCTAATTGCTAGAGAGGATGAATGTTTTTTCATATATTTCTTAGTCATTTGTGTTTCTTCTTTTGAGAAGTTTCTATTTAATTCTTTTGCCCATTGATTGATTGGGCTATTTGTTTTTTTGGCATTGAGTTTTTTGAGTTCTTTATATATTTTGGATACTAATTCCCTGTCAGAGGAGAGGCTGCCAAAGATTTTCTCCCATTCCATAACTTTATTTTGACTCCCTTAATAATTTCCTTTGCTGTACTGAAGCTGTCTAATTTGATGGCACTCCACTTATTGATTCTTGGTTTTATTTCTTGAGCTGCAGGGATCTTGTTGAAGAAGTCAGTGCCTGCATCTATATGATGGAGTGTTGATCTTATGTTTTCTTCTAGCTGTTGTAAGGTGTCTGGTCTAATTTCTAAGTATTTGATTCATTTTTATTTGAATTTTATGCAGGGTGAAAGATGGGGATTGAAATTTATTCTTTTACATATGGATATCCAGTTTTCTTAACACCATTTATTAAAAAGGTTTTTTTCTAACATGTATTTTTGGCACCTTTATCCAAGTATTGGGTAGCTGATTATATTTGGGTTTGTTTCTGTGTCTTCTATTCTATTCCATTTATTTTCATGTCTATTTTGATGCCAGTATCATGCTGTTTTTGCTACTATAGCTCTGTAGTATAATTTGAGATTGGGTATTGTGATGCATCACTTTCTTGCTCAGAATTGCTTTGACTATCTGGGTCTTTGTTTTTCCAAATGAATTTTAGGACTGTTTTTTCTAGTTCTGTGAAGAATGTCATTGGAATTTTGATGGTATTGCATTGAATCTGTAAGTTGCTTTGGATAATCTGGTTATTTTGACTATATTATTTCTGCCTATCCAAGAATGTGGGAGGTATTTTCATCTTCTGAGTTCTACTTCAATTTCTTTCTTCAGTGTTCTATAGTTTTCATAGTAAAGATCTTTAACTGCCTTTAGTTAATTAATTCCCAACTATATTTTGAGGCTATTTTGATGGGGGTAGTTTCTCTGATTTCTTTCTCATCTGGATCATTGTTGGAGTATAGAAAAGCTATTGATTTATGAGTATTGATCTGCTATTTTTCTAAAGTCATTGATCAGCTCTAAAGGTCTTCTGGTGGAATTTTTTGGGTCTTCTAGATATAGGATCATGTCATCAGCAAACAGTGATTGTTTGACTTCTTTTCCAATTTGAAACCCTTTAATTTCTTTCTCTTGTCTGATTGCTCTGCTAGAGTTTCAAGAACTATGTTGAGTAGAAGTGATGAGAGTGGACATCCTTGTCTTGCCCCTGATTTTAGAGGTATGCCACCATAACCAGCTCTTGCATCTTTGTTTTCCTTTGTTTTTTATCTTTATGGTAAACCTGCGGTGGCTATGAAGCTGAATGTGGCAGCAGAAAAATTCAGACTGGAGAGGCAGGAAGGCTTCCATTATTATAAATGGTGCTTCCTGATGGCTAAGGAGCCCCATGGATAAAAAGGGAAGCTTATTTGGAAGTATGTTTCAGAATTTGGTTCTTGGTTCACCTGCCTCAGAATTACTTGGGGCAATTGTTTAAAAAGGCAGATTGCTAAGTCCACCAAAGATCTACTGAAACACAAGGGTCTTTTGACAAACATCCTTGACAACAGCAATGTTTGAGGATTACTGAATAGATGAATCCAGAAATCAGTGGTTGGAGAAGTATGACAGCCAGGGAGCTTTTGAAGAGTTGAGGGAAGATTTGGAATTGTTATAGTAACAAGCATTATTATGAAACAGGTTTCAAGGAGGTGCCAAATGGTGGACCCAGTCATTTAGAAGTGTGCTCTTTAGATCCCAAAAATGTTTAAAAATGTGCAGCAAAACAAGAAATTACATAACTATGTATCAACATGGGTGATTCTGGTGATGTAGAGTCTTAGGAATGAGATGACCAGTGTAGAAAAAAAGATTGATGTAGGAAGGAGATAAGTTAAGTAAGAAAGAAATGTTAGAGTTAAGATTCATGGGTGGAGAGAAAGAAAAGAATTTTCCAGGATTGGGGGCAATATGGGTAAATGTGAGGAAATGGCAATAAATTCAGAGTTTACAGGTGATGGAGAATGAGGTGGATGGATTGGTAGATCAGATAAAAACAGTTATAAATTTGTGTTGCCACTGCTAAGAATAGTTAAAGCCAGACCTGAGCTCCTAGGTGTCAAGGCTACCTTGAGGAGAGTTAGATGAAAATTTCTATACTCAACATAGAGGGCAGCCTAGCCATTCTATGATGATATAGTTTGTTGGGATTTTTGACACTCAGAGTTTCTTTTACCCTTCAGAGACTTTGGCCTTGAAGTGTGTGGACTGCTGTACTTCAGGCAGAAGGAACTGCTAAACTGAGCGAAGAGTAAATTCAGCATTTGTGAGAACAAAAGCTGTGCAGCCAGGCACAGTGGCACACGCCTGTAATCCTAGTGACTCAGGCGGCTGTGGCAGGAGGATCACAGGTTCTAGGCCAGGCTCAGCAACTTAATGAGACCCTGACTCAAAATAAAAAATAAAGGACTGGGGATATGTTTTAGTGATAAAGCATTCCTGGGTTCAATCCCTAATATCCCAAAACAAACAAACAACGAAAGTGTTCAGAGAAGAGGGAGGAAGACAAAACCAGAGAACTACCTGGCTCCATTGGTCCTTCTAATCTGGTTTCAAGAGGCCACTCTCCTGCTCTGGAAACAAAAGCCATTGTCTGCAGTAATTCATGTGTGTGGCAGGATTCACCTATAGAACTTAACTTTCTAAAAAACTTTCAATGATATGAAAATTGAAGACCTCATTGATTTGAAATAAAGAATTGCATTCTTTTTCCTGGTTGCATTGAATTATTCTGAAGGAAAGTCCTAGACCACCTGGAAAACCCACTCAATATCAACTTTTGTTCCTCATCTCCCCATGGAGGAATATTTAAAAAATAAAGGTTTTCACCCTTCTTAGTTCCATCTCCTAAGTCAGTTTTGTTTATTTGTACTGCTCTGTGTGTGTGTGTGTGTGTGTGTGTGTGTGTCTGTGTGTATGTATGTGTTTGCCCAGAGTAGCATCTCATGTTGATATGTAGACAGATTCAGCCTATAAAGAATTTGCTTGGATGCTCAGTGGAAGACAGCCATGGCAATAGGAAGCATGTGCTATGTAGGAGAGGCTTCTGGTGACTGTATTGTAACAAGGCCAAACATTCCACTGCTGGTAGAAGGCATAAAGTGTCTGTCCATGGAGTCATGCTGATTCCAGCTTTACACCTCAGCTATAACCCAAAAAGTTGATATGCTGAGCAGAGTGATTAGTTGATCTTTTAAGTTACCCAACATTTATTTCACCACTTCTGGTAAAAAAAAAAATGCCTCCATTTCCCTCTGGTGATGGGCAGTTGCCCTATTCTCAGAGAGTGTGGTTTGGATTAGGCTGGTACCACTTCCTGTTCCAGAGGTGGCCATGTGACCTTAGGTCTGAGACAATCAGCACATTTCATTCCAAACAAAACAAAACAACCAAACAACAAAACCAAGTGTGATAGCCGCAGAACCAATTTGAATCAGTGAGAACTAGCCTTAGAACTGGACCGGGTGGCCAGGAAACAGATATGTGATTTCTTCTGGGTTTAATAGATGCTGCCTGGAACCCTTGCTGCCCTCTCACCAAGCAAGATAAGAAAGGGGCTGACAGAAGACAAAGTGAGAGGACATCGTTTGACCTCTGAGTCAAGTCAAATGGGGAGATAAATATTACCCTTGGGTGTTTTATTTCCATGAGAAAATAAAGTCTTATTATGCTTGAGCCATTTATGGTTGGATTGTATGCTGAATTCTTGTAAGTCAAATCATTTGCTTCTTCAGATGTTAATCAACCACTTTAGAAATACTACCTCTTTGTTTTATAGTGAATCTCAGTGGATCAATATAATTACACTTTAGTTCTAAGTTCTGTTAAGCTCCTTCAATTCTTTCCTAGCTAATGTGCTATTAATAAACATTTAGAGACAGGAGGAGCCACTGCCCACTTTAAGACCCTTGTGATTAAATCCCATTGTAAATTTGGGCATCCTCTTGTAAATTGTTAACCACTCTAATGTAAAAGCCATGTAGATTGTGTTTTTCATTGGCTTGGGGAGGTCCCTCTCTTAAAACACCATCTCTGAGCTCTGGCTGGCAGTGACCCTGGTCTCCCAGCCATCAATCACCCTCTGAAGGGAATAAGGAATGCTACTTACTTATTGGAACATATAACACCAATTTCCCTAATCCTCAGTACTCCTTGCAGAATTGTAACATTTATATATCAGATTGATTTTGATGTCAAACCATGTCAACAAGGCTCTAGGTTTATGGACCTCAAGGCCATGGCCATAAGTCAGATTATAAAATGGGAAGGAAATAAATGCTCACAACAATGACATCCTTTCTTCCTCTGGTGAAATGCAGCTATGGTGAGTGAGCATTGTCCAGTCATTGCTGCCTTTTGAAGTTTGTGTCATGGAAGCCAAAGCGGGGAGGGAGGAAGAAACTTAAAAAGAAAGAATTGATGAATCATGTCTTATGCTTCAGAGACAACCAGCTACACCAACATTGTTAAGGGTCCTCAGAATTTAGCAAGTTAGAGGCGAGGAATGGCCTCTCAGAGACCAGAGTTCGTGATGTGCCAAGACTTGATGCACACAGGTGAGAGGGTGCAGAGGTCAACGTGGGCTCCTCATGAAGGCTTGCCAGGAGGTGAGAGGCAGGGTGGGCCCTAGAGAAAGCTGTACAGAAAGTATCTAGAGAGGAATTGCGTTGATTTTAGTTTCTGAATGGAAGTAGCTTGGACTTATTTATAGGTTCAGTCAGGAAAGGTATTTGAATCTATAGAGATTGTGGGAATGAGAAAGGAAGATGAAGAGACCTCTGTCAGGCAAAGATAAGGGAGAATGACCTTAGGAAGGCTCAGGGTGGAAGTGGGCAAGGTAGATCAATTTCTGAGAAGTTCGTACTGAGGCTTAAGGCAAGACCCAGAAGGTGATGAAAACACAGGATTTAGTGACAACTCTGATGTGAACAGCTATCAAGAGGCTTGGTGAGACACTGAAAGCACAAGCAACAAAAGAAAAATAAATAATTTGAACTTAATCAAAATTATAAACTTTGATCTGTCAAAGTACATTATCAATAAAGTGGAAAAACAACTAATACAAGAGGAAAAATATTTTCAAATTATATATCTGGTAAAGGTCTAAGTATCCGGAATATATAAAGAACTCTTATGACTCAACAACTACAAAAACCAAAGAACCCAATTTAAAAATGGGCCAAGGACTTGAATACCAGTTTCTCCAGAGAAGATACGGAAATGCAAACAAGCTCATGAAAAGATGCTCAACATCATTAACTTTATTAGCCATTAGTTATCAGGGAAACACAAAACAAAATCACTAGATATCACTTTATATGCAATAAGATGTCATAGTAATAGAAAAGTGGAAAATTACAAGTGTTGATGAGGATGTGGAAAAAGTGGAACTCTTGCCCAATTCTTGGGGGAATGTAGAGTAGTGCAGCCAATGACGAACACAATTTCAAATTTCTTCAATGAGTTAAATATAGAAATAGCATATGATCCAGCAACACCACACCTAGACAAATGCCTAAAAGATTTAAAAACAGGTAATCAAACAAATACTTAATCATAAATACTTATAGCAGCACTATTCACCATAGCTAAAAGGTAAAGAAAACCCAAAAGTCCACGGATGAATGAATGGATAAAAAAATGTGACATTCACAATCATGGACTATCACTCAGCCATTAAAAGGGAATGAAGTACTGGAGGCATAGATCAACTGAACACACACTTAGCATGTGCAAGGACCTGGGTGTAATTTCCAACATGAAAAAACAAGGGGGAGGGGAAAGAAAGAAGACCTCAACAGTTAAAAAAAAAAATGAAGTACCGCTACCTATTACAACATGGATGAGTCTTGAAAACATTAGACTCAGGGAAAGACAAAAATCATCACACACTGAGTGTTTCCATTTATACGAAATACCTCTGAAAGGCAAATCCATAGGGACAGAAAGCAAGCTGATGGTTACTGGGGAGTGTGGGGAGGAAGATATTGGGAGTGACTGTTTATGATTTCTTTGGGAGTGATGAGAGACTTTGAAGTAGCTAGAGGAGATAGCTGTGCTACATGGAAACGTACTAAATGCCACTAACTTGTTAACTTTAAAATGGCTAATTTTATGTTATATGAATTTTGCCTTAAAACAAAGAAAAAGGACTGGTGTGATCAATGCCCCTGGTCCCCTCATGCTTCCACCACCCACCACCCCACGGATGGAAACCGTTTGGTAACACATCTACCTTCTGCCATGGTCCATTGGGGCTCTGGTTTCCTTCAGTCCAGTCCCTCTGTTTTCCATTTTAAAGGATGCCAATAAATCTCTCAACCACTGAAGTCTTTCTTTTCTTTTATTCAAGAATCATAGCTGAAAAATATAATTTTGGGAATTTTTAGGGACTTGGAATAAGAAGGGAAGCTGTAAGAAAGTAAGGCTATAGTATACACTTTTTTTTCTCTTGAATAAGAAATCTCAAATGTTGCCATTAAGTGGCTTCTCCTTTAGTTCAAACCCCTTTCTAAGAATGCAATGTTTTCCTCAGCTCGTATTTGTCCCTAAAATGACTGACCTGCTTTGTGTCCCCCAAGAGCTCACATGTAAGACAATGCAGGAAGGTTCAGAGAAGAAGTGATTGGGTTGTCAGATTCTTAATCCAATCACTGAATTAATTCCTGATGGGATTAACTGAAGTGGTAGGGTGTGACTGGAGGAGATTGGAATTGGGGCTTGGCTTTGGGGTATATATTTTGTATTGGGAGAGTGGAGACTCTCTCTGTCTCTGCTTCCTGATGATGCAGGCTGCTTCCCTCTGCCCCACTCTTCCACCATGAAGTCTTGCCTTACATGGAGCCCAGAGGAATGGAGCTGTCCTTCTATGGACTAAGATATCTGAAACTGTGAGCCCTCAAATAAACCTTTCCTCCTAATTGTGTTGGTCAGACCATTTAGTCACAGCAGCAAAAACGATGACTAAAACACTCCCCATGCTAGAATAAATCTCTCATCTTTTTATTATGAACCAAAGTCTTGATTCACCATCTCCTTCAGAATAGGGTTCCTAAGGAATATACTTTAAAATAAATCAGAGATAACTGAACTGTAAGAGACACATAATGAAGGACAAATACCAATGAGTTCCATAAAATATTTTCCCACAGTGAGGTGGGATTTGATATCTGGATATAAAGAAATGACCTTAACTCCCTGCTACATCCATATTTCCTACAGCACATCATATATTTGCATTTTTATTGAAAGGTCCTGGGGTTGGGAAAGAATAGGAACCAACACATTCTTTTTTTGTACTTCTCTGTAGGATGTTGTTCTCCATATCTCGATCTTGAAAATGCAGTAATAAGAGTTTCTTCACACTAACAGCCAGTAGGGTCTTATATCCACAGTAGTCACGGTTCTGACCACTTGCTTGCAACCCTGAAGTTTAGGAGTCATCATAGTAACTCCAGGGAGGTTTTTTGCGGTTGGATGAGATGATGCATGGAAAGTGCCTGGCAGGGACTGAATCAGGTAAACCGTGAAGCTCGTGAGCAGTGACACATTATGCAGCTGGTAAGTATCCCCACTTGACTGTCCAGCATCCCCCTCTTGTTTATTGTTACTCTGGAGCCCCTAGAGCATAGGGGTTGAGGGCACTGCACTCAGACTACCTGGCCTAGGTCCCAGCTCGGCCACTCCCTGGGAACATTCCATGTTCCTTCTTCATTTCCACTTCTGCAAAAGAGTGATAATCAACAATGCCTAGTTCATAGGACTATAATGGAAACTGAAAAAAAAAAACCAATAGTGCTGGTAACACTAAATGTTTAATAAATACTAAGGATTGTTTCTAAGATTGTGGGTTCATGAAACTCTATAATTATATCCCTCAAGAACATCAAGGTTAAATATATTTCCCATTATTTAGTGTTGGTATAGTAGCAATAGCACCATCTCAGGTACTAGGCTCCATGCTGTTTGATCTATTATGGGTGATAAACTCTTTTTTTTTTTTTTTAAGTTTTGCCTTATTTATTTATTTATTTTTAAATATTTATTTTTACAGAATGCACAAATGGGGTACAACTTTTCATTTCTATGATTGTACATGCTGTAGATTCACACCATTCATGTAAGATAAACTCTTATCTGCCTTTCATCTCTTTCACAAGATTGAGGGATAGGAAATATCTGGCATGCGTACTAATACCTCTTCCTTCCCATACCGATGGCAGCCATTGCTAATCAATTTCAGTCTTCTCTCCAACTGAGCCCAGACAAGGTCTCTGAATTCTCGACACTGAAAGGAGGAGGGGTTAAGGCAGGCGGGAAGAGGACAGAAGATGACTGATGTGCCTGGTAGCATCTGCTAAGCCATTCCCTGTCATGAGCACTCAGTCTTCATTACCCCAGCATGGAGATTTGCAAGAACATAAAATGAGCTAATTTTGGAAATTTGTCAATGCAAAGTCTCAAATAATAAAATATCCAGATTTATATAAGAGCTGCTGTAAAAATGACAGCACAATTTATCTGTGCAACTGGGTGGGGTGAATACTGCCAAGAGTGTCAGCTGGCTATTTGCTTTAATGTGTGGAGAAATTTTCTTGCATTCATTCTTTCAGTTATGGGGAGGTGGATAAACTTTCAATGCAGGAATTAGAGAGAAAAAAGATCTATTAAAGGCTTAATTTCAATGATTTACTTTTATAGATTGCAGTCTGGGTCATGATTTTTACACATGACCTTTGGCTAGGAAAATTCCTTATTGAATTGAAGATGGAATTTTTTAAGAGGTGAAGTCAAAGCACGAGGCAAGTGCTGGAAGATTCCATTGAACTAATGGTTACTGGAACACAGTCCTGGATAGTGCATTCTGTGATCACTTCTAATTTAGCTTTTTATGAGTTCAGCACTGCCACCTTGGCCCCATTTCTCCTGATCTGAGGTGTAAATGGGAGCATTTGTGGGAGGCACTGACAGTCCTTGGTCGACTGGGAAAGGTAAGTGTGTCTGCTGCAACTTGTGACTGGGGTTGCTGCTCTTGTTTCATTCAATTGTGTTGGATCTCTTCAAGGGCATTGGTTTCCCGATCCAGAGGAAACCAGTTTGTGACCCTGACCTGTCCCAGTTCACTGACCTCTACTTGGTTGGTGTTGAGTCATTTTCCTATGAATTTGGAACTGAAATTAGAGATTTGTACTGAGCCAGTCTTTGCCTGTGTTTGTATTTATAAAATTAATATACTGGAGTTGGGGGACCACTGTCTTCTGCCTGCATGTGGACTAGGAATCACTGGAAGAGGGCAGGGAGAACACTGTGTGGGCACTGGGTTTCTTCACATTTTGTTTCCCAGATTTGTTCCTTTCAGAGGACTGACTGCATTCTGGGTCATCAACATGGATTAAAGTGAATCTGACCAGAGGGGAACACAGCCCACTAAGGCCATTGTATTTCTGAATCTTTTCAAACCAACTCACTTTCTTACGACCACAGGGTTGGTAGGTCTTAACACAGCTCCTTATGCCTCCCCATCTCCAGCACTCAGCTCATAATCCCAGTTCCAGAGGAAATCCATTCTTCATACCCCATTCAGGTCAACACAGGTTACATGTCATCTGATTTGGGGGCTGGCACTTGAGATGATGTTTTCCTCCTGGACTGACATGCTATTACCTTGATCTTCTCTGCTAAAGTCAAGAGGAGTAAGGGGTGATCAAGTCTTTTCCTTGACTACTTTCCAAAACCAGTCCACTTCCAGATAATGTCCCTTTCTACTGACTGAGCATTGTGACTAGTAGTTATAGCAACCTTGATAGCTGTTATTTCTGCTTAATATATAGGAATATTGAGGCTCAGAGAAGATTATGTAATGAAATGGGCCAAACAATGGGTAAACAGTGGAGTTGGGATTTTAACCTAGTGCTCTCTGACTCCAAATCATGAAGTCCAACCCCCCTTGGGTCATTTGTTTCCTTCTACCTAATAAATCTGAAGGTGGGTTTACTTCTTACACACCAGGAAAGTCCAAGTGACCGTAGCTCCATTTTTTCCCCCACATTTTCAGTTTTGAGTAGAATACAGTAACTTGGGATAGGTCAGACTGACCCTGTGATGCTCTAAAGAATGGAGAATAGATGCACTGATTTGTGAAAGGAAAAGGAGAGAAGGAGGGTGGTGATACATGCAAGTGGTGCCAAAAAAATGTGGGATTCTACAATAGGCATGTAACACACACACACACACACACACACACACACACACAGCCCAGAGATGCCCCTGAGGAGGGTTGTGGAGGGCGGCCTTGGAGGAACACCCCTTCCCTGCTTCCATGCAGACCTGTCCTCAGGCTATAATTGACACTGAGTGGTCCTTTTCCCTCTCCCTTTCCCCTTCAAGCCTGTGGATGTGTGTTTCATCCTGATTGCATTGGACATACCTCTGTCCTGTAGGGAGGGTGAGGGAGGCACACTCGGTGTTCAACACCTTCCTGCCGCCCAGTATCTTCTTGTTTGTCATGCCTCTCCTTGGTTCATTAATTCTGGTTCTTAAGATCCCTCTCATTACCTCCTTCTTATGAATTATGGTCAGGAGAAGAAAATTACCAGATTTATTGTGTGGCTCTCTCTAAAACACATGCCTCAAAACCCTATATTTGAAATTGTGTGAGCTCAGTAGAGGAAACTTCATTCCCAAGTGAGAATCTTCTTCAGCTGAGTTCACCACTCTTTCTAACGTTGCACCTGGCTAGGCCTCCTTGCAACCAGCCTAACACCTCTCAGTGCTCAGCTTAGACCTTAGCAGATATCACGAACAGCTGGTCACCACTATCCTTCTTTGGAATCATTCACATTAGAATCATCTTTGTTGCTTCTGTCTGGACTTTTGAACTGGTCAGGTTGGTTCTGTTGTCATGTCTTCTCTCAGGGGATCCATTCTGGTCAAACCTTCCACATTTCTATGCATACTTCAGGGCACAGCTGCCCATTGACAGGGACCCCAACATTCTTCTCTAACCTTTCCCATTGTATGATTTCTGAAACTGCTCCTGCTAGGCCTAAGAGGGTATTCTGGGCTCAGTCCAGTGTAGTTACAATAAAGATCTTTTTACTAGGAATCTTATTTATGTTTTTATGGTTTCTGAAGCTCTTCTTTAATTACTGCCTACACAGAGCTCGAGATCCGTCATGAATGATGAAGGATCATTCTCATTATTACCTTAAATTTACTTCCTCTCCACCTGATACATTAACCTTTATTACTGTAAGTTATGGCTGTTAGAAGCCAGAGCTAAAGAATAAAGTTTGCTTCCATTTAAGATGGGGAGGTAGGCAAGTTACTGCTTTCTGAGAGGGATGAAGAATGGAGCATGTGTCATTTGGAGGATACATAAAAAAGGCATTATAACCCTTTTAGAAGGTAATTATCTAGGAGACGTTTGCCTGGTTCAGTTAGAAGTTTCTTTCTGAAGTGGAAAATTAGGGGAAGGAAAAGAGGGCAGATAGAAAGATGGATTTGCTGACAGACGGACTAATGACGTGATGGGGAAACAGAAGAGATGCGGGGCCTCTGGACCTGGAGCGCAGCAGCTCTTGTGAAAGCAGCAGAATGTGAAGTGTCTCCTCAAAAGAGAAGTCATAAAACAGACAGTGCAAGTTAAATAAATGATGTTTGGCTATTGAAAAATACATTTCTTCCTAGATTCTACCACACTTTCATGTCTCCCTATTATGAAAAGTCTATTCACCCTGCAGAGCTGGGGAGTGGACACACAGTACATCAGTCCCTTTGACACAGCAAGAATGTACCATAGATTCCTGAACAATAGGTTCAGTTTTGAGACTTGCTGTCTTACCATAGATTTAAAAAGAAAGTGACTACTTTTGATATATTCAATTGTGTATCCTTTCTTTTTCAACTCAGCATTTCCTTCATGAGTTGTGCATGGAGTATCATTTAGGTCTATGATGGATTTACTACTCAAAACACCTACACCTATTTATTATGAAGATATTCTCATAGTAGACATAATACGTTGATCATCATTCTTATTTAAAGGGTTTTTCATATGTTGGGTTTAAAAATCTATTAAAATGCTAGCTATTTCCTATTCTGTTTATTCTTTAGTTCATTTTTTTCTTTTTTCCTGCCTTTTCTTGACTTAATTGAGCAGTTTTAATGATCCTTTTGTATCCCATTTATTGACTTTTTATCTGCATCTTTAAAAATGTTTTAGTAGTTCTCTTAAAGTCTACAATATGAAGTTGAATTTAAACTGAGTTAAATTAAGTTAATAATATACCTTTCCATGTATAGTGTAAGGACCTCAAAAGAATGCCCAGCTCTTGTGCTATTTTTATCATACATTTTACTTCTGCATTTACTATAAACACAATATGTTATTGTGATTTTTCTTTAAATAGCTATATTTTGGGGAAATTAGAATTAAAAAGACATTATTTTACTTTCATTTCTGCCATTTCAATACTTTTCTTCTTGTAAATCTGTTTTTGACCTATTTTATTGTCCCTGTTTTAAAAAAGTTTCCTTTAATATTTCTTGTATAGTACTTCAGCGGCAAACCAATTCCCTCAATTTTTCTTTTGTCTGAAACAGTATTTCTTACTCATTCAAAGGATTCTATTTTTTTCTCTGATTATAGAATTCTGGGCTGATTTGTCTTTCCTTTCGGCACTTAGCACTTTAAAGATGTCATTCCACTGTCTTCTTGGTTGTATAGGTTTCTGACAAGAAGTCTGCTGTAATATCTTACCTTGTTTCTCTGTAAGTAATACCTTTTTTTCCTCTAGATATTTTCAGGATTTCCTCTTTGACTTTCATCATTTTGAATATAACATGCCTCCTGTGTGTGTGTGTGTGTGTGTGTGTGTGTAGTCTTATTTATACTTCACACATGTGCACAGTGTTATTTATCTTTCTTAGGGTTCTCTGATCTCACATGGTTTCTACTTTTGCTATTACAACCTTTACTATTCAATCATGATTATTTTAAGTTCCTTTTCTGATAGGAACTCATATCTGAGTTTGTCAATGACTTTTAGTTTTTATTTTCTGATGGGGGTGAGTTTTTTTTTTTTGCAGATTCCTGTTAAAGATCTGGCATGTTGTATATGTAGTACTGAGGTTAATATCTTTTGGCACTTGGAGATTAGCATGCTTTTCCTTCTGTTAGGCTTTCATTTTGTTTTTTCTCTTTTCACATTTTTTATTGGTGCATGTGGTTATACATCACGATGGGATTTGTTGTTACATATTTGTACTTGCACACAATATAACAGACTGCTAGGCTTTTAAATTAGGAGTTAAATTGGGCTTAAAGTTTGTTATCCATGTATATGATAGGCCTCAAAGTTCTCCAGTGATATACTGGATTTTGCCAGAAGAGTTTTCTCAGTTTTTGCTTCCTGCTTGAATTTGGGGTTCTCTGCTTGGCCTTGGGTTCTCAGGAACTTACAGTCTAGTGGAAGAGCCAAAAAGCATAAAAATTATTGTATGATGTGATTTCTGTAGACTCATTTAAGTGGGGTGATCTTTGGCTGAGTAAGTTAAAGACAGTGACATTTGAAGTAGTCTTTTGCCAGACTACTATATATCCATATTTGACTTATTTTCTTGGACTCTTTTGTACTATATGCTACAATTATAGAGTTAGTGAACATTACTGCCATGGAAGATGTGACTATTCACTCATTTTGGTCAACAGAATTTTTTTGAGCAGTAAACTCCAGGTAGGCGCTATCAATCAGAACTGCCACAGGATAAGACATCTATTTACCATTCCCTTATTTGGATATTCTCTAGTTATCTATCTTCCTGGTATTGGGGTCCTAGCCTTTCCTTGTCTGTATTATATAATAATTTTCAATAAAGCTAGTTCTTGTTTTGAAAAGGAAGTTTTGGATCCATGAAATAAATGTCATTACAGTGAACAGGGATAGAAAAAAAGCAAAAATTTTGGATAGAATATTAAGAGATGGGTTAGAGATTGAGAGATTTATTTTGTTTAGGAATGGGTGAGAAATTGGAAATATTAGGGTAGAGAAAAATTATCACATGTTCAAGAGAAACAAAAGTCAAGAATTCAAAAACTCAGGTCACTAGAAAGAACAGAAACAAGAGGTGAGCTTTTATTTACGTAAAAAATAATCATCCTTGAGTACTTTTACATGGCATATAATGAAACTTGGAGAATTAACATGTAAGGTTGAAATTTTTCCCAGTTGATTGTAACTGTGTTGAGGCATAGCTTTGAATCTCAGATAGAACATGTTGTGTAAGAGTCACTAAGCTAATAAATAAAGCTACCCCGAGCTCCACATCCACATTACAACAAATGAACATACTGCCTAGAAGTCAGGGGTGACTTAGATCTTCTGGCATGTATAGTGCACTATGGAGTTGGCTATTGCTACCGGTGTTTAACACTTTGCTCCAGGGAACCTCTTGGGGAGCCTTAGGACATAACATTCCACAATTTTCCGTGTGGGGATAACAGGGGAAATATTTATCCATAGATTTCCTCTTCCATCAGCCAAGGGTGACTCTACAAATGTTAGCTTCTCTGCATTTCTGGTTGCAGATACCTTGGGTTATCAGCTGCCACAGCTTCATAGAAGCCTTGAGGCAGGTAGCAAGGGGTGATAGGGCAAGGCCTATGGTGAAGCACTGTCAAATTATACCTGTGTGCAACTGATCAAAGTCCCCAGAACAGTAGCTGGAAGAAATGAGGCGGAAGCAAAAGAGATCATGCTTAAAAGGTGTGTCCAATATAGTTACTCTTACATGCACTCTCTTGAGTGTTATTCTCTGTAATTGTCTGTGCTCAGTGATTGGACAAAATTCCACAGAATCTCACAGATTTGAGAGAGAATATGTTCAAACTGTGCCTTCTCAAGAACCATGTTCACCACACCCAGCTCTTAATTCACATTTAGATTTAGTTGCTGAACATAATTGGGTCATGCTTCCAGGTTTAGAACGTAGCTACTGTAGAGGTAGTATAATACCAATGAAAAAATTATATTTCAACGAACTAACAGAGTGAAGAGTTGTCATCATTTGCTATAAGAAGATATTAGCCTGACCTGTAGTGATGATTCTTTCTGTGAAAATTAATATTTTCTATAAACTTTTGAGAAATATAACAATAGTACAAAAGCATAAAAATGATACATATTAAGAAATTTAGGTGTTCCATAATGGATGGGAGCATGTACTTTTTACCCATGCATCTTTAGGACCTGTAAAGTTTTAGAATATTTTTTTTCAAATTTGAGAGATATCAGTTTTATTTCTTTTAGTTATAGTGGAAACAACAATTTCCACATCTATCACTAGAATGTTCTGAAACTTTTATTAATCAACACATAGAGCAGAATGTGGTTTTTATATTCATTTCAATCATTCCCTGTAGCTTGCCTTGGAAGAGAAACAGCTGTTTTCTGCTAATTACAAATTTAACTTAAGGTTGGTGGATCCATGAGCTATGGTGATTACAAGGAAAAGATTCAGAGATGGAGCTGCTATTGACATCATCTCTTCTTTGACAGGATTCAGATTATTGTCTCGAGCGACAGAATGTACAAATACATCGAAGAGTTTGGCATCATGGTAGCAAATGGACATCTGATGAGAGATACCAGTGAAGCTGCCTCCAGAACACAGGCCGATGGCATCTTCATGGACTCCAAGGGAGCTCTCCCAAGGCAGTCATTCAACTCTTGCTCCCTCTCGGAGGTGCATGCACATGTGCAAGCAGCTGAGCCAGGTTTAGCAATGGCAGCTGCTTTGGACTGGGTGTTGTGTTTTCTCAAAATTCTTATGTTGAAATCCTACTTCCCACTGAAGTGTTGTGAGGAGGTGGAGCTTTGGGATGGTGAGAAGGTCATTAGACCCCTCATGAAAGGGATTTGTGCCCTTACAAAAGGGATCCCAGAGAGATCTTGTTCCTTTTCCCTATGTAAAGACTCAGTGAGAAGACAGCATCTGTGAAGCAGGAGGAGAGTTCTCAGGGACACTGAGCTTGGACTCCCCAATCCCTAGAACTGCTAGGAATACCTTTCTGTTGTTTACAAGCTACCCAGTCTACAGTAATTTTGTTCTAATAGCCTTAGCAGACTGAAATATCATCTTAAGACACAACAGATGAAGTTTTAGTCTTTTTTCTTCATGAGCTCCCAATCAATTGCTCATTTCATTGTTCTCCTTATCCTTAATTCAGAAAGTTCTATTCTCCACACATATTCAAAATGTGTCAGAGAGAGGAGGAGACATTTACAATGTTTAAGCATTGAATTTGTCATCATCTGAGATGATTTTTAAGCATGCTGCAGGATAAAGGACAATGGGAGATGGAGGAGCAGCCTCTGATGAACTGCCCAGATAGCCAGAATTAAGAAGAGCAAGCATGGTTCAGAAGATCGTGGCATGCATAGAGGAAAACTTGAGCTTTCAACCCCCAGATGCCACATGGCCAATTTGGGAATCGTGGGCTCGGTCGTCCAGCAAAATGCAGTGGGATTCCAGTGCTAAGGACCCAGAATGGAACATTTGAGAAAGAGAAAAGGGGGGGAAAGAACTAAAGGAGTAAAACTCATGTGTCAGGGAAGGAAACTGCAGTACTCTCATCTTCCGTTCATAGCAGGCGTCACTATTTCTCATAGTACTTTCCCTGATGAGTCCCAGACTCTTCTTAATCCATCCTTTCAGGAAGACCATCCTCATTTTCAGAGGAAACCAATGTGCTATCCTTGGTCTATCATTATATTTAGTATTATTCTAAGTCTATCATTATATTTAGTATTATTCTAAGTACCCCAGATATGAGACCTAGGCTTTGGGAAGTTCAGAACTAATAGAAAAGGGTCTTTGCCAAAATCACCAAGAGCATTTCTCTTCTTAACAAATACTTAAGTCATCCATTGATCATTTCATCATGTTCTACCTTGTACTTAACTTTTTCATGTAATAAATAATACCTTAGATGAGTACAGTATTTCATTAGTTATAAAATACTCTCAAATGTTAATTTGTTTGATCCTAAAGTAGTTTCAAGGCATGCACTTATTCCTATTCTGTGATTAAGAAGGTAATGTGACCTCTTATTTTCACATATTTAGTAGTTAAAAGGAGTAAGTTGAATGTTCGGAGCTTGAAACACAGTTCTCTTTTGTCTTTTTTATGTATAGAGGAATTTGTCCAAGTTTAGCTTAAAAAAAAGTCAGCTGTGAAAAGAAAATTTTGGGACCCATGAGTATAATTATATTTAAAGTCTCTTGAAGCCTAGTATCGAGAGATTCTGTGGCCCAGGTGAGAGAGTGACTAGCCAGTTTTGCCCAGGTCTTGGGTGTGTCTTATTTGGAGCAAAAGCTGCAATTTTGTCCTTAGAATTAAAAATATCTCAAAACTCCAGTACTGGAGGCAACCAGGAAATTACACAATAATGTACCATGGGAGAGGAGATTGCTTTCGGATCCTCCGGGCATTTGTTTTATGTGCTGACATAAGAACATTTGATTACTCTCTCAGCTGTCTTATGGGGAATGGCTGTAAGTGCTAATATGCACCAGGGGATTACCCGGCATTACCATAACTGCAAGAGCAAATTCCTTGACAACATGACCTGCAGGCATGCGTTCTGTGTCACTGAAATACACCACATCATTGGTGGTCACACTGCTTGGAGTCTGTCTGCCTGGTCACAGTTTATTCCCAAATTTGTGTGCTCAGATTTCTTGGCAGAATGAAACAACCTAAATGTGTTTCTTACAGGAAGAAAGATATTCCAGAAGAAAAGAAAATTCTAAAATTTAATGGGGAAATAACTAAGTGAAATCATGCAACAAGTTTTCCTTCAATTAAAAGCTTGGGAACCCTCGTCATGGAGGAAATGGTCATGCCAAGGCCTCAGTCTTACTTGTTCACAGATTTTTTTTTTTGTACTGAGGATGGAACCCAGGGGTGCTTAACCACTGAGCCATCTCTCCAGCCCTTTTTATTTTTCATTTTGAGATAGGGCCTCACTAAGTTTCTTAGGGCCTTGCTAAGTTGCTGAGGCTGGCCTTGAACTTGTAGTCCTCCTGCCTCAGCCTCCAAGTTTCTGAGATTATAGGCATGCGCTACTGTGCCAGGCTCAACAGATCTTTTGTGAGCCCCTGTTGTGTGCCTGGCATGGTGATAGACACAGGACAAATTAGCACATGAGTTCTTCAGTCACCCTGTGATGCAACTAATTTGGGCAGCTAAGGCTTTGAGACAACATATATCTTTCCTTGTATATTGATTTATTTGCAGAGTATCACCCTCTATAAAATGCAAAATAAATTTGTAGTCTGTATATTATTGTGAAAAGAGCCTTGTTTTTGGAGTAGTGAGATTTTGGGCTTTAGGAGGAAGATCTAACAGGTAGAGATAAAAATGATACTCAAACTGGAGTGAAGATATAAGCCTCTGAATTTAAGGCAAAAAGAAATGTAGTGGGTCATTGGGACTTTTTCTACTTATATCTGTCCTTAATGCCACAAAATAACTAAAACTAGTCAGATCATCAGAGTCATTGAATGCCTAGTGTTACCTTGATGGGATATCCAGGGGTGGGTTGAGAAGTTGTCAAAAACTAACTATCCCTAGTTTGGGGTTGTTACTGAAGTCCTAGGCCAGAAGCCTGACCCCAAGAGTCCCAACAAACCAGGTCTGACCACTTGCTTCAGAGCCCACTCAGGAAAGGTAAAGGTGAAAATCAGGAAAGGGAACTTTCTACATACTATACTAGGAAGGTAAAGTGAGTTCCAGCATCTCAGGCCTGACTTCACGATGCTGACGGGAGTGTTAGGTTTAAATAGAGGAAGAATTGGGACAGGAGGTGAGAGGTCTGCATAATTAAGTGGTCTTGGTCAAACTGTGGTCTGGTTGATGATTATTTTAGTTACGGAGAAGCATATCCCTCGAAGGGGGCAATATCCACCTATTGCTCAGGATGTTTATCTCTCAGACCTGTGATCCTGGAAGAGGTCTTGGCTGGGGACTTTTACGCACACTCTAGGGGTCTGATGATGTAAAAGTTGTTAGTCTAAATGTCCCTGAAAGTCTTGTCTCAGTCTCAAAGGGAGACAAATAGGCTAAGTAAATTTAGGTCAAATAAACCTTGTAATACCAGTTATTAGATGAACTCTTCATAAATGGTTAACATGTCAACATGCAGAGCTGAGCTGGACCTGACCCCAAGTTCAAGGTAATACAAAGAATACAAAAGAGAATACAAAATGAAGGCAGAGACACCAGGCTTTATTCTGTATTTGTTAGGCATAGGGTGTCTGCAGGCCTACGAGTCACTGCTTGTAGCAAAGGCAGCTTCTCTAAGTCCCTGTTATAGGACTAGCAGGACACAAAACTGAGAGAGAGAAATTAATATCAAAATTCAAACAAAGGCCAAAGAAATTCAGTAGCATTGATAATGTTTTTAGTTCAAAAAATATTAATTTAACACAGAAGTCAACTTCTGCTTGTGGCCATGAGGAAGTAACTGGTGAAAGTCTAATCTACTTGTCTGAAAAAAGCCAATAAAAAAACCCCATCCAAGGTCAACATAAACTCAACAGACCATGAGGCAATTGTGTCCAGGCTTTGACACTAGGCAAAACAAGAGTGTAGGCCCAGTGTGAATGGAAACTTTGCAGGAGAGCCCAGGACTCCTAAGGCAGAGTGGGGCCAGCTGTTGACAGGAAGAGGTGGACATCATGGTGTGGGGCTGTGAAGGGGCCCAAGTCCATGGGAAAGGACATAGAGAGCTTACAGTTTGGGGCTCTTTCCCATTGATCTTCAAGGATGCCTGACAGAGTAACTGCATGGGGCCTGAGCACGTGGCACATTTAGCAAGTGTCTAGAGGGGCTGCAGATGGAGTTAATCAACCCATCCAGCATGGAGGGAGGGATGAACACCCCTGGGGAGAGAGAGGGAGGCCATACCTTTGGAGACAGGAAGTTGCCCTAAAGTGAGGTGCAGGGGCAAGGCTAAGAGTCTCAGGGAAGACAGTGTGACTTTGGGAGCTGGAGCTAATCATGCAGGATCTTCAAGGGGAGGACAATCTGTTTTCACTTCCATGAAAACACAAGTGAGTTTGCATTCCTAAAGGAAAGAACAGGCACTTCTATACACATATGGCTTATTTATGAGGGACCTGGACATAATTGAATCTATCAATCATCAATCAAGAATTTCATTTGAACATTCCCTTGAAAAAATTAAAACTCCCAAAGATGTTTTTGTTATGGCTTATCAGCATGGAAGACTTGACTTCCCTGCTGCCATTGCCCTCTCTGCACACACTGCTCCTACAGAGCCTAGAGGCCCAGCCGACCTATTCCACATGTGCTTCTCATCTGACCCATTAGCAATCCCCTTCCTAGAAAGTCAGGCACAGTGGCTGGTGCACACACAGCTCAGGGCACGCTGCCAGCCCACTGTCTCTTCTCTTGCTGGTAGGTGATGACAGTACTTATCAACGCCGAGGCTGCCCTCTCTTTCTTCTGCTCCATTAGAGCTTCTACTCTTTGTCCTTCAGTGGTGAACTTGGCTCATGATATTAATTTTTTTGTTCAACTTAAAAATTTCCATGAGGTCTTTGAGATCCTAAACTCACCCACCTGAAAATGATTTTGTCTGCCCCACACCCTGAGATCATTTCATCATTAATTCATTCATTTGACTATGCATTCAACAACTGAGAGCCAATAAGCATAGAGCCCTATGAAGTGTGGGAGTCAGCAATAGAGAAAAGGCAATGAGAGAGACACTCCTTGATCTTACAGACCTTGCAGTCTAGAGTAAGACAGGCCAGTGAATAGGCAGTTACCAAGTGCTTTGATGGGATAAGAGTGGGGAGAGTGCCTTATCCTGACTTGGTGGGGTGTGGGAGGTCTCAGGAAGATCATTCAAAATCAGTTTTCCCAAGCATCTTACACTGCACTTACTTTGTACCAGGATGGCCTCTGTCAGAAACACTTGGAACTAGGTGCTAGGAATGGAACCTGTTATGGTTTGGATGTGTGGTGTCCCCCAGAAACTCATGTGTGAGACAATGCAAGAAGGTTCAGAGGTGAAATGAATGGGTTATGAGAACCTTAACCCAGTCAGTTAATTATCATCTGATGGGATTAACTGAGTGATAACTGAAGGTGGGTAGGTGTGGCTGGAGGAGGTGGGCACTGGGGGCATAACTTTGGGGTATATATTTGTATCTGGCAAGTGGAGCCTCTGTCTGCTTCCTGATCATCATGTGAGCCACTTCTCTCCACCACACTCTTCCACCATGATGGTCAGTCTCACCTTGAACCCTGAGAAATGGAGCCTGCTGTCCATGGACTGGATCTCTGAAACCATGAGACCCAAATAAACTTTTCCTCCTTTAAAATGGTTCTGGTCAGCTCTGTTAGTCACAGTAGCAAAAAATCTGACTAAAACAGAACCAAGGGCCCTTCACATGCTAGGCAAGTGCTCTACCACTGAGCTATATCAGCAGCTCGAATATATGTTTTTTCATATTAAGATTCTAAGCTCCAAATGACTACCTGTTGAATCTCTGGAATTAGAGCAAAGTAGTCTGCCTTTTAACAAAATACTGTAGGTGGTTCTTATGCCTAATGAACTGTGAGAAAAACTGACTTAGAACAGTTGGGTTAAAGCTTGCTCTCTCATACCACATATGTAATATACAGAGATCTGTATCTAAATATGACAGCAAGAGCTGTGGTCACAAGGTATTCCTCAAATGTAGGTCACTATTTTTTTTTAAAAAAGCATCTATTAATCACAAATTACTGGCAACTCACTCCTTAACTGATAAATAGGAGTTTGTACTCCAGAGGTAAAGTTCATACTCTGAGTCAGGGGCTCTGTTTCTGATCAGTTATGAGCTTTGGGTACATTATGCCTGAGTTTCCTCATTTGTAAAACAGGATGATAAGATTCTGACCGTGTGGGACAGCTGTGAGGACCAGGTAAGTTCATGCATGTAAAGTAATTAGAAGAGCCACTGACATGTCTTCTCCAGGCTCCATCTGGACTCAGTCATCATGCAGTCAGTTCCTATCAGTACCCTCTCTTTCCATACAGACAACTGCTCTCCTCCTGTCTTTACTGCAGGGCACACTGAATCTTGAACTTTGTCTTGTAGAAGAAGTACATGAGATGGAGGGAACTAATCTACATCACAGGAAGACCACAGTGAGCAATTTGTTTCCTGGAGTGTTTTCTCTGACTTACACAGTGTAGTGGGCAATAATAGCTCACAACGTGGTCCATGCCCTAATCTTCAGAACCTCTGAATCTTACCTTACCTGGCAAACTAGACTTTGCAGACACAATTGGAAGCTTGAGACAGGGAGGGTATCATGCAATATCCAGGTGAGACCAATCACATGAGTCCTTAAAAGTGGAGAAACTTTCCCAGCTGAGGTCAGATTGAGACACAATCTTACTGATCTTTAGGATGGAGATTAGGATTTTTAGCCAAGGAATGCAGGTATTCTCTAGGAGCTGGAAAAGTTAAGGAAGGATCCTCTTCAAGGACTTCTGGAAGGTTTTTAGCATACTCCTTGATTTTTAGATGAAAGAATTCTGATTTGTAGAACTTTGAGGTAAAAAAAATATATATATATTTGAACCCCCACATTTTCAGATTTATTTATGAGAGTAATTTAGCAGTAATTAATACAGATATTTTACAGGTAGCTAAGACTTCTGAAGCACAGTTTCTGACCTTAGATTATATCACATTCTTTCCTCTTCAGCAAGCGTATGCAATGGGCATGGCTTCTGTCTGGATTATTTTGGTAAATGCTTAAGGATATACTAATGATATGGGCATGGAATACCAACTAGTGCTTGAGTTACAAGGCATAGTTTCTACAAGATAAGCACTGATTGCAAAACTTTGTCCTTTCTCATTTTGTTTCTTTTGTCAAACACAGATGTAAATGCCACTTATTTCCACGTGGTAAAATATTTTTTAAGCACTGAGTTTGTTTTTCTAGTTTCAGCAGCAATAGAAACCAAGGTAGACAGTCCTCAGAACATGTTTTTCCCTTAAAATCGTATGATTTTGACCTTTCACTTTGATCTTTCGTACCCCCAACTTAATTCCTTCCTACTTTAGTAACACATTCCCAAGTCCTTCAAAATGAAGTCATTGAAAGTTTAAATTTGCCTAGAATAGAGGAATTTGAAGGATGATGATCAATCTCAGGTCATCCTCTAGTGTGTGTCTACAAGTTAGAATTTCTCCTACCCTTTTCCAAATCATCTCTCTGACTTCCTTGCATTTAACTGTAATTACCTCCCTTCCCTTAACCTTTAGAAGTTTGTTTCCACAGAATTTTCATCAGGTGACATCTTAAAGACTTCTTTTTCTGTTAAATTCCCTGTTATTTCATATATTTTTCTGATAGTGTGCTGAAGTAGAGTCTGGATAATTAGCAATTGCATCACATGCCCCACCACTCTAAAAAGACATAAAATCACAGTGTAACTAAATGAACCTAAAAGAAATAATGCAAGTGGAATATTAAAAGACCCCAACTAAGAGAGTTTTGCATTATTTAAAAAATACTGAATGCCATTATTCTAAACTGGTTACTTAGTGAAGAGGAGTTTAAAAGCTTAGATTAAAAATACATTTAAATTAGCATGTCATGAAAAGGTAGACCAGAGCCACTTAAAAATCTCGTCGGACTCAAAAATCCTAGTGGAAGCGAATTTCTTCTGCACACTTAGACATGGTGTATGGCATCTATATTGCACAGGAAGAACAATAGCAAAGTTTGCAGCTCAGTACACTGAAATTGATTTACATTTCTTTTCATTGGAGCATGTATTTATGAACTGCCATCAGCAAGGAGGAGCTTAATTTTCTAATTTATTTAAGTATTCACAAAGTTGTGTGCCTTTTCTTTCATGGAGACTTTCTAATAGTTTGTATTGCCTACAATGTATTTTTCCTTGGGAAAGTATGAATCAAATGGAGTTGTTTATCTTGCAGATGAAAGAACTTGAGATCATTTTAGGTAAAAGATAGTAAGCCGCCATAGCAGTTTCAGTGTGCTGTGGTCATCAGAAATATTTATGCTATGTTAGAATTACCTGCATTCTCTGCTTTATTCTTTGGTGCTATTCTGATTACAAATTGGAGTACTGATTTCAAGCCGTCCTTGATAAGCAGTGGAGATATGTCAAAGTGCACTCAGAGAACAAGGACGGGCATCCCTGTGGACCATCCATGTGAAGAACAGTTGGAGATGTTAAAGTTACTTCAGTTAGGGAAGAAATACCTGGTAGAACATGATGACCAAACACCCAAAGGAGTGGCATGTGGAGAAAGAAATTGACCTAATTCTGTCTTTCCAGAGCAGTAAAATGGGTAAGAGTTATATTGAAGTTGGTCTCAGTTCTCCATGAAGAAGAGATTTCCTGGGATCAGAACAGTCTAAAGATGGAGATGATAACCTCTCTGACCCTAGAGCTGTTCAAGCATCACAAAGAAATTTGTAACCTCCTGTTCAGTATTAAAATAAATTTGTGATGCCACCATGTGTTTGGAAGGAAAGTGAGGTAGCATGAAAGGATCCCAGAGTTACTCTCCTTCGCTCTGCCAGAAAGAGTGATGTTGGGCATGTGCTGCTACTAAAAAGGAATCCAGGTCTCTACCCCCATGACCTAGTGTCCAAAGAATGCATGAGATAGTTAGGTCAGAGATGGCAATTTTGCCACCATGTCCTCCTTCTGCCTGGGGTAGATGATGTCAGTGATCATGGAACTCTCTTCTGCTGCGTAGCTACAACTTCTTCAGGATCTTTCTCAATACAATGTGTTGTCATTATTAGATTTGGTTCACTTCTGAAACCTATGTTTTATTTCTGCTTTAGAGCAAACTTTGGGTGCATTTATTATCCCCCAAGTCCAAGCATAGCCCTGTATAGGTTCTGCTCTATGATGCTGGGGCTATGGCTCTGTGAGATGCTGCAACTTTATACCTAATTGAAAACTCTTCATTTTCCTTGTTAAGATAATTGGGTGTTCTTTGTCTCTCAACTCTACCCTTTTGCCTTGTCTCCCAACTTCTCTTGTCCACTCTCATGACATCCTCTTGTTCCCTTCCCTCCCTCTCTGGTAACCCTGGAACTGTTGATCCCTGCCTATATGTTAGTTGAACACTGGGGTTTAATATAGGCCATGTGTAGTTGTAAAAGTTGTGCACTGAAAAGCTCTGGGGTGCCACTCACATTTGTAACCACCATTGGTTAATATATTTACAATGGTTTTCCAGCAGTTGAGTAACAAAATACTTTTTTTTTTTTTAAATTACACTGATCTGGTGATGGGTTGTTTTAGCCTACAACTGATTAAGGACTGGTTGTGTTTAATTTCATTTTTAATTTTACTTTAAAACTGAGCTCTCTCTGCTTTCTGGTTGTCAAGTCCTGAGCTGCTTTCATCCTTCATACCCTTCCTCTGTGATGTTCTGCCTCACCTTGGGCCCAGAGCAATGGAGGTGACTCTCCGTGGACTGAGACCTCTGAAACTGAGTTTCAAATAAACTTTCCCACCTCTTAAAAAATACTAGAGCAGTAAGAGACTTTTATATAATCTAACCCCATTTCCTCATTTAAAAGATGAAGATACTTAAGTCCCAGAAATGATGGAGTTGCTGACATCAGGTCTCCCAGTGACTTGGAATTGGAATTAGAAAATCAGACTAAGATAGCAAACCAGGAGAGAGAAAGAGTAGAACAGAAATTTACCCTGTGAGGCAAAAAGCCAGTCCTGCTTCAGCAAGACCCTGTGGCTGTGGTTGAGAAAGTTAATAGTTGGGAGGACAAAGAGTGACAGTGGTGTGGGGTTTAAGAAAACCTCCATATTAAGATGCCCTTTTAAGAGTGGCAGAAAGAAGGGAAAAACAGTGGAAGTGATGGGCTACCAAGGTCAGGTACAGACGATGTCTGTTCATGACCTGAAGAGTTTTATGTTGTATAAAACTGTTAATGTTGGATGTAAAATCAATTAATGCATTATAATATTATGAAACAGTGGAATGATGTACAAAGTATAACACAGTAATTATAAAGTGAATATAATTAAATTTTAATGAAGAATTTATGGACAAAGGAATTGGGAGAAAATCAGATTCCAAATTCAGCCATGGAAATGTAATTCAGCCATGGAAATGTTGAGGGATAACCAAAAAGTGACACAAATCAAGATGTTTCTGAGAACGAGGATGAAGTGTATAGTGCAGCCAGAAGCAAATGATTCTTCCCTCAGTGGAGGGAATAAAACTCAGTGGAGAGCAATAAAATGAAGGAAATTAAAATCATGGTCCCAGTCATTACACAACTGGGATTATCTGACTCCTGAGCTTCCTGCCAGTGAAATTTAATCATTTATTTTTAATAATGTTGGTTACTGCTTAAGCAGCCAGGTATTTTACTAGGCACATGTTGGTACACTTTGTCTTACTTTATTTATCTTAAGAAATTGTGTTCCCCATGTAGAGATGAGGAAATTAAAGCTCACAGAGGTTGGCATTGGTTCAGGGTTTCATTGTGTCAGTCGGGAAGTCAGAATTTGACCCTTGGCTACTCTGATGCCTAAGTCTTATTCTTTCCATCTCTCTCCATTGGCTGCCCCTCCTTTGCTATTTATGACTAGTTTTTCCAGAGTTACCCTTAGTTGATTACCCATAGCTTTAAATTAAATTATTGATCCCAGTTCAGACCCACCAATAAGATCTTCTAATGCACATAGTTTCTGTAGAAGGAGACCTGGAGGAACTCATGGAGTGGGGCTGGGACAGGAAGAAAGATGAGAGACCCGTCTGTGTGTAGGTCAGGAGCTGCCTCCTGCACCTTGTTAAAGGGATGTCTCTTCTGTTATTGCAGTTAATATGCACAGACCTCTACAGCTAACAGCCCCCTGTTCCAGTTGCTAACCTCTGATTTGGTCCCTGAACAAGGAAATCCCTTTTCAACAGAGTTGCCCAAATCTCTTAGCTGTTTAAAGGCAAAGTTCTGTGACTGATTTTTTTTTAAAAATTTCATTTTTTGAAATAGTGGAAAGTTTTATGTTTGTATTTGGCAAACAAGAAAAGACCACTACCCCAAGGATGAGGGCAGGAGAAGGAAGGCTGCTTCTGTGGCTGTGGCTGCTCTTGCTGCTGTAGCTGCTGCTACTTCCTCAGTCCCAGATGATGCTCAGGATGCTCAAGTCCAAGTCAGGAGTGGCTGCAGGGAGGGTCCACTTCTCAACAACCTCCTTCTTCTCTAGATTACAACATTGAAAGAAAGTCTGAAGGAGGAGGAGACCAGATGTGGGAAGGGGCCCAGGAACAGAACGTAAGCACACTGAGCAAAGTGAGGTGGGAACCCCGGTTTAGTTAAGATCTGAATTTGCACTTGACCTGGAACCGCAGCTACTGGTCCCTAAGACAAATGGGATCTAGCAGTGGCTACGGTGGCATCCTGGGTTCTCAGAATTGGGGAGGACTCAAGGTGATTGCCTTCTTAGTAGCAAGGCAGTAGTTCCAGCCCCCGCCCTGCTCAAATGTGCTCTCTGTGTCACTGACCTTGGTCCTGATAGTATTTATTTTAAAATAGGGCAGGAGAGCTGGGCTGTTGTTATCCAATGTGCTAACTTTCATGCTCATTTTCTTCCCAACGTTTGTGTTTAAAAAATGCAAGGTATTAGTGGAGACCTGGATTTTGAAGGTGTAGGCACCAGTACCAGCTCTGCCCTTACTGGTGGTGTGACGTCGAACAAAGAAATTCACCTGTCTGAGACTCAGTCCCTTCATTTGCCAAATATGAATAAAAACAGGACCTGCCTTGCTGGGTAGTTGCAAAACAACATATCCAGGCATCGGGTTAGGTAGGCTTTTAAAATATTATTTCTGTTAGTGCCAGGGCCCTATTTCAAGGATATGAAGAATATGTGGCAGTCTTTTGGGGTCAGACTAAAAGAACCTTAAAAAACTTAATGAGATGGTGGTGGCTATGGTAAGTAGGGTTTCAGTCTCATCCCCTTTGGCCACTTACCAGCTGTATTCCTTTAGGCAAGTCATTTAACTTTTCTGTGCTTTAGTCTCTGGCAACTTTAAAACAATCCTGTCCACTTTATAGGATTGAGTTTATAATTGTAAAATGCCTCATACAGTACATGAATTTAGCTCTTTTTTCTATTCATTGTGGAAGCCAGGTTATCAATCTATTTTGTGTAGTTACAGAATATACATTCTGAATATGGATTTTATAAGAAAGACAGAAATAAAGAGATAGAGATAGAGATGAGAGAGAGAGAGAGAGAGAGAGAGAGAGAGAGAGAGAGAGAGAAAGGAAGGAGGGGAGGAAGGAAGGAAGGAAGGAAGATAAAAGCTCCTCCCTACTGCACACTTCCTCCTGGTTCTGTCCTGGGAGGCGCCCTTCTCAACTCCTCCTGAAGCTCTCAGCACCGGAGGTCCTTGTCCTTGAGCCTGTAGGATCTGGGCTGTGTCAGACTCTAGGTCTGTAGGTCCCTTCATTATGTTCATCCCTTTATATCAGAGGATTGCCCACATTCTGACAAACTCACACATCCACTGGAGAAATGTAAAATATTCTAAGTAAAAGAGAATGAAGGCACCCATCCAATAACTAAATTTAAGAGATGAGGAAATCCAGAGTTTAGTAATGGGGCTGAGAGAAGCGTTCAGTATGACCTGATTCCTCCCTGCAGTGGGGAGAGGGATGCGAGCTGGTGTGCTTGCTCCAAACCCTGGTGGGGGCAATGCTAGGTGATCAATCTCATATGACCAGAGTCATGCCTGGAAACCACAAAGACAGCATGCCTGCTGAGCTTTCGTCCAAGACCATCAACATTTTCTATCAAACTATAGATTTTCTGTATCCAGGTCAGTTTTACATAACTGCCAATTTTCCTTAGATTTTTCAATAGTTTGAATGTGTGATAAGTTAAATAATCTATTCCTTTTAGACTTTAGTAATGATTTAAAATATAATGAGAAAGATACATGTCCTTTGATTAAGTTTACTTCTAGATACTTATAAAAAGAAACATTTTAGAAAGGTGTAAAGAAATCTATATTTGCAGAAATGTTCATTGCAGTACTGCTCACTTGGAGCAAGTAAAGAAAAGAAAATAACCTTTACAACACTTAAGAGCAGCAGAGTATATCTAGACAAACTAGAAAGCAAAAGCTAACTTATGTTGCATGTGAAGTGCCAGATACTGTACTTCTTTTATTTTTTGGTACCAGGGATTGAATTCAGGGGCACTCAATCACTGAGTCACATACTCAGCCCTAGTTTGTATTTTATTTAGAGACAGGGTCTCACTGAGTTGCTTAGTGCCTTGCTTTTGGTGAGGTTGGCTTTTAACTTGTGCATCTCCTGCCTCAGCCTTCTGAGCCGTTGGGATTACAGGAGTGCGGCACTGTGCCCAGTTCAGATACTGTGTTCTTTATAGGCCAACACACTCAATCCTCACAACAGCCTTGCAAAGTAGGTATTATTATTATCATTATTATTACAAATTTGCAGATGAATATATTGAGGTTCAGAAAGATGACTTGCTCAAAGTCAAATGGCTTAACCGTGGGGAGGCCAAGATTTGAATGTTAATTAGCCAGAGATGGGATTGTTTGTTCCCGGGTTAAAATACATCTGATTGCCTCTAAAACAATTGCCTCCAGTGCAGAAGAACTGATGAATGTTAGTTTGAAAGAATCAAAATTTATAGTCACTACAGAGTAATTGAGATTGGGGAAGAGATAAATGGGAAATAAGATCCTGGCATGGAGATCTCTCTGACAGCCACTGAAACCATTGATCCAGAAAAGTAACAATGTTGTTAGCAAATTAAGCATGAGTTAAGACTGGGAAGATGGGGGAGGAGAGGAGACTGATTCTGCACTTGAGACGAAGAGGAATGCATTTCATGGGAAGTGGGAATTTCAGCCTATTTGGTTCTAGAAACTGGTCCCTCCCTTCCAGACCTATGCTCTGTAGAGAAAGTGATGTCCATCCTGGAGTTGTCAGAACATGCCCCATCATATGAGCTTATTTAGAAATAGTGATTCAACCCAGTGACTTGGGAGGCTGAGACAGGAAGATCTCCAAGTTATAAAACAGTCTTGGCCACTTAGTGAGACCCTCTTTAAAAAGAAATGATTAAGAGTCAATGAAAACCATTATTATGAAGAAATATTATTGCTAAATAATGGTTTGCCATCTGTTGCACATGGGTCTATTAACAATTAGAGAAATGCATTTTGTTGAATCATACATTTCTTTTTTGTTTGGGAAATATATTCCATAATCATGTGACTTGGCTCTGTTAACCTCATTCAAAGAATTAAAATTCATTTGGGATTTTCTAAACATCTACAGTTAAAATCCACCAGTGCTCCATATATCTCACCTTATAGAAACTCAAAGAATTCCCTGTAATAATTGTCAACACAAACATAATCATACCAGTAATAAACTGACTTTATTTGGAAATGTTTGTTTGGCTCGGTAATTATTTGGAAATGTTTGTTTGGCTCGGTAATAATCACTTTCCATATATTCTATCAAGCGATGCCTAAGGAAATGGCCCGTTTATTACCACTTCATGGAACAGGAAACTTGCTTAGAGAGTTTAAGTGAATTGCACAATTCACCAGCAATTAAAAATCTGAGTAGGAAATCAAACCCTCGTCTGACTCTGGAGCTCCTGCTCTAACCACAGTGTTTTACTTCCCCCTTTATGCTGCCCAAAGAACAAGGGGAGACATTTGTAAATATGTTGACTAAGGACTAAGAAGTAGAGCCAAAAGAGTCCTCCCATTAGTCCTCTTAAAGGTTGGGTCTCTTATTTTGAAAGAAGGATTGCAGACACTGTTATGATTTGCCATCTTAGAACCATCATAGTGAACAAGGTTAGGTTTGGTCTGGGCCCTGAAAGCAGCAGGTGAGTTCTGAAGCATGACAATGGACCATCACAAACTAAACCAGTTGCAGCCTAGTTGTAGCTATCATAGCAGACTTAGTATCTTTATTAGAGCAAACTAACCTAGCTTCAGCTACATGGTATGTGCCCATCACTCTAGTGAATGGATTTGTCTTTGCAGATATTAGGAAAGACCATGTGTTCCTTAGGACTTCAAGGATAGCTTAATCTCTGCCATTCCTCCTATGATGTGATCCACGTTTTGAGGTTGTTTTAGTCAATTTTTTCATTGCTGTGACTAAAAGTCCTGACCAGCACAACTGTAGAGGAGGCACAGTTTATTTGGGGGCTCATGGTTTCAGATGTCTCAGTTGAAGGACAGCTGGCTCTATTTCTCAGGGCTCCAGATGAGGCAGAACATCATGGCTGAAGAGTGTGGTAGAGGGAAATGGCTCACAGGATGATCAGAAAGCAGAGAGAGAGAGAGAGAGATTCCACTCTCCAGATACAAAATATATAGCCCATAGCCCCGACCCCAATGAACCACTTCCTCCAGCCACACCCCACCTGCCTCCAGTTACCACTCAGTTAATCCCATGAGAGATTAATTCACTCATTAGGCTAAGGTTATATAACCCAATCATTTCTCCTCCAGACCTTGCATCATCTCACAAGTGAGCTTTTAGGGGATACCACATCTAAACCATAACAGATGGACTTTCTTGGCTGGGGATGGGTGAAGCTTAGGAGGCCTTTACCAGTTCTTCCTCACTCTCTGAAGTTCTGATACTCTTCTAATTAAGTCCTGTGCCTGGCCCTAGCTTTATCTCTTCTCTGGTTGCAGGAGATGAGAATTTCTGTACTGCCAAGGCCCTCAGGCGTTCACACCTCCCCTTGTCTTTCATTGTTTTTCTCTAATAGATCTGTGGTTCCCACTAAAAGGTCTCTAAATTCAAAGACCTACCTTAAAATCCCTAATGACTGTGGAACTTTCAGGTGCCTGAGGTATTGCACCCACCAGCGTATTCCCGTCCAGCCTGATCTCACTCACCATTGGTGCTAGCTTCACGATGGCACAGCACCCGCAGACAAGGGCTCTCATTGCTCCACCTACCACTAGAGATGGGGTCCTCATTGCTACCCTGCTGTAAGTGATCAGCACCAACGTTTCATTTCATAGTTTGCTCCCTTGAATCACTTCTGGTTTCAATAATTGCAGTTTGGATAAACCAGATTATAGACTTGAAAACCCTCAGATATTCATATAATAACATTGGGGAATATTTTCTGGACCAATACTTGGGAGAGATGAAAAATTGGGCAGAGGTTGAATTACAATGCAATTATAAGAGAGTACTTAGCTGGTCCCATAAAGATCTTTGAAACTGGGATGTCCTTTCAGAGTTGTCTCTCTATTAGGCAAGGAAGCTGGGAGGGAGTTTTGGGGAGTATGCCATGGTAACCACAGTAACTGTCACAGGATCAAATGAAATAATTCCTATAATGCTTGGTGGAGTTCCTGATGCTAGTAAGTGATCAAAAGCTTATGATCATTCCAGCCAGGTGTGGTGGCGCACGCCTGTAATCTAAGCGACTCGGGAGGCTGAGTCAGGAGGATCATGAGTTCAAAGCCAGCCTCAGCAACTTAGCGAGGCCCTAAGCAACTCAGTGAGACCCTGTCTCTAAATAAAATACAAAATAGGGCTGGGGATGTGGCTCAGTGGCCTAGTGCCCCGAGTTCAATCCTCAGTTCAAAAAAAAAAAAAAAAAAAGAAAAGCTTATGATCATTCCTTTCTCTTGAAGACCTACCCAATTTCAACACATGGAATTTGCCAGATGATTAGATGAGGGTGACTTAGGTGATGAGTGGTATAGATTCTGGGTCTGGGTAAGGGTCATAGAGCACTGAATTCTTACAAGATTTGAGCTGAAATAATTGCAACTATGTCTAATCTTTTTTCAGTAACTGTAGACAAGTATACCACAGAAGGCCTGACCCTCTTGATCCCTTCTCCACAGTGTGTCCTTCGCTTTCCTCCAAGAGTCCAGTTCCACTAGGGCTTGAAACAGAGTCTACCAAAATGCAGGAGAAATCTGTGTTCTTTCAGTAAAAATCTTAGTGAATTTGTAGGAGTGAATTTATTACATGCATCTTCACCTTGTTGGGAATTAAATGAACAACTTAGGGCTTCTTTCATATGTACATATTGCTAACATTGCATCTAAGTTAAAATTAGTAATTTGCATGGTTCATGATGGTAAGTCGTGATCCTTTCTTATTCTCGTGGAGGGACGTGATTAATGTCTCAGATCAGAACAAATGCAGGTGAAGGTGAATTGCACACTTGTTCCCCCAAAACAAAATGTTCCCAATGCAGAACCATTGCACATTACTTAAAAACTAGATTTTTAAGTCATTCCAACAGACAGGTAGGAGGCAAAACCTTTTATTCCCAGGCATGCTAGGATGGTTGTGACCCTCCAAAGATTTATAAAATATAATGACTTTTCTGCAAGGAACGCCTGGAGGACAATTCTCAAGATTCAAACACTGTGATTTTCACTTGGTCTTTTCTAAAGAGAGCCTGCTGAACCCTTTAATGAATTAGCACATGTAAACTCCTTTGCTGATTTTCTAGTCTCTACCCTCTAAAAGTAAGTGTGAATCAATTCAGTGACATTTTTGCACAGAGGCTGAAAAATTGGCTATTATGAAAGCCAACCTCCACAAACCTTTCTCTGGGAACCATACTGAAGTGAACATTTGAAGTGAAACAGATTGAATGTTCTTTCATGTTGGGAACATGGGAAGGTTTATAGCACACATCTGAACTTCTCCACGGCCACATTATGATTTAATCTGTTTCCTATTTTGCTTTTCCAAAAGACTTTTTTGAGCTTTGCATTGGAGTGAGTGAAGATAACACATTTGCTTATGAAATCGTGTGGGGATGGTGGCCAATGACATGTGGCTTTGGAACTGAATAACATTGTACAGATGGTTGTTTTTAAGATAAAGTCTTACATCTTTAAGGAGGTTGTAATTCAATTAAGAAGATAGGACAAATATATGCCTTGACAGGAAAAATATATGCACATAAAGTGATAACCATCATATAAAGCCAGTTAAGATGTGTTTGAATAAGGTACCATGTTTTGTTAGGTTCAATCTCCGTGAGGTGAGGGATGCTGGGAGCCTACATGGAACAGGTGTCCCTTGAAGGACAGATAGGATTCCAGTTTACAGAGAGGAGGTTTCCTGTGTCTATTGTTTGGCTTTTAGTCACTCCAGGGCAATTTGAATTTATACCAAACCTGGTTTACAGTTTTAAAAGGTGACCACTGTGAATGTGTTGTCACAGGGTTAGAAATCACTGCCAGTAGTATAAGATGGAAACAGGCCTTCTTTCAGAAAGGCATAGTTGTTCTGCATTGACAGGTAGGAAGCTAACTTGCGGTTGAGACCATGTGGGTGAGGATGTGGAGATAGAACAGGTGGGGACTGGAGCCATGGAGACCTGAAATGGAACCAGAGTTGCCCCCTGGATACCAACCCCTGCGCTTCAACTTTGGAGAGTTCCCTGTCCCCTGCATTTCCACTAAAACTCAGTGTCTGGCTCTTGATTATGTGGACTCCACAGAGAAAAATGATTCTGTTCTCCCTATTCCTCTCAGAGTAGCTCCCAGTGGGTTCTGAATCATGATGGATTCGCTGAACAGTTTGGTCAGGCGTTTGGAAGCACAGAGCAAGCCAAAGTTGCCTTGACAGTCCTCAGTGTTGAAGTGGGTTTCCCTGCGACCAAGAGTAATAAAAACAAATTAGGGATCAGAACCAGGTCCCATGATGAGGAACCGAGTGAGATTTTCCTTAGGTGCTTTTAATAAAAATGTGGACCTCCTCTTAGTTTCTTTCTGCAGTGATTGACTGGTTCATATTAAGGTGGTGTCTAAATCCCTTCAGTTCACCGTTCTCCAATTACAGAGAGGAAGGTACTTTTCCATGGCTAGTTTATTGCTGTGACATTGCAATCTTTCATTTAGGAAATTCACAATCTGTAAAACTAGGAGAGATATCCAAAAACTCCATGGAATTTTTTTCTACTCCCAGTGACATTCTTCTTTGTGAAGGCCTTGGCCTTGGCGATCGCTTATCTGGAGACTAGAATAATTGAATAAATATGTAGTTTAAAGACAAAGCAATGTCCTGAAGAAAACCTATATACTATAGCACTACTTAGAAACAGGGTCAGAGACCATAAGCTTGTTATTTCTGTTCTTGCCTGAATTTAATAAAATTGGCATAAAGTATATTCACTAAAAAGTGAAATTTAAAAATCAAGGTACGTGAGATTCTCAGAGATGGAGAGCACAGTTCTTAGAGACAGAATGAACTTCTGAGAACCTGGGAGCTAGTCTCTCTGAACATCACTGATATGTGACAAAATCATCCTGTGTGCACACCATAGCCAGCCGTGGGAATTGGTGTGACTCAGTTTCCTATGTGGTCCTGGTAAGCAAACCAGCTTACCTTTCCCAGCATTCCTCTTCTCTTTTTGAAAATCCCATATTATAATAAAATCTTATAGAGGCCCCAAACACCTAATTGAGAGCATGTGAGAAAAAAAATGTAAACGAGGTGATAGCAAGGTTCCTTTGACTGGAGCTGGGGTTGTAGCTCAGTGGTAGAGCACTTGCCTAGCATGTGTGAAGCCCTAGGTTCTATCCTCAGAACCACATAAAGATAAATTAATAAATGAAAATAAACACCTACCTCTCACCCTGCACAAAACTCAACTCGAAATGGATCAATGACCTAGGAATTAGACCAGAGACCCTATACCTAATAGAAGAAAAAGTAGGTCCAAATCTTCATCATGTTGGCTTAGGACCAGATTTCCTTAACATGATTCCCAAAGCACAAGAAATAAAAGCAGGACTCAATCATTGGGATAGATTCAAACTAAAAAGCTTTTTCTCAGCAAAGGAAACAATCAACAATGTGAAGAGAGAGCCTACAGAGTGGGAGAAAATCTTTGCCACACACAATTCAGATAGAGCACTAATCTCCAGAATCTATAAAGAATTCAAAAACTTTATACCAAGAATACAAATAACCCAGTCACTAAATGGGCTAAGGAAATGAGCAGACACTTCACAGAAGAGGATCTACAAGCAATCAACAGATATATGAAAAAAAAGTTCAACATTTCTAGTAATAAGAGAAATGCAAATCAAACTACCCTAAGATTTCATCTCACCCCAATTAGAATGACTATTATCAGGAATACAAGCAACAATAGGTGCTTGTATATGGGGAAAAAGGTACACTCATACATTGCTGGTGGGCTTGCAAATTGGTGCAGCCACTCTGGAAAGCAGTAAGGAGATTTCTTAGAAGACTTGAAATGGAACCACCATTTGACCCAGCTATTCCACTCCTTGTTCTATACCCAAAGGACTTAAAATCAGCATACTACAGTGATGCAGCTACACCAATGTTTATAGCATCTCAATTCACAATAGCTGGATTGTGGAAGCAACCTAGATGCCTTTCAATAGATGAATGGATAAAGAAACTGTGGTATATATAAACAATGGAATATTATTTAGTCATAAAGAAGAATGAAGTTATGGCATTTGCAGGTAAATGGATGAAATTGGAGAATATCATGCTAAGTGAAATAAGCCAATCCCAAAAAACCAAAGGCCAAATGATTTCTCTAATAAGAGGATGATGATATATAACGGGGTGAAGGAGGAGGTAAGGGAAGAATGGAGGAAGGATGGATTGTGTAGAGGGAAATGATGGGTGGGGAGGGGACAGGAGGGAAGGAAAGAATGAGACAGACATCATTATCTTATGTACATGTATGATTATGCAAATGGTATGACTCTGCTTTGTGTACAACCAGAGAAACAACAGCTGTATTCCATTTGTGCACAATGAATCAAAATAAATTAATAAAAAAGTTTTAAAAAAGATAAATTAATAAAATATTGTGTCCATCTATAACTACAAAATTTTTTTTAAAAGATCCCTGTGACCACTGGGATTTATGCAGAAAACTTTGCACATGTTCCCTTCCCTAGACAACTTAAGTAAAATCCCATGGCTTTGGGAGTCCAAAGCCCTCCTCAGCTTCTGGAAATAGCTTAGGAACTACTATTCTTGTGGTCTCCTCTGCTCTCAGGCTCCAGATGCCTCATTCAGGATTCCTGTTATTCTTCACACTGAACCAGTCGTAATGTCCAGTCCCTTCACTGATCTCTCAGCAGCTTCCCACCTGTATGCCCAACTTACATAAAACACACATGACTTGGTAGGATGGATGTCACCTTACCCAGCTTGGATCTGACATAGAGCCTACTTTTTCGCTCTGAAGACTTTTTTGAGATGTTGCAGTGTACGTGCCTATAATCCCTGCAACTCAGGAGGCAGATGCAGGAGGATCACAAGTTCAAAGCCAGCCTCAGCAACTTAGCTCAAAATAAGAAATAAAAAGCACCGAGAATGTGGCTCAGTGGTTAAGCACCTCTGTGTTCAATCCCCACTACACTGTTCCTGAAAAAGAATTTTTTGGCAACCTATTGGATTCAGCCCCAAATCTGTTATCTCTTGTCATTCCCTATTTCTTTTCTTGCTCATCCTTTCTCTGCTTAGGGTCACAAGGGATTTGAGGCTTCTCTCCAAAGTTCTTAGTGCCACCTTATTCCTAGATTCTTGAGTCCCACCCTTTGCTCCAAAGGCTTGATTTTCCCTATCTGTGTTCTCCTCCCTAAACGGAATCCTGGTGCCTGCTAGGTGATAACATCTGTTGCCTGGCTATCTCAGCAGCACTGCTGCAGAGAGGGGGTGAAGGGCTGCCACACAACCTCTGTGACCATTCCAGACTTGACTGGCCACCTCCCCTTCTCCTCCATTGAAGGAAGGACCCGCCACAGCAGAGGCAGCCAAAGTCCCGCGTGGTGCCTTTGCTTTGTTACACACCAGCGGGGACCTGATCTTAGTCGCAGCTTCAGAATCACATTAATCAATGGCAGCACCAACCTTCCATTCATAGGGCCACCAGCACCATTTGTGGTAAATGGCCACACACTGCTGTGGCTGGCTGCTTTTCTTCAAACACCGAAATACAACAGGGCTGTGTGAATACAGGCACGCACAGAGAGCAGTGCAGAGATTTGCTGGAGCAGACACAAAAGAGCACAAGTCACATTTAACAACTGAATCTAGGGATTTGAGCTCTCAAACATCTTACCAAGGTTGGTGTCAAGTTCCAGGCAGTAACTTCCTTACCATGTGGGCTTAGGTAAGTGGCAGACTCTGCTTGGTTGTTCATACGGTGAGGCTCTTACTACCCATTCCATGCACACTAAATGCACTGAACATGTGCTCAATAAATGATGGCTTTCACAGAGAAAATTCACACTGGAAAGGAACCAATGCAAAGTTTAGTCCCTGATTTTGCTAGAGCATTGGGAATGGATGTCCCTTTAGATCTTTGCCTTTCCACACAGCGATCCACCCTTAAGTTCATGTATAAGCTTTGGTCCCACACCCTAAAGGCTAAAATTGCATTGTACCAACCCTCTTCATTTGGAAAAAAAAATTGAAAGCAGATTACCATGGACTCAGATCTCCTCTTCTTGATTTGATATCTCCAGCCAGCACCATTTTTTTCCTTTTTATTTTGCTTACAGACAATATCTTCATCCTTTTGAATTGTGGTCCACACAAATCCTTCTGAGAAGGGAAAATGGGAACCACAGAGCACCAAGCCCTAACTGAAGAACTTGGATTTGGGGAATTGGTGTAGGAAACTCTCTGCCTATGGCTAACTGCTCTAAGTCCTAGAGAGGTTCCCAGTTCCCAGTAGGCTGATACTCAAACCATGGTACCTTTTATTGCCTCTTATTCCTGGAACAACCTCCAACTCCTTTTCCACATAAGAACTCCTGTCACTGAATTCACCCACTGCTTAATCTTACAAACATAATGCCTAGAAGCCCAAATCCACACGATAGGCTCTGATACCTGTGTACCCCTCTCATCATGCCCCAGAGGAAATTAGAAAAGCTGAACTAACGCCTCATTAGAGAGATGCATCATGGCATGCTATTGCTTTTCCTACACACAAATCATGAGTGCAAATGGCCTGCTGCAAGGGGACTTTTGGTCTCAGAATGACAAAAGAGTTTATTTTAGGTGACACAAAATTTCTTCTCTCCACATGAGAATTTGCTGTTTGTTCCCCCAAATAAAATTTTCTTTGGGTATAAACCAAGGAGTGGGATAACTGGGTCAAAAGGTGGGTCCATTCCAAGTTTTCTGAGGAATCTCCACACTGCTTTCCAGAGTGGCTGCACCAATTTGCAGCTCCACCAGCACAACAGATGAATGAATAAAGAAACTGTGGTATTTATGCACAATGGAAAATTATTCAGTCATAAAAAAGGATAACATTATGGCATTTGCAGATAAATGGATGGAATTGGAGAATATCATGCTAAGTGAAATAAGCCAAGCCCCCCAAAAAACAAAGGCTGAATTTTTCCCCTGATGAGTGGATGATGACACATAATGGGGGTGGGGGGTGGAGAATAAGAGAAGAATGGATGAACTTTAGATTATGTAGAGGGAAATGAGAGGGAGGAGGGGGTGGGAGTATGAAAGATGGTGGAATGAGACAGACATCATTACCCTATGTACATGTATGATTACACTAATGGCATGAATCTACATTGTGCACAACCATAGAAACGAAAAGTTGTACCCCATTTGTGTACAATGAATCAAAATGCAGTCTATAAAAGTAAAAAACAAATAAAAATTTTTCTTATATTTATTAAGGGTCATAAGTATATGTAATATAGCCATATGATTATATAGCCATATAATGTTAGCACAAAACGAAAATCAAGTTATACATATCATGTGCCAAGTTCCTTGGAAAATGCTTTGCAGGAAATGTTTAATTTACTATTACACTAGTATGAGACAGAGACTAATTAGCTCTGTGTTTCATATATTGAAGCTGAATCCTGGTGAGCTTAGATAAATCGACGGAGGTCAGGTTGCTAACAACCTAAGATTTGAACCTAGATCCATCTCAGGTCAGAAACCAAGCTCTTAGCAGTGCATAAAATTTCACTTTCTCTGAATTTTCCACAGAGTTTTTGCATACAAGAGACTATTGGATGGATAGTGAAGGAAATAACTGCCAAGGGAAGTACTGAGTGGGTGGGGAGAAATGTGGGCACAGAGGTGCCGTTTAGAAAGCAAGAAGCACAGCTTTTGATAAATCTTGTCAGCATGAGATGCTTCCAGGTAGGATGAATTCCCAAGACTCAGCTCAGAAAATAGTTGACAGTCAATAAGAATACACTATTTGACAAATTGATTCAATCTGTCTCTCCCTTACCTCCATTCTGCCTCACTCAAGCAGAGAGAGCTTATAAGACTACAAAACAGTTCAGCTATTTACTTGATAGTAAAGACAACTCTTATCATAATCCAATGAGTGAGGCTTTTAAGATTTTAAACACATGTATGGGTACATACATACATACATACACACACACACACACAAGGACTGGGAATGTAGCTCAGTGGTAAAGCACACCTGCCTTCAGTGCTCAGTACTACAAACATAAATAAAATAAAACAAGCAAAGAGAAAAGTAAAACTATAGAAATCTGAAAAAGAATAACCAACGAATAATTGAACAGGATCAATGCCAACATCCTGGTTGTGACGTTACATACGGTTTCTCACAATGCCACTATTGGGTTAATGAGGCAAAGTATACAAGAGTCTCGCTGCATTATTTCCCATGACTACAGTATATGAATATGTAATTATTTCAATAAAAATTTCGATTCAAAAGACCTTAATTACAGCACCAAAGATTGGCTCAGACCTCTCTCCTTCAGCTCTCTGGCATTGGGAGTTGAACAGGGTCTAAAATGGGATGTAATAAACTTTATTATAGGTCAGCAGCCTGGATGGCCACATGCAGTAGTTGCTGGGAAACACCTAGATCACTAAGGCTGGCCTCAGGTATCTGGGACTCTCCCTGCTAAAGGCAACTGTCCTTCCCTGGGCTCAGCTCTTGGTGTCCGCAGCCTCTCTGCACACAAGCTCATGTCTCAGCCACACTCCACCCATCCCATGGGGCTTCCATTTAGGGCATATGTTTTATGCATAGGTGTGTTTTAATTATTTTGGTTGTTACGAAAATGTTCCTTTAATGAAATAATGTATTTATTAGAAGAAACACAGCTGTAAAATGGATGGATGGATGATTTGCAGATTTTTGTATCCAATATACCACCTGTAATTGAAAAATAATTAGATGATCCATCTGCTTCCTGTCATGCACCCCTCTGTTTTCTTCACTATCCATGGTACTTAAGAACAGTTGGCATGTTTTAATACTAATTACTCACTAATAAAAACTCTGTAGAGAAATTTATTGGCCCTGCAATACAATTTTGTCATCATTTAACATACTGTTGATCTTTTTGACTGTAATGAACTCTCTTCTTATTAATAGTGTTCATTTTATCATGCTGATACTATTGAGATTTCTCTTTATTTGTATTGTATCGACACTGCAGAAAATACGTCACATAATTGGTGGAACAATAATCTATTCTATTATCCCTGTAGTAATTCCTGATAAGAAGACAAAAAATTCCCACACAGGTTCCAACTCTGTGTTAGTATTATTCAGAGGTAAAGGTTGAAATAGACAATGACCTTTGGAACCAATTAAATGTGATGGTACCAATCCACCCCCTATGAATAGTTGTGATTATGTCACCATGAGATAGCACATGTCATTGCAGAGAAAGGCCACATTTTTTTTTCATTTTTCAAGAATTTTTATTTTAACCCCTTCCCGCTCAGAGATCATTAGCTTTTCTTCGTTTTCTTGATCCAGAACAATACTTGCAGCACTTTGGGAGGAAGGATGATATCTTTTGAAAGTGTCTTCATTGATTGTGTTTAATTTTTTAATTACACAAGAAGTCTAGTTTTACTTTTAAAAATATAAAGTTTTAAAAAAAAATCATGACACATCACATAAACATCACTTAAGACCTTAAAAATGTGCTTTGTTCAGTTTAATGAAATAATAGTAGTTTTTATCTTTCACCTACTGTTTTCTCAATTAACAAGATGTGGAATGAACATTTCTCCATGTCAATCAAAGCAGATTGCTCTTGTCCAGTTCTAGAGTCCATTTGCTATTGTTGGTTACAGTACACACTGTGGACATCTCAGCTATTCTGGTATTGCCAGCACTTTGACTATGCTTTGTTTACTTTGGGTCATTTCCCTGAAACCTAGAGGGCAGATAATGTATGAGCAGGTCATTGTCACCTTGAATGGGGTTTAGTGGCAGAGTGACTTCCTTCATTTTTAGAAATTGCTTTGGCTTATATAAGAAAAAATCCCAAGATTTAGCAAGGGATTATGACGTTCTGACTTGACCTTGTCATCCTCTCCTCTGTTGTCTGAATTCACTGTTGCTGCCCATGCAGACCTTGGTGCCAGAACTGGTCTTGAGCCTTCTGTCTCAGTGGCCCATGTGACTGTGACATCTGCTTCTGGAATTAAGGCTGCTCTTCCTCTTTCACTGTATATCTTCGGCTATTTGTAGCTGATTCAGCAGTTGGTGGGAAGTTTTATGTTCTCTACCATTTTATGGCTTGGGGGAAAAACAAACAAACCTTTATAACAAGAAAAATTCTATTTTCTTTTTAAGTATATGATGGGAAAATCACATTGGAATTTCAAGTGTCTTCTGTTATTTTCTTCCCTCTCCCAGTAAGCATTCTTGCAAAGAAAAAGGAAAAAAAGGCAAGATGAGGTAATTTGATTAAATTTTCCCACACTAAATGGTCATCTCATAGTCAGAGGGTTGAACACGCATACCCAATCCTCTGCATGACCCTTGCATGACCCCTGCCTGATCACCAACTTTGACAAGGAACTTTTCCTGAACTGGGGACTTGGCTGAGATTTCAAGAGGACCCTGAACTTTTAGCTCAGTTCTGAGAACGTGCTCTCTGAAAACCTGGAAACTACTACAAGTACCATGAGGATGAGATCCTGTCTTGATCTTGCTTATCCAGTTCTTTTCTGGACCACCACATCTTGGGTCTTCTGTTGCGCTGATCCATATACTTGAACTTATACTCAAAACGTTTCCTGTTGACTTTCCTGATATCAACTGAAGAGCCTCCTTTTGCCTTTTTCTGAACTTTCTGGACATCTGCTGCTCCTGAGATTTCATCCACCAATACTGGAGCAGAATAAAACTGAGATTCCAGAGCATTACTTGTGAACCACAGAGGTCTAAGAACCAGTGTTCTAAGGGAATCCATGTGAGAGTTGTTTCATCCTAAAACTGCTTGGTGGCTTGTTCCTTGTCTCAGTGTCACTTTCCTGTCCCCCTTCCGTTGGTTGCTGGGATTGCCTCCAGATGAATTCCTCGAATTCCAACTTCCTTTCAGTGTCCGCTCTGGAGCTGAAATTTAAGACAACTTCCTGTCTTAAAATTTCTGGGTCTCTATATTCTGCAAAATCTGAACTTCTTATTTCTTATAAACAGCCTTGGAAGTCACAGCTAATGACCCTCTTTTGCCACTCCACTCAGGTGGCTCTTGTTACAGCCAGCTTGAGCCCCTATTGTTCTCCATTCATGTCCTCTGTGGCCCCAGCTCTAGCTGTCAAGCTTTTACCCTGGCCTGAAATGCTCTGTAGCAGGGGTTTAAGACATAGAATCCAGAGGCAAAAGAAAAATAAATCAAATTTAGAGCTATATTTTACTCACATGAAGTAAAACCCATTAGAACAGTGGAGGCTAAATAATAGTTCCGTCGCATCTGTGCATCTCAATTAGAGGTCAGGAAAGATACCACTGTGGAGCTTCATATATAACACAAAAGAAATAAAGCAACAAAAGAGAAGACAAGGCCCTATTTTATTCTTTAAAAAATGGTTGCACAAAAACCCGATGCCAGAGTGTCTCTGCCAATTCTGTACGATGTTTATGAAATACATAGCAGCTCAGAGGAATTCAGACTCTCACAAGGAAGTGTTTTGTCAGCCAAACACACGTCTCCCCCAACTTTCTTCTCTGCTTCCAGATACAAGAATCTTTGGGGCACACATGCCAAAAAAAAAAAAAAAAAAGAAAGAAAAAAAAAAGTCATCATGTTAGATGGTAATTTGGAGCAGCTTCCGTGGAACAGCTTCTGCTGTATAATTGAAGAGATGCTCTCACACATCCCCAGGGGCCTCAACTCCAAGTGAAAGTCACTGCCAATTTCTGAGATGAAGACTAGTGATGTTTCAAAGCAGAAAATAGGACAAATTGCTCACCACGGAAATGAAGTGGGGTGGTTTTCCTCTCCCTCTCACATTTACCCTCCCTCCCCTGTTTCTGGGGATGAGTCATTTGATCTGTCAGCCAATTTGTATATATTGCTTGAGGACCTACTGTGCACCCAGCTCTGCTGAGATAAGAAACTCAGTGCCTGTTGGGCTGGCAGCTCACTTCTCAAACCTATGGTGAGACTTAAATTTACCTGGGAGCTTGGGACACGTTCTGAATCTTATTCTATTGCTGCAAACGTGTCCCAAGAGAACAGGGTGCCCGTGCAAGCCTTCAATCAAGATAGACTGAGCGGGTAATCCTCAGCTTAGGCCAGACCAAAAATAACAGAAAAGCATGTGATCAGACCTTACCTTGTTGTCACTGGAGAAACTATACTCCAATGAAAAGAAAGAAAGCATTTGCCTACACTATTCCACACCAGCCCTGTAATTTGCTTTCTCCTCTCCACCTCCATGGTGAGGAGTTGACCATCTGTAAGGTGGATGTTGAATGGAAGCCCTAAGGAAGACTTAGGGTCTTGCCCTAAATATATTATATATGCAGTTCTTGCAATTGTGAAGTGCAGATTTTCACATTAATATTCTTCTTTTCTAGTTCCTGCTGATCTCCATAAGAACAGCTCTTTATTTCAGAGCAGGAGGATTACTAATTAGATTATTTGCAAATTTCAGTAATATTTAGGAGTTCCAGAATCCATCCCTTCATCATGCATTTTAGTGTCAGTTTATTAGATAAATAAGGTAGAACCCTGCTATTCCCTCTCTTCAGTCATACAAGTAATCATAGAGGCAAAAAGTGATTCACTGTGGACTGTTTAATAGTTATTAATTGTTGAACATTCTGTATTATTATTAATTACTATTATTTGGTTTGAAGTTAAGGTCAAGGATTTTTCCTCTATTATTTTGGACCATGTTTTAGGAATCTAAATCAAGTTTATCACATGGGAATGTAACAGGCATAAAGCTTCATAACTCTGGAAAGCACTTGGAAGTCATGGAAAGTGTACATGGGCTCTTGATGGATGGTCTCTGGTCTGGTGGCACCTGACCACTTGTCAGTGTCATCTGGGTTGATAGTGCTGCAATGCCTGCCATTACCTTCCGTGTTGCCTTAATGTGTTGACATGTGTTCACCCTCTGTAATGAGTCTTAAAAGAAATGTAACCACCCTGCCTACCCCCAGCCTACTCCCCATTAAAGAGAAGTTCAGTCCTTGAAGGAGGCATGACTTTATTCTTATTAATAAATGCTGCCACTTCAAAGCAGAGCTGATAGCCATGTCTCTCACATCACCATTATATTTCATCCTAGATAAAGCATTTCTCTCCACTGAAATAAAGACAAACATCTTTTAATCTTATGGTTGCCAGCCTCCTGACATTGAAAACCAATTGCAATCAGCAGCTTGTGGCTGAGAAATGAACGGGGCAAGTGATCTTAGGTGCTGAAATTCTCCATTAAGGTTTATAAAAAGGAAGTGAGGGGAGAGTTTGCCAGTGAGAGAGCACCCAGCACTGCTTATGCCTGTGGTGTAGAACATACTGAGGGGAGACTGAAGCTGCCCTTGTCAGTGAGAGCCCCATTAGCCAAGGGAGGTCAAAGGAGAACAGAGCACTTGCAACACCAATACAATTTTGTGTTGACTGGCCCTGATGGACTTACTGATTCTCATTTCATTCACTCACTGAATACAACTACCTGCTCTGTGGAAATGGTGGGTGCAGCAGAGTGAGCAAGTCAGACAAGCTGCTGCTGCCATAGGTTGAGGTTCCAGAGACAGGGAGATAGGAAACAGACACAGGTAGATTCAACCTGAGGGCCTTGAACAAGAGGAAGTGATATTGCCCCCCATCCCTCTAGGCAAAGATGATGTTTCCCCCCATACTTCTGGCCTTACATGTATGCCCCCTGTTTTGGTTTGGACATTAGGTGTTCCCCAAAAGCTCATGCAAGAAGATATAGAAGCGAACTGAATGGATTACGAGAGCCTTAACCCAATCAGTAAGTGATAGGGATTGATTGAGCGGTAACCGTAGGGTGTGGCTGGAGGAGGTGGGCGTTGGGGGTGCCTTTGGGGGATATATTTGGTAAGTCGAGTTAGGCTCTCTCTCTCTCTCTACTTTCTGATCATCCTGTGGGCCATTTCCCTCCACCACACTCTTCCACCATGATGTTCTTCCTCATCTCCAGCCCTGAGAAATGGAGCCTGCTGTCCATGGACTGAGACCTCTGAAATCATGAGTCCCCAAATAAACTTTGTCTCCTCTAAAATTGTTCTTGTCTGGTCTTTTAGTTACAGCAGTAAAAAGCTAACTAACCTCCCTGTCCCCAATCTTTCTTCTTGTTAAAATAATGAATCATAGGTGGATTTCAAAACAGTAAAGTTTAAAAAGCAATAATTTTAGGAGTTTATAGAAATAGTCAACATTTTTACTGTGATTCTATGTGTATGTGTATATATTACAGTTCCATCTATTATATATCTTATAGATAAATATATATTAACATCAATTCTTACTATTGGCTAACATGTAAGTATTTAATGTGTAAATAACTCTTTAAATTCAATCTGCACAACACTTATCATACAGGTCCTGCCAATGTTACTGTTTTATGGATGATGAAAGAGGTTAATACTTTGCCAAATCTGACTGAATCCAGGTGGGTGGTAAAGGTGAGCTATAAGCTCAGAGAACCTAGTGTCTGAGACTGGACTCCTGACCACTCAATACCTGGACTCTCAACAAGACCACTTTCTTTAAAACAGGAAACAAACAAACAAACAAAAACCAAAAAAAAAAATCATTCATTACTAAAAATGTAGGGAAGATATAAGCAAAAATCCTATAGTTATCTTTATGAAAAACTCCCTTCTTATTTTTCTTATTTTGCTATGGACTATGGGGATATGTCTGGTAAGCTGAGAAAGCTTTGTTGAAGGCCTTCTCTGGCTCATAGACCTACTCCTGGGAATCTTGGCTCCAAGTCTTCAGCAACAGATAAGTTTCATCTACACCCTCAGCTTACTTTTTGGATATTTTAGGTCAAGAGCATAAACATGCCAGTCATTTTAAGAATGTTCATAGCTGATTTTGTGAATGACCTTCAAATGCATTTACAAAGTACCTCCATTTCCATCCTTCTACCTGGTGCAAACTCCATGGAATTAGGAGACTGAAATGATCCTCAGATGGGGAAAAGTCATGAACAGAGTCCAAGGTCTTTCGGGACTTGGGAATCCCCTTAAATTCCTTCTTGGAAAGAAAGCCTTTCCAAGAATTCTTAGTTATTTCCATATTTCCCAGAAGCTTACAAAAATCAATGCTGTCAGTTCAGTCACTAAGTTATGATATTGGTGTATCATATCAAGCAATTGAGCAAGCCAGTTCACTATCCAGGACCTTCATTTTTCTATCTGTCAAATAAGAATAATTTAGCTCCTGCCTGACACACCATCAAAGGGGTGAATATTAAATGAGGGAAAGTGTATGTAGCCCCTCCCTTTTACCCTTTGGAGAGTTCGTGCAATCTAGTCTGCAGTGTCAGGAGCACTCTTGGAGATGGACCAGCTCCATCTCCTTGTGTCATTACAGGATCTCTTCTGGTGCTTTACGTATTTCCTTTGCAGATATTTAGTATTCTATACTCACTATTTCCTGCAAATTGTTATTTCTGTTTGCTCCCCAAAGCCAATAAAATTTTAAATTAAGAATAAATGAAAACAGTAAATATTTCATTTCTGCCAATCAACATGTAGATGGGAGATGAAGTGAGCAAGTAAACACCCCAAATGACACACAATCACTGTCAGTTAGATTAAGAATCTGCATCAGAGGCATTTTAAATCAGAGCGGCTCTTGGTGAGGCAGACAATGCTGGGTGGCCATTCTGGGAATGTCTCCCAATACCAAAGATATTTCTACCAAGAAAAAGAAATTCTAGTGGTATGATTTTACCCCTTAAGAGGAAGAGCTGGAAGCTCACCCCGGTGCTGCCTTTGTTGCTTTCTCTTGACTCCACTGTCCCACGTGGGGAGCAGCTCACACAGGTAATGGCAGCAACCTCTAGAGCTCAGATGGCTTCTAGGGGCATCACACAAGGAACACTCAACAACATGATCCCATGGGCTCTGCCCCAACTCCAAAGTGGATTTCCTACTGCAGCCTCATGATCAGCAGCCATTTAGGAAGAAAGTTATCCTCCCAGGGAGTGATGCTTTTGTCATTGTCCTCTGCAACTTGTGTCTTCTGAAATGCAAGTAACAAGGGATGGGTTCCTTGAGCAGGCATGGAAGGGAATAAAAGAGATGGTTCTTAGGTTTCCTTGAAACTGAACAAGACCCCCAGCAAAGGTGAGGGAGTGGCACACCCTCACCATGGGCCATGGGATGGAAATATTTCCCTGAAAATTGTGTGAAGAGCCATGGTCACACAGAGGAAAACATATTCTCTGTTGTATTTGCTAGGGTTTGTATATGTGTTCCTCAAAGATTCATGTGTTGAAATTTAACCCCCAGTGTGAGGAATAAAGATGGTGAAATTCATCTGACTATGATATTTAGAAGGAAAACCTTTGGAAGGTGACTAGGATTAGACAAGAGCATCAAGATAGAGCCCCATGATTGAAAACTGGTGGCTTCATAAGACAGAGGAGACCAGAGAATGTGCATGCAGGTGCACACACACACACACACACACACACACACACACACACATACACACACACTCTTGCCATTTGACCCGTGCCTCCTGGGACTCTTGACAGAAAGAAGGCCATTACTAGATATAGCCCTTTAACCTTGGACCTCCAGAACTATGTGACAAAAATAAACCTTTTCATTAAAACTCCCATAGTCTATGTTATTGGCAACAGAAAACAGATGAATCCCATGTTGTAGTTATTGGTTTCATTTTATCTTATACTCACTTCTAAGGTCCCTGAGTTGGGACTTTCTATCTGGATCACAGGAGATCAGAATTAGATCAGACATCAGAAGCCATGTAGTCCAACTCCCCTGATGCCTGGATGTATGCTGTTACCCTGCAAGGGTCAGCATCGATGCAACACCCCCAGTACGGAAGCGTTCGCTGCTTCCGTGATGGGATAGCTCTGAACTGTATGCAGTTATGTCCCTATTTACACATTTGCTGAAGCCTGCTTTACCAGGCAGTGAAAACACAACAGTGAACTAGAGACATACAATCCCAATTCCACTGACCTTAGAATTGAGTGTTAGATAAAACGAGACCAAATAACGACAAGGCTGTGTTCTTCCTTAGCGAACTCTCAAGCCAGTAAATTCCACTCGCTGTTAAAACACACACCGTGGGTCTAAGCACCTCCCATAGGACACCTCCACCTGGCTTTCGAAGACAGTGATCATGTTTCCTTTTAAAAATTAAAAATGTTCATCTTCCTTCTTCTAATGTGAATTAGGTAACTCTCATCAGTCAGCATGAACAACTCTGCCCTTCAGTGTCTGCACCCACTCGATAGTTTAGATGATAAAATCTAGCAAGCCTACATTTTGTTTTCCCTTCAGCCTTCGGAAAAAAAAAAAAAAAAAAAAAAAAAAAAACAGGGAAAGGAGGTTACTTCTTGCATACAGGTTTGGTACTTACCCTAGTTTGATTAGAAAAATTGGCTCCCTCTTTCACTTCTCCTCAACCACTGAGACATTTATTATAAGTACTTTTCATATCCTCAAAATTTCCAATAAGAAACACAAAGCCTAACAAAGAAACCTAAACAAATTAAATGGAACCTATTTCTTTTTCACATGCAAAATGGATTTTGCTTTTGCCTTAAGGAGGGCTTCTGTTTCATTATTATTAAAAATGTCAGGAATATTTTGCCTGCTGGGAGCACAGATTTTCCTCCTAGTTTTCAATCTTGCTCAAAACGCCTTATTGCATATTTTATGAGTTAGAGCAACTCTTAGTTGTTACTTTTTTTAAAATTACAAACTCCAAAGCTGATGTTGGCATTCTGCTATGTGGTCTTTACGTATGCAGGTTTGTTGAGCATTTACAGAAGGAAATGTAATAAGAGAAACATTCGTGGGATGAAGATATACTGGTGTGATCTTTGGAAATAGAGCTTTATCCAAGGAGTAAGTTGGGCTTCTCCACACACTGATTTCATGAGCCCTGCTTTCATGTTGGCTGATGTAGACCATGGGCTACTTTATCATTCACTTGTTCCTCTCCTCTTGCTAATTCTGGGAAATGTACAAATAGAGTACAGCATTGAAATCTGGGTTGAGTGCCTCGAAGCCTTGTTTTCTCCTTTGCTTTGCCTACCGGTCCTGTGGGCTCCTTGAACTGGTGTGGTAAAGTCTGCATGTGAACCGTTCCCCTTGTGGTTGTAAAGAAGTGAGGGCGTGCATGAAAAATGGAGAAAAACAGTTATGAGAAGTAGCTGAGTTGCGGAAAACTGAGATTTTAGGCATGTGATTTTTTAAGAGTTGATTTTGTGTAACTCACTTCCAGAAAAACGAGAGGGTAATTTCGCAATTAAGGGGACTGTTGCTTGGAAACTGCTTAATGCAGGACCAGTTACCTGGAAAGTGCTCGGTCAACTTTAAAAAAAAAATTACCATTGTTATTGTTTAGATAGTAGAAGGCACGTTCCTCTTGTATGGGATTCATCATGAACTCCTCAAAGGAGCCTGGGAAACACCTTCGAAAAAAGACCTTTATTTCATCAGAAAACTTGTAGGAAAGATGACCTATATGGCCTGGCTCTAGGATATAAGAGCCATAGCCATGTCCAGGACCCAATCCTGGTGCCCTGAGGTGAGCTGGTGACACTGTCCACTGGAAAGGAGGCTGCATTTGATGACTTGTTGTAGCCCTTTGTGGGCCTCGACCTCGTGGGAGTTTTTTCCCTTCTAGAGGGGGTAAAGCAGCAGAGCAAACAACTCCGGGAGAGAAGATTCAAAATACAGTCTCAAAGTTTATTAAGGAAGTACAGCACTTTTATAGAAGAGGGGAGTCTGAGAACAAAGAAACTGGTAGTGTAACATGATAGTCTGTAAGGAATAGTCCAACTAGGAGTCACACAGTTTTGCAAAGGGAGGGGGAAGAGAGGAGGATGAGGGAAGCTCACCGGAGGCAATGGCTGGTCTAGTCACTAGATAGTGTGCTCCCAAGCATGAATAATCCTCAGTGTGCAGTCAAGGATTGTACTATTCCACAGCCTAGGGTGACGTATACCTCAGTGGCTCCTTTCTATATAACATCAGTTAATCGACTAAGACAACATCGAGTACCATAAGCCATGTATGCTGGGATATAATTAAGAGTAAGGACTGGCCACCACTCGCTGTCAGCCCTGAGACAGCTCTGCTGATAAAGGAACTTGGAGTATGAGGAGCCAAGAAGCCTCAATGCCTCTCCAAATCATTTTGACTTTTGGTTTTCCTTAAACAGATATCCTTAGGGAAACAGGTGCACCTCTGTGGGGATTAGGGTCGTGGACCTGTAGGGACAGGAGCAGTGAGAGGCAAAAGGGAGTCCTGAGAATATCCGTATCCTCTTTCCCTTACCCCTGTGGACCACACTCTAGTGCAGTGCCTGGCCTGAGCAGAGGGATTCTTTTCCTCACCTGCCCCATCCCACAAGGCACTGCTGCTCACACCTATCCTGCTCTTTCTAGAGAAGCTAGAATAGGGAAACTCTCTCTTTCACCTGCACTCTTCACTCCTTCCCCCTCCCTCTTCCGTCCCCAGGTGCACTTCCTCAGTCTTAAGCCTGGTGTCATGCTGCCTGGAACCCTCAGGAGGAGCCACTGCATCATGACCCAGCTCAGCTAGTGTGTTTTAATCCTTAAGAACAATTTCTCAGCCAAGACAATGTTGCCCAAAATTCTAGGACTAGAGGTGATTTTATTTACTATAAAGGCATAAAACAGAAGCAATAGACTTAAAAGCAAGTATTCAATAAACATTTGTTATGTGCTCAAGAGGTTCTAGGTATTTTGTATGTGATCTTTTTGTTAAATTCTCATATGACCGCTGACATTTTGACTTTGAGGATTTAATTCTTTTATACTTCACCTCATTCCTGAAATGAGTGACATAAATATTATTCCTACTCATAATAGGCAGGCTATCAGTTTAATTTTCAGCCTTTCCTCAAGCCAGAGTCTAGAGGCACTAAGCTGCTTGACTAGTTTAGAATATGGAGCTATTGTGATATTTGCCATCCACGCTAATTATTTTCTGCAATGCCTGTGGTCTGTCAGAATGAAATATGGTTGTTTGACCCATTACATTTCTATCCAAAGAGCCAAAGGATGAGCAGAAGTCAAATGAGAAGCAAATGCCTTAAAGATATCCCCTTGTCTGTAGGCATGGAGGCAAAGCTGGATATAGTGAGAAATCTAAGCAACTAGGACAGTAGAATATGAGAGTAGAAGTTTGGGTTCATCAGGAGTCTGAGTGTCAAGTTGGTTCCAATGGCCTCTTTATCAGAAGCTCTGGCCGCAGAGAATGACACTAAAAGAGCAGGTGGACACTTACCAGGTGCTGAAGCTACCTCTGCCCACACAGCTGGCAATACCATCACCAGCGTCATCTCCAGTGACAAATGCGTCACCAATGAGTGTCTCAGCCAGAGATCAAAGGTGCTTTTAAATCAAAAGCAGAGAAGAGTAATGAGCAAGTTCATTAGCCACACTATCATTTGTCAAAGCCACTCCTTTAATGATAGTGAGATGATGTTCCTTAATTAAAGCCATAAGTGTCTATTATTAAATAAAAATGTGTGGGTGTTCTCAAAGCTGCGTGCTAACCTTATGCATTTTATCAATTCGCAGCAGGAGTCCACTGAGATTATGTTTCTATAATTAACCCAAACATAAGATGAATGAAATACCTTTCACAGCAGAAGTGAAATCATTAATTATTCATTAATTTACACAATGTTTTCTCTTTCTTAATTTGTCAGTTTACTGAACGTTTTGCCTTTGTGTAGATATTAGCAGCTGTTTCATCTCTAGCTATGACTGTTTTGCAAATCTCAAGCCAGTGCCCAACAGGGTAATCTGTTTTGAAGTAAACTGATGAAAGTAACTCAGGTTTTCTATTCCAAGAATATAAAAACAAAGTAAATATGACAGAGATGACTGTATTATTCTTTATTTATCTTTATTTATTTATTTAATGGGAAGGTTTATCTCTTTATTTTTTTATTGTTTTTTTTAATTATACATGATAGTAGAACACATTTTGATATAATTATACAGCATTTTTTTCACAATGTAGGTTCACATGATTCATATAATCTTACATATACATAGGGTAATACTGTCTGTCTCAGTCTACTATTTTTCTAGCTCTTTGTTAAGTGTTATTTTTTAACACTCCAGGACATCTACATACCTAAGCACAGGGGGTGCCTCTCTATATTTTCAAAAGCAAAGCTTTCTGTCACATTGCTGAGGACTTCCTTTGAAGCAAAATCCATGCATTCACTGCCCCCAGCATGGTTACTCTGATCTTCACTCTTTCTGGAGACATATTACTTTTTAGGGGCAAAGAGAGTAAATCTCAGAGGTCTTGATAAGCAGAGAGCATCATCCTGTCCCCTGGCCTCTCATTAGACTTTTCCCCTGGTGATGGTGGCACATCTGCTTTGAGGGAAGCATATCAACTGCCTTCATTCCCACTGCAGAAATATTGTCTAGGTGGAATGCTGATGCTAGAATTCTGGCTTATGTGCCAAGAGGAATAAGAAGCCAATGCCATTGGATAGTAAAGCTGTGCTGTGGATAGCTTCAACCATGATCATGTAGGCCTCTTCACCTGCTCCATCACTGCATCCATCACCAAAGGGACCTCCACTTTTTTTGCATATAAATTTAGCATTACACTATTTCTCTGTGACAAAAATCCAAGGAAGATATGATGTAGCTCATGCCTGTCTATAAACTTTCCCACTGGACTGCACAAAAGTGCGTGCTATGTGTTTCTATTTCTTTGTTTTTCCATTTTAGTGGCAAAATTTATATTCACCATCACAGAGAGAAAAGAATAACTTCTAGAACAAAGAAAAATATTGCCCTTTTATTCTTTTCCCTTTTTCCTATCCTCCCGGCAAACATAAAACATAAGCAGGTTATAACACAACTGCCCTGCTTCCCCTGCCCTTACGGCTTCTCAGAATTTACCCTTCCCAATGTGCTAAGATGAGAGCACCAGTCCCCGATAGATCCCAACCTGGCATGCCAAGCCGCTGAGATGTTTGCTGTACTCTCTAATTTTCAGAAATGCCCATCATTCATTTTCATGGCTGTATCCTTCCAATGTCTTCACTGTTCAAACACCCATGTTCCAAGATCACATTTTCAAGGTATCATTGAAGTTGCCTTGTGGTATCCAGAGGGGGCATTTGATCAGTGCGCAGTGCGGTATCTCACTCTGAATTTCCTTGCTTTGCTTCCTACCATGCTTCCTTCCCATTTTGAGACCTCACTGTGGGCTGAGAAGAACAGAGACAGGAGGGCCAGAGCTTGAGACTTTTAGTTTTAGCCAACTTTCCACATTGTTCAGCTGTCACCATAAATTAGCTTTTGAACCTTTTCATCACCCCAGTAAGATCACCATGGTGTGTTCCCACGCCCTTTCCCACACCCCTTCCTAGTGAGCACTCATCTCCTTCTGACCCTTTGGCTTTGCCTTTGCTGGATATTTCATAGAAATGAACTTGTCCAAGAGGTTGGCTGGTGCATCTGGTTTCTTTCACTGAGCATAACATTTTCAGGTGAGTTCATGTCAGAACCTGTATTTGTAATTTATTCCTTTGATTGTTGAATGGTATTTCCTTGTGTGGATAGACCACATTTTGTCTATCTCTTCACCAGTTGGTGGACATTTGCATGCAGTAAACCTTCCTTGTTTAAAGTGTATAATTTGGTAAATTTTGACCTAAGTATACACCTATTAAACTGTTATCATGATCAAGACCACACACATCTCTAAGGTCCCCCTAAGCTGAGTAGTAATCCTTTGCTTATTCCCCCCACCACCCTGCATCCTCTGTTAACCACTGAATTTTATCTGTCACTATAGATTACTTTTTCATTTTTTAAATTTTACATCAGTCAAATTCTGAACTTTTATTGGGGGGGCTGTTGAAATCTGTCTTCATCCACTCACCATAATTAATTTGCAATCCACCTGTGTTGGAGTATACATCAATAGTTCATTTTTTGTTTTTGTGACTGAGTAATATTGAATTGCTTGTTCATACCTCAGATTGTTTGTTTACCCATCCAAACAACATTTGGCTCGGTTCCGGTTTTTACTTATTATAATGAATTGGCTTTGAGCATTCACATTTGTGTGCACGTATACTCCTTTTCTCTTAAAAAAAATTTCCAGGAATGGAATTTTTTTTTTTTTTTTTTGGAACCAGGGATTGAACTCAGGGACACTCGGCCACTGAGCCACTCCCCAGCCCTATTTTGTATTTTATTTAGAGACAGGGTCTCACTGAGTTACTTAGGGCCTCGCTAAGTTGCTGAGGCTGGCTTTGAACTCTCGATCCTCCTGTCTCAGCCTCCCAAGTGCTGGGATTACAGGCGTGTGCCACTGCGCCCAGCCAGGAATGGAATGTTTAAAAAAATTTCCAGGAATGGAATTCTTGGGTTCTATGGCACATGCAAATGCCAAGTCATTTCCCCAAGTGTTTGTCCCTTTTACCTTTACGAGCAGCGGATGAGAGTTTCCTTTCCTCCAAATCCTTGCCACCTCCTTAAGGTAAGTCTTTGATGTTTGGTCATTCTAATATGTGTGAAGTGAGATGGCATTGTGGTATTAATTTGCATTTCCCGAGTGACAATGAAGTTGGGTATCTTTTCAGTGCATATTTGCAACCTGTATAGTTTCTTAGTAGACTGTCCAAAACTTTTGCCCATTTTAAAATTTGGGTTGCTACAAGACTGGGATCCTAATTAGAATAAGATGTACTCCATGTTTGTATAAATATGTCAAAATATACTGTGACGTATAACTAAAAAGAAAAAAGAAAAAAAGAAAAATTTGGTTCTTTAAAAATTCTAGATATGAATCCTTTATCAGATATATACTTTGCAAATATTTTCTTCCAGTTTGTGGCTTGTCATTCCATGAATCAAAAGAAAGTTTGAAAAACTATATTAATATAAGTTGGAGGAGCTATGCTAATATAAGAGAAAATAGATTTCAAACTGCAGGATAGAGAAGTTCATTTCATAAGGATAATAGGGCCAATTTATCAAGAGGACATAATGATTGTAAACATTTATGCAGCTAATGACGAAGATTCAAGCTACGTGAAGCAAAGATTTTACAATTGTTAAGGATAAATAGGCAAACTCATAATGATAGTTGGGGATTTTAATACCTGTCTCTCAATCATTCTTAAAAAAGTAGGCCGATTATCAGGATATAAAGACTTGAACGATGCTATCAGCCTACTTCATGAAACTGGTAAACAAAGGCCACCTCAGACAAGGATGTATAGGAGAGTAAGTATTCTCTTCAAGTATACACAGAACATTTGAGAAGATGAGCTATATTCTGGACTATAAAATGAGTGTCACTAAATTTCAAAGTATTTGAATTATATGTAGCACTTTTCTTTGCTCCGACAACACTGTGCATGTGTGAAGCATGACAGAATGATTGTCAACCCTCAGAGTGCATATTTTCTGTACACAGGTGTGTACATACATGGGTGCCCTGCTCATAGGGGAAGCACAGGCATGCAGCTGCCCTATTTCCAGGGAACAAGACCATACTCAGCTTAAGCCACCCTCATTAAGTGATTACACCTAGAAACTTCCATAGCACTAAGAAGTGCTGGGGCCTAAGCTAACAGAACCAGGCTTTTCAGAAGTTGAGAGGAGTCTGGCCTGCCTCTTGTCTCTGTGGATACCAGCATATGAAAAAATATGGAGAAATGCCCAAGAGGAGTTTGAAAATCACAGCTTATTTTAGATGTTCATATATTGAAAATTGAGGCATTTCACAGAAATGGTTAATAGAAATATTTAATAGTATTCTGTAGGTCATTCAGTTCCTAAGCTTAAACTTATTTACTGAACATCTTTGATTTATTCCAAGACATCTGTGTAACTAAATGCATCATTTCATTTTGATTTTGCATCAGAAATGAACTTAAGCCCTTAGAAGTTCTCTCTTCATGACAGGTATTGGATCATGCTTTCTGATTTCTTGAAATTTCTGCTACAATCATGAGTAACCATTGCCTTGGCTTAGCTCCAGGGACAACATGTAGTCCAGAAGGGAATGCCCCAAGCGACTTTCTTCCTTCAACCAGGTCCACCTACCATAGTTCCCAATAATGCTTTCAAATTATTAATCCACTGATGAGGCCAGAACACTCATGATCCAGTCATTTTCCCCAAACCCCACCTCTGATCTTTGCTACTTAGGGACCAATTTAATATATGAGTCTTTGAGGGATACTTCATATCAAAATCATAATCTAGATATATGAATTTCAACTTTTTCTGTCCCAGTATTGAACTATTATGCTCATTATATATTCCTCATCTCATTTTCCAATAGCAAGAGTGGTCAATATGCAAAACCGTAATTTTTATTTTTTATAGAAAAACCTGTATTATATTATTTCTGCCAAGATGAAATAGAGGCAAATGAATTTTGGGTAGGGCCAAAGAAGTTCACATTCCTACTATGATCATGAAGGATTGTGATTAAATTGTGATCTTTTTATTGGCAACCTATGATATTTATGCTATTAATGGAGAAAATGTATAGAATAAAGAATATGGGCCTTGAAGACCAGACAACCTACATTCATAGATCAGTTCTGACAATTACTAGGAAAGAGGCCTTGAGTCACTTTAAAATAGAAATGAATAACTTCAGAATGTGGCTTTATTTTAAGATGTTCATAGCATATAACACCAACTTGCAAGACTATATACACTCAAATTGTAGTTTTTATAGTCAAATGCTAATTATCCAGGTGTATGTCAGTAACATACATGTAACAAAATTTGAAGAGATATTCCATTTGTGAATATGAGATATTCCTTTTGTGAGAAGAAAAATATATATAATATACATATACAAATTATCAAAAACATTTACAGACAGGTAGACATCTCTCATTTAAAAGATGGTACCACTCAACTGTGAATAGACTGCTTAATAACATTAGCACATATAGGGTGTATTACTCTTAGTGAAAAAAATGTGTTAATAGGAATTACATAGTCTAATAGTTAGACCAGGAAAAATACAAATTAGAATTTTAGACACTGAATATTGATGCATTGTAATATGATTTGGAGGAGAAGAGGAAAATGATCATGAGAGTGAGGGAGAAGCAGTCATTGGTAGTCAGATGGTCTTGAGGCTGACCCCGCTGGTTTCTGGGCAATGCCTAGACAGCATTTCCTGGATCCTTGCAGATAGGGTGCAGAACTGAGCTCTTGCTGGGATCTGAGCTGAAGAGCTGTGCCTTAAGGTCATGTTGGACCTGGGGTCCTTCAGCATGTGCTCTCCATGCTGTTTTCCCTTAAATTGCAGGTCTCAATGAGACTTTGGGTATGATGGGGTCACCAGAAGTAAGCCTGCTTCCTGAGTTCCCCATCGCAGGGAGGAGTTACCCACCAATCAAAAACATAGTCCTTGGACTGTTATGTAAGTAATAAGTATTCTACTGACTTTGTTTACATTTGGAGGAGATTTACTTCAGCAGGTGGCCTGCACTAACTACAATAGCCTGGTGTTGTGTTGGTCACTTGTTCTGCCTAGTAGATTGTACAGAACACAAAGACAGTTAGCTCTTTAACAGACAGATGTGTTTGCCTCTATATCAGGGACAACTGTAATTAAATACATTTGTTTTAAGTCCATTTTGTAATCCACTTTGACAATTTTGTTCTAATCATAATGTGTGTTTATCCACGACCTTCCAACCAGCCTCATCCTCCAATTAATTGACAATTATCTGACTTAGAGACATCAGGCTCAGCCCAGTGCAGAGGCCTGAGACCTCTATACCTGGTATGTCAGCCCTAAGTGCTCCCATAGAATTTCCACTCAGGGGCAGCTGGCACAGCCTAGAAGTGGGAGACCTTGGCATGTGGTGAGTGGGTGCAGTGGACACTTGAGTTTCCCACTTGGGTAGGCTCAGCCCAGAGGCTTGGGATCTGCCAAGCCAAGTCCTGCAAGACTTCCAGGTCCGGGAGGCAGGCACAGAGACAGACATCAGGCTCAGCCCAGTGCAGAGGCCTGAGACTTCTGCACCTGGTACATCAGCTCTGAGTGCTCCCATGGGACTTCTGCATGGGGAGGGAGTGGGGTGGTAGGTGGGGGGGTGGACTGAAAGAAGGACCAGCCCAGAGGCCCAGACATCTCCTACCCTGGCCCCAGTCTGTGATCTAGTGTTATGGAAGACTAGTTGGTGAGGTATTGGAAACCTGCAGGGACACCACAAGTCTACAGGGGGGAAGCTGAAATACCTCAGATTTTCACAGACAGGAGGAAAGATACATGAGCAACATGAGAAAACAGGGGAAAAAAGTGTCTCAAACAAACCTAGATGTTACATCAACAGAATCCCATGATAGCAGGGCAGAAGAAATGTCAGAAAGGGAGTTCAGAGTGTACATAATTAAAATGATCAGAGAAGCAAATGATGTGATGAGAGAGCAAATGCAGGCAGTGAATGATCACACCAATCAACAGAACTGTGAAAGAACAGTTACAGGAAGCTAAAGATTGTTTCAATAAAGAGATAGAGATTCTGAAAAAAAAAAACCAAACTGTACTTCTGGAAATGAAGGAAACAATAAACCAAATTAAAAACTCAATAGACAGCATAACCAACTGGATAGATCACCTGGAAGACAGAACCTCAGATATTGAAGACAAAATATTTAATCTTGAAAACAAAGTTGACCAAATAGAGAAGATGGTAAGAAGTCATGAACAAAGACTACAAGAATTATGGGATATCATGAAAAGACCAAATTTGAGAATTATTGGGATTGAGGAAGGCACAGAGATACAAACCAAAGGAATGAATAATCTATTCAATGAAATAATATCAGAAAATTTCCCACATCTGAAGAATGAAATGGAAAATCAAATACAAGACGCTTACAAGACACCAAATGTACAAAACTACAATAGATAAACACCAAGGCACATTATAAGGAAAGTACCTAACATACAAAATAAAGTTAGAAAGGTAGCGAGAAAAAAGAATCAGATTACATTCAGGGGGAAACCAATACGGTTATTAGAAGATTTCTCAACCCAGACCCTAAAAGCAAGAAGGGCCTGGAACAACATATTTCAAGCTCTGAAAGAAAGTGGATGTCAGTCAAGAATTTTATACCCAGCAAACCTTACCTTCAGATTTGAAGATGAAATAAAATCCTTCCATGATAAACAAAAGCTAAAATAATTTACAAATAGAAAGCCAGCACTACAGGACATTTTAAACAAAATATTCCATGAGGAAGAAATGAAAAACAACAATGTAAATCAGCATAGGGAGGAACTACCCTAAAGGAATAGCCAAAAAATGGAGAAACCAATTTAAGTTAGAAACCAAAAATAAGCCAAAATGGCTAGGAACACAAATCGTATCTCAATAATAACCCTGAATGTTAATGGCCTGAACTCATCAATCAAAAGACGTAGACTGGCAGATTGGATTAAAAAGAAAGACCCAACAATATGCTGCCTCCAAGAGATGCATCTCAGAGAAAAAGATTCCCACACACTAAAGGTGAAAGGATGAGAAAAAACATACCACACACATGAACTCAGTAAAAAAGCAGGGGTTTCCATCCTCATATCAGATAAAGTGGACTTTAAGCCAAAATTAGTTAGAAGGGAAAAAGAAGGGCATTTCATACTGCTTAAAGGAAGCATAAATCAGTGAGACATAACAATCATAAATATTTATGCCCCCCAAAATGGCGCATCCATGTATGTCAATCAAATCCTTCTTAACTCCAGGAATCAGATAGACCAAAACACAATAGTACTGGGTGACTTTAACACACCTCTCTCACAATTGGACATATCTTCCAAGCAGAAATTGAACAAAGAAACCTTAGAACTCAATAACACAATCACTAATTTAAACTTAACAGACATATATAGAATATTCCATCCATCAATAAGTGAATACACTTCCTTCTCAGCAGCTCATGGATCCTTCTCTAAAATAGACCATATGTTATGCCACAAAGCTACTCTTAGCAAATACAAAAAGATAGAGATACTACCTTGTATTCTATCAGACCATAATGGAATGAAATTAGAAAACAATGATAAAGTTAAAAACAGAAACTACTCCAACACCTGGAGATTAAATAATATGCTATTGAATCATGCATGGATAACAGAAGACATTAGGGGGGAAATAAAAATATTCTTAGAGGTCAATGAGAACAAAGATACAACATGTCAAAATCTCTGGGACACTATGAAAGCAGTGCTAAGAGGAAAATTCATTGCATGGAGTGCATTCAATAAAAGAATGAAAAGTCAACAAATGAATGTACTCACATTACAGCTCAAAGCCCTAGAAAAAGAGGAACAGTTCATCAACAAAGTAGTAAAAGACAGGAAATAATTAAAATCAGAGAGAAAAATCAATGAAATTGAAACAAAAGAGACAATTCATTAAATTGACAAAACAAAAAGTTGGTTCTTTGAAAAAATAAACAAAATCGATAAACCCTTAGCCACACTAATGAAGAGAAGGAGAGAGAAAACTCATATTACTAAAATTCACGATGAAAACAGAAATATCACAACTGACACTATTGAAATACAAAACATAATTAGAAGCTATTTTGAAAACTTATACTCCAACAAAAAAGAAAATCTCAAAGACATCAAAAGGTTCCTAGAGGCATATAAGCCACTCAAACTGAATCTAGAGGATATACATAATGTAAATAGATCAATTTCAAGCAATGAAATAGAAGAAGTCATCAAAAGCCTACTAACAAAGAAAAGTCCAGGACCAGATGGATTCAAAGCTGAGTTCTACAAGACATTCAAAGAAGAGCTCATTCCAATAATCCTCAAAGTATTCCATGAAATAGAGGAGGAGGGAACCCTTCCAAACTCTTTCTATGAAGTTAATATCACCCTGATACCAAAACCAGACAAAGACACATTGAGGAAAGAAAATTTCAGACCAGTATTTCTAATGAACATAGATGCAAAAATTCTTAACAAAATCTTAGTGAATTGCACACAAAAGCATATTAAAAAGATAGTGCACCATGATCAAGTGGGTTTCATCCCAGGGATGCAAGGTTTGTTCAATATCCGGAAATCAATAAATGTAATTCATCACATCAACAGACTTAAAGTTAAGAACCACATGATTATTTCATTAGATGCAGAGAAAGCATTTGATAAAATACAGCACCCCTTCATGCTCAGAATACTAGAAAAAATAGGGAAAGTAGGAACGTTCCTAAACATTGTAAAGGCTATTTATGCTAAGCCTATAGCCAACATCATTCTAAATGGAGAAAAATTGAAAGCATTCCCCTTGAAAACTGGAACTAGGCAGGGATGCCCTCTCTCACCACTTTTATTCAACATTGTCCTTGAAACGCTAGCCAGAGAAATTAGACAGACCAAAGAAATTAAAGGGATACGAATAGGAAAAGAAGAGCTCAAACTATCCCTTTTTGCTGATGACATGATTCTATATTTAGAAGACCCTAAAAATTCCACCAGAAAACTTCTGGAACTCATAAATGAATTCAGTAAAGTAATTAATGAAATTAATGAAATTAATTAATGAAATTAATGCTCATAAATCTAATGCATTTTTATTCATATGTGATGAATCCTCTGAAAGAGAAATTAGGAAAACTACCCCATTCATAATAGCCTCGAAAAAAATAAAATATTTGGGAATCAATCTAACAAAAGAGGCGAAAGACCTCTACAATGAGAATTATAGAACATTAAAGAAAGAAATTAAAGAAAATTTTAGAAGATGGAAAGATTTCCCATGTTCTTGGATAGGCAGAATTAATAGCGTCAAAATGGCTATACTACCAAAAACCCTATGCAAGTTCAATGCAATTCCAATTAAAATCCCAATAACGGACCTTGTAGGAATAGAGCAAGCAATCATGAAATTCATTTGGAGGAATAAGAGACCCAGGATAGTTAAAGCAATTCTTAGCAAGAACAGCAAAGCAGGAGGAATCACAATACCAGACTTTCAACTATACTACAGAGCAATAGTAACAAAAACAGCATGGTATTGGCACCAAAACAGGCAGGTAGATCAATGGTACAGAATAGAGGACACAGAGCCAAACCCACATAAATACAGTTTTCTCATACTAGACAAAGGCTCTAAAAACATACAATGGAGAAAACACAGCCTCTTCAACAAATGGTGCTGGGAAAACTAGAAATCCATATGCAGCAAAATGAAACTAAACCTCTATCTCTCACATTGCAAAAAACTTAATTCAAAATGGATCAAAGACCTAGGAATTAGGCCAGAGACCCTGCACCTAATAGAAGAAAAAGTAGGTCCAAATCTTCATCATACTGGCCTAGGATCAGACTTCCTTAACATGACTCCCAAAGCACAAGAAATAAAAGCAGGAATCAATAATTGGGATAGATTCAAACTAAAAAACTTTTCTCAGCAACGGAAACAGTCATCCATGTGAAGAGAGAGCCTACAGAGTGGGAGAAAATCTTTGCCACACACACTTCAGATAGAGCACTAATCTCCAGAATCTATAAAGAACTCAAAAAACTTTACCCCAAGAATACAAATAACCCAATCAATAAATGGGCTAAGGAGATGAGCAGATACTTTGCAGAAGAGGATCTAAAAGCAATCAACAGCTATATGAAAAAATGTTCAGCATCTCTAGTAATAAGAGAAATGCAAATCAAAACTATCCTAAGATATAATCTCACCCCAATTAGAATGTCTATTATCAAGAATACAAGCAACAATAGGTGTTGGCAAAAAGGTACACTCATCCATTGCTGGTGGAGTTGCAAATTAGTGCAGCCACTCTGGAAAGCAGTGTGGAGATTCCTTCGAAAACTCAGAAGGGAACCACCATTTGACCCAGCTATCCCTCTCCTTGGCCTATACCTAAAGGACTTAACATCTGCATACTACAGTGATGCAGCCACATCAATGTTTATAGCAGCCCAATTCACTATAGTTAGATTGTGGAAGCAACCTAGATGCCCTTCAATAGATGAATGGATAAAGAAACTGTGGCATATATGCACAATGGAATATTATTCAGCCATAAAGAATAATACAATTATGACATTTGCAGGTAAATGGATGGAATTGGAGAAGATCATGTTAAGTGAAGTAAGCCAAACCCCCAAAACCAAAGGCCGAATGATCTCTTTCTTCAGTGGGTGATGACATATAGCAGGGGTCGGGGGAGGCACGGGAAGAATGGAGAAGGGATGGATTGTATAGAAGACAATGAAGGGTGGGGAGGGGGCAGAGAAGGAAAGATAATAGAATGAGACAAACATCTGTACCCTACCTATATGTATAAACATGCAAATTGTGTGATTCTACTTTGTGTACAACCAGAACAATGATAGTCGTACTCCATTTGTGTACAATGACCTAAAATTAAATCAATCAATCAATCAATCAATCAATAAAATTATCTGACTTAGACTTTTGGGAAAATATGTAGATGTGTGCATCACTGTCCCTTAGAGGATCCTTGGTCCTTCCCAAATCCACCCATGTTTCAAGGCTTAGCTCGTTTCCCATCCTCCTGAAAGTCATCCCTGATGCTCTGGCACATAGAGGTCTCTTTTTTCTCTGAACCTCATAGCACTGAGAGACTGAAATAGTGAAAGGCATACACTACCTCTTTTGATAATTATCTTTCAAAACATATCATTTATCTGCTTCTTTTTTTATCATTCATTCATTCAATCTGTATTTAAGCACTTATTTTGAGATTTTGCAGGGCACCAAGTCTACAGAGACAAATACAACAGGTCCATTGTTTATGCAGATGGATCTGTGATCCAGCAATACTCTACAATTTAATTAATATCATGATAATGGTATGTAAGAAGGCTTTGGGAGCATAGAGAGAAGATGGGGGAGAATTAACAGAGAAAATAAAATTCAGGGTGGGTCACCATCAGACTTGTGCTCACTTTTGGTTCTTGCATGTGCCAGATGCTGTTCTGAGCACCTTGTACCCATTGCCTCACTTAATCCTTATAACTATGCATTATGGTTTGGATCTGAAATGGCCCCTAAAGCCTCGTGAGTTGAAGGCTTGTTCCTATTGCAACAGTGTTCAGAGGCAGGGCTCTTGGGGAATGACTGGATCCTAAAGGCTCTGACCTCATCAGTGGATTAGTCCATTGATGGAGCAATCATTTGTCAGCCTTATTTGGAAATGGTGGAAACTGTAGGGGGTGGGGCCTATTTAGAGGAAGTAGGTCCCTGGGGTCCTGCCTACAGGTGTGTCTTGTCCCTACCCCTTCCTCTGTCTGTCTGTCTGTCTCTCTCTGCTTCCCCACTGCCATTAGGTGAACAGCTCTGTTCCACCAAGCCCTCTTTTCCATGATACTCTGCCTCGCCACAGGCCTATAGCAAAGAAGCCAACTGACCATGGCTGAAACCATGACATAATCAATTTTTTCTGCTTTAAGCTGGTTTTTATCAGGTATTTTGTCCCAGTGATGAAAAGCTGGCTAACACACTATGCTGTGGGGAGGTTGAACTCATTTTTCAGACAAGGAATCAGAGGCACAAGAAAATTAGCTCAGTTTACCTGAGATCACCTTGTGGGTGAGTGCATGGGCCACACTGAGTTCTCAAGACTTCTAACCTCTCTCAAGGCCTCCTCTGGAAGGTTGAGTAGTTGTTCACTGAACGCAGAGGAGAAGGAGTTAAAGGCAATGGGAACCCCTGGTGTGGGGCTTAGAGGGATGAAAGTGTGTGCTATGTTGAGGAAACAGAGTCCCCAGGGTTAATGAGAGGCAGGGTGAGAGTGGCAGGGTGCTGAGGGAGAGAGGAGGCTGGAGACAATTTTGAGCATTCTTAACATTACTGCCAGGAGCTGGATTGAGCCTGTGAGGCAGTGGGAGGCCGCTGGAGTGCTGTACTGGGGAGTGCCGGCAGCTTCTGCGTAGACTACTTTCCTACAATGCTCTGACCCTAGGAGAGGTCAGGGCCCCATGGGTCAGGAAGGAGGAAACTCAAGCACTGAGAAGTTCCTCAGCTTGACCAAGGTCACCCAATAAGAAAATGATTGAGGCAGGATTTGAAGCCTGAGAGTAAACTTGTGAGTCTAAGATCTCAGCCATCCTCCTCTAAAAGACCCTTCAAAACTTTTGTGATTTAGAAAAATGCCTGTTTGACAGAGTCCAAAAAGGTGAGATTAAGATCAAGGACAAATTTAAAAGGCTAATTAAGAGATTATAAGGGACAATGACATCTGAACAATGGTTATGGGGATAAAAGGAGATGATGTCAGTGGGGGACAGCCCTGATCTTTGAAAGACTGCCTGTTGACCTGGTCTGGCACAAAACACAATGGCTAGTGGACACTGGAGCACCCCCTTCCCCATGACATTAACTTTGAGAAGAGAAGCTGGAAAAATGGGGCCCTTCTATTTTCCTACCTCACCCCTTGCCATGGCTCCAAATACAGCTTCTAAGTATCTTCTTTACAAATACAATGTATTCCTCCTTCCCTGGGCTGACCTCAGAATTATAGTTTCCTTCTGCACAGGCTTATAAAGATTTATAAAGGTGGGTATTATTTATGTTGAGGATCCTCCTTCTTATCACTCCTGGGAGAAGATGCCTGGATTTTCTCCAAGCCTCAGGGAAAAATTACTCCTTATTCTGGACAATTTTCCAGTCTCCTGTAGTGAGTTACAATTACTCTGTTGTGTGCCTGTGGACACCTACGCCTGGCCTTGGGGAGAGCTTCTCTATTTGTAGAGACCTAGCAGAACTGCCCGTGCATAACTTTCACTGCTGCTGTGTTCTGATTACATCATGACTTCCTCTATGTCTCCAAAACAATGTCTAAATAGCAATTTGCAGCATCCTGGGGAACACTTTTTTGGTAGCCAAATCTATTGTGATCAAAAAATGTATTCACAATTCAGTCACCAACTTATCTTTTCTTGCTCTGATGACTTGAAATAAGCATCTTACACTTCTTAGCACATACTACTTTACTCCTATAAACATCCCCACATTCAGTTACCACTTCATTCAACAAAAGTTTTCCTCTCTGGGTTGTTTTAGTTTTTGGTTATTTCTTTTTTTAGAGCTTGAGAAGAATTGCTTTCCTTGGTGAGTACACCAGGAATTTCTGGGCAGTGATAAAACCACAGCCAAAAGATGACACTGGGTAAGTGACAGACGATAGTATTAAACCAAGGTAGGGTCTTAGGATCCAGGGTCTTTATAGAATTCCATATATGCCTATGCATATTTACTGTACAGGGCACTTGGCAAGGGCTGACATCCAGCCCTTTTCCTTTTTCCAGCCCCAACACTGTGGTGAAGCAGCCTTAAGTCAAAGCAGGAATCTCACTTTGCAAATCAGCAGCATTTCCTAACAAAGGCTCCTGGCCATGGGGTCCAATTCCCAGTTCAGCTGCACATTTGCTAAAATATAATTTTGATCCCCCTGATTGCAGGTGGAAATGAAAGTGTAGAACTATCTTAAGCAGAAAGGGAGCCTTATTTAAAGAAGGTACTAGGTAACTTGATAGGGATTTGAGCTATATGTATTTGTCAAAACTTCCTGAATACCACCCTTGAGGTTTGGGTATCTGGCTATGTGTAAATTTTATCTCAATAAAGTAAATAATTGAACTCTATTCATGATGTATGTGCTGAATCGTGTAGTGGTGTTCTGTAATGATGTTTGCAGCTTATGATAGGGATGTATGAGAAATAAAGATGGCTTTTTTGGCAAGGGATGAAATGTTAATTATAGGATCCAGGTGGTGGGTGTTAGTGTTGATAGTACAATTCTTTCATCATTTATATATGCTTGAATATTTTCATAAGGAAATGTTGGACTGAGAACCCAAGAACAAGCTACGGTTGGACCTCCATAACATGGAACAGGTAGATGAGTAGAAGGTCTTCACTTTTTCATGCTTGTTTCTCTCTGTGTCACCTTTCTCTCCAATGCAGAGTAGCTTTTTCCACATGGCCAAAAGCATGATTCCCAAGATCTTACCAGTTTACATCTCACAATTTCAGTACCAAGAGCAACTCTCCTAATCTCCTGATTCCTAATCCAAAAATTCATGGGAAAATACTCATTGACCCAGCTTGGATCAGACACCCATTTGTGGACCAATCAAATGTGGCCAGAGGACAAGGCTTCCTGAACATGTTGTGCCCATTTGGAAAGCAAAAGATAAACAACCAAGGTGGAGGGGCACAGAGAGAAGTCTTCAAGAAAAATACGAATGTTTTCTGTAATAGCAACTACATAACAAAGGGAGATTCTCCTATAATTCACACAACTGAATTTACATCTAAACAAAAAAAGAGTGGCAGATTATAGTCATCTACAAAATTTGCTCTTTTGATTACTCCCCTCGGCCTCAACCCCAACAGTGTTCTGCTTCATTCTGTGTAAATCCTACTCACTCCTTAAGGCTTCCTTCCAGTGTCCCCTTCCTCCAGGCTCATGCTGCTCTAGATCCATTGCATTCTCTGATCATACATCATCTTCTATTCATTATTCTTTTTGTGCATAGAGCTCATCTCCCCTTCTAGATTGCAAGCTCCAAAAATATCCTTATAATGATTTTTATCATTAGCATGTATCACAAACAATTAGCTTACTACTAGCCCTGCTACTTTGTAGTCTCCCCCCCACCACCACTACATTACATGTTTGTAAATAGGTCTTTGGATGATGAGGTTTCACATTACTCACATTGAATATGTTGAATATTTATACAGCAAGCAGAGAAGGGTATTCATCTTGTCTTGACATTGTCTTGACACATAAATGGGGTTCCAGGCATTGAATAATATGCTAACAGAAAAGCTCAAGGGGAAAGATCAAAAACAGAATGTTTGCAAAACATGAGACAGTGCTTTTTTTCTGCAAAAAGCATTGAATAATGAGTGAGAACCCTCCTTGCTTTTTTTTTTTTTTTTTAGGGAAGTTTCTAAGTTAAAAAAAAATATTAGCCATCTACATTGAAAAGATGTATAGAGAGGACCACTCTTTCCAGAAGGTGATGGAAGCCTGTGCTTAACAGGTTTCCAAATCTGAAACTTGCCAAGGAAGGCTCATTAATTTACACTAACTGGATGATGATCAATTTAAATTTGTGAAAAGTAAGAATTAAGTGGGATCTGAATTACATGAATACATGTGGTATAATTAAAAAGCAAAACACTGATTAATGTAATGTTATCAGAAAGCGCTTGTGCACCTTCTTTAGTGAATGGATCTTGAAGCTTTTCATGTCAGAGTATAAACAATGTTCCCAGAGTGACTGAAATAGCCTGTTAATGTAAGAGAACTGCTCTCCTGTAGTGTGCTTTTTGTATGTGTCTAAGTTATCACTGAATTGAATCTCCATACACGTATATAACATTTTAACAGTACTTTACAGTTTTAAAAATCTATTCTCTTGTCACACTGGCTTGACCTTTAGGAAGTAAATTTGTGTCCCACCTGGCACTAGGTTGGGAGCCCACTGAGGGGTGGAGGGAACTAGAAATCAACACATTCAATTTATAATATGGCCAGGAGACTACTAAAATCCCTTCTAGTATATTTAGACTCTTTCAGACAATTTTCAAGGTGAGTTGGGGGCAGGGAACACAGGTACACACCTTCCTGATTATTTTGGCTGAGACCTCTGTAAACTTATTTCTTTATTTTTGATTGTTACAACTGGAAAGCTCTACACACACATTTAAATAAATTATCATTTTCTCCTTTATCTGACAATAGCAGATAATTGGAAAGAAATCCATCTTTTGAAGTCCCATCTAGAATCCTCCCTCTTTATTCCCCATCTGCACTGTTCCTGTAAGAAGGATGGTTTGTGAGGAAATTAGATTGATTATATGTTTAAATCAATATGTACAGCTGGTGACTATGCCAATGAGACGTCCAATGAACTCTTCTAACAATGTGGGTCAAAGGGAGTATTATATTACCTTTCCAGCCATTGAAGGTTGTTTTGCTTGAATGCCCCCTCTTGTGAACTTATTCATAGTTAAAAATATGGTACTGAAATATATTTCCTGGGAGCAGAATCTGGAGTGAAAATAGAAAGCAGTTGGGCTCAAAGTATTTTGAAGGCATCTTATCGTTATCTTTGCCAATATTGTTGTTATTACATATGAAATAGAGAGTCACCAATGGCTCAAAATATGGTGAAGTTGAAGGAACACAGAGCTGGAGTCAGGAGCCCCATGTCCTGCAGCTGGTGAGTTGCAAACTCCTAGACTTACTTTTCCTAACCTACAAAATGGAATAATAATTCTAGTGTCCTGTGCTGAGACCCAATGACCTAGGTAATGGTGCTTTGAAGAGCATGAATCACAAGTTAGAGATTATAAAACGCAGTTGGAACACTAGGTGATCTCTCTGAAAGTATTTTAAGGTATATGAGATTTGCTCTTCCTAACACACACATTCCCAGGGCAGTATTTTTAAGCCAAAATTTTATAAATAAAACATGAATTTAACTTGAGCTATAGACACACACTACTTCACCCTTACCTGTGGTTCTACTTTCTGTGGTTTCAGTACCTGTGGTCAAGCTTGGTCCTAAAAATATTAAGTGGAAAATTCCAGAAATAAATACTCCATAAGTTTTAAATAACTTTTATTATAATATATAGTTATAATTATTCTATTTTATTATGTTATTCTTGTTAAAACTCTTACTGTGCCTAATTTATAAGTTAAATTTAATGTGGGCATCTATGCATAGGAAAAAAGATAATTTATATAGAGTTTGGTAATATCCGTGGTTTCAGGCATATATCTTAGAATATATGCCCCACATGTACTGTAAAATCAGTCCTCTCCCTCTCCTGGTCTAATTATACTGCAAGCGAAGATGAGGTTTATAACAAGAGCAAAGCAGATTTATTTCTGAGAAAGTAAATTGTTTTTCATGCTGATTGACTCGTATCATCAGGGCAAGGAAAACTGCAGACAAAAGAGAAAAGTCTGTTCTGGGACACCATTTGCAAAGGGTCCAGTGAGCCAAAAACTCTGAGCACCAGAATCAGGGTAGAAGCCCCAGATCTAGGTCAACCATGGTGAAAAACAATCCTCCCATGACATTTTAAAGTAGACACTCTTCATTCAGATTCATAGATAAGGGAACTGAGGCTCAGTAAGATCATAATATGTGCTCAAGGACACACTCTGGTAAGTGGGGGAATTGGAATTTGAGCCAAGCTCTCCTTGAGGAATACAAAGTCCATACTTTTTCAACCTTCTGCATTGGCCCAGGAATTTTTCCCTTGGTGAGGAGTCAGTTGTCCTCTTTTCCCCCTTTCCATCTAGGCTTCACCCAAAGGCTGCTTCCTTGCCTGGCCTCCTATTTTGGAAAAGCATCCATCACATGCTGAGAAGATCTGGACGTTTCAGACAGGCCTTTAGGAACCTAACAGGATGTAAAGCATTATATAATTCATTATCATTTACTGAGTTCTACTGTCTTCCACTGTAATTATATATTTATAAAGAAAATTTTCATGGTGTAATTTGGTCATCTATTTCTATCTATCATCTATCTATATCTATCTATCTATCATCTATCTATATCTATCTATTATCTATCTATCATCTATCTATCTATCTATCATCTATCTATCTATCTATCTATCTATCTATCTATCTATCTATCTAAACCCAGAATACTGCTCTGTGTATGTGCGTGTGTGTGTGTGTGTGTGCGTGTTATTCATGACTCAAGTGACATGGTGCAGTTTTTAAGAACCTGTGTGAAAATCTCCCTGATGGTATTTTTTCCATATCAGCAAGGTCATGGAACTGTGGTATAAATGAATTTATCCCAGACTTCTTGTCAGGTGGTCTTTCAGTTAAGGATTCAGCAACAAATACATCAACTGTGGCCTCCCTGTTCAAATTCCCACTTACATTTGGTCAGTGGGAAGATGTGGGTTTCATCAAAGAACCACAAGATGTGATAGGTGATCATTTTTCTCTTTGCAGAAATTTCACCTGAAATATTTCCCCCTTGGGGTTTAAGTTGTCCTTCTTTGGTGGCACCATGCTTTGGCTGAACCAAGTAGGAAAGAGGTTCATCATATTTGGATGTTATCAACCTCTCTACTCAAGTGAAATTAGCTCTGCCTCCCCTACATTAAAAAGCCTGAGAAACAAAAGTCATTTCAACACATTTCTTGAAATTTGGGTGGTAAATGATGGCAATACTATTGGAGATTATAATTACAAATGAGATATTCCTCCCTTGCATCTGCAGGCACAGACTTTCTGAGTTACTCCATGATCAGTTTTGACCTGTTCATTCAGGCTCTGACCTACTGTAACCACAGTTCTCATGCTCAGCCTGAGTCACTGAGGCAGGTAAGAGCCACCGGGCAGGACCCCACCTGGAGATGCATTAGCTGGATTTGGCAGCTCTGATTAAACTCAGCATCCCCAAAGAAAATAAGCAGATCAGGTGTCACAGGGATCAGTTGAAGGATAGGATCTATCCAGATGCCTGGGATAAAGATTGTTCACCTAATGGTCAACATTTTATCATAATAATACTATTATATTAGATACAATTTGGGTGACATAGTATGTTCCAGGCATGGTGATATGTGTGCTGTGTATCATTTTAATCTTTACAATAGGCTTGTGATGCAGATATTCTTAGTATCCCTGTTTTTCTCCCTACTCCTTGTTTTTGGATGAGGAAGCTAGAAGCTGAGTGTCATAATTGCTAATGTGATTTAACAAAAGCCATGTGAACAAGGCACCAAGATTTAAGTCTAAGTCTTAGTCCAGTCAGAGTTAGATTTTGCGCACACACACACACACACACACACACACACACACACACTTATTTATATCTATGTTTGTTCCTCTAGTAAGTATCCCAAGTTTATGTGGATATCATTAATTCCACCCCCCAACACAGGGGACATCCTTGTCTTCCTCCTCTCCATATTCCCATATTCATAGCCCTTCCTTGCACAGCATTTGTATAGATTAAATGTAAAGATATGTATAAGCCTCCCAGTCCAGTGTCTGTGCACAGTAGTGGGCCTGCCACCTGGTCCAAGTGAATTGGGAAAAGGTGCACCTCCCTCCAGGTGGATGACTTGACTGGATTCTGGCTCCTCCACCCTGCCTGGGCTGGGCCTCCTTGTTGCAGTGCAGAGCCAGAAAACAACACAAAGAGGCCCTGAAGAGTCAGTGTTCGATAAGTGGAAAATTATTTATGCCCAAGGTCACATCTTGCAGGAAAACAGCATATATACACACAAAGAACTTGTGACTAATATAATTTTTCCTGGGAGACTTTTTCGTAACTAATAGGGTATTGAAATGAAAAGTGTCACCAAGGTTTTCAGCTTGGATGGGAAAATCAATGCAATCCTGAGTTTCCAATAGCACCAATTATATCTTATTGGGCATAATTGAAAATGGTTTGACTGACCTAATACAATGATTCTTTTTTTAACCGGATGCCCAACTGTACATCACCCTAAGCTCTGAATTAGAAACTGGTTGAAATACAAATAAAACGTATCCCTGTCATCCAGAAGCTTGGCTTCCAGCCAAGAGGAAGCCAATCTATCTATAAAACAGAGTACATAATTCAAAACGTCATTGGAGGGAAGGAGAAAAAAAGCCTTGACTAATTTCACGTACATGAACAGTAAAATTTGCTGACAGATATATGAGCTTCAACTTGCCAAATGATCCTCTACTGAAAATTTTCACTCGTTTGTCTTCGAAGAGAGGCAAATCAGCTCATCCTCAGGCCTTGTGAATGCTCTTTCCCTGGGACTTGATGGGCTTTAAATCTGCAGAGAGAAACCAATTAGATTTGACCGGTGCTACAAATGGTAGTGGTCTAAGGCCCTGCAGAGTGCAATGGACTTCCCCAAGAGGTGTTTTCAAGAAAGACAGAAAGGCCATCTTCTGTAGGAATGGATGGACACGTGGGCAGACAGCCCTCCTCCTGTCATCTGAGTGACAACTGTGACAACTGCTTAGCCACCCAGTGTCCTTTTTCTAAGGACAATGGGGGTAGAAAATGTAAGAGACCTCAGGAGGTCTCTCATCTCCTGAGCCAGGTGACAGTGACAAAGAATGCCTTAGGAAAAGGTTGCGGAAGCAACAATGTGCTCAGGGTTGGCGGCCCCTGTCTGTGTGCTTCCAAGAGTTTTGAAATGCTCAGTGCAAAACAGATGGCATGCTGTAGATACAGAGAGAGTGACAGAGAAAGATAGGTTTATTTGTCAGGGCTTGGATCAGCGATGGTGGTGCCGGCAGGTCTAAAATCTGTAGGGCGGGCAGCAGGGCGGAGACTCAGGCAGGGGTTGATGTTGCCCTTTCAGGTAGAATTTCTCCTCGGCGAGAACTCCCCCACCCCCACCCTGCCAAGGTCTTCATTTGATTGGATGAGGCCTACCCACATTATTGAGGCTACTCTCCTTTACTTACAGAAGACTAATTGTGAATCTTCAAAGGACCCTCAAAGCAACACCTGCTAATGTTTGCTTCAATAACTGGATGCGAAAGCAGGGACAAGCCGCACATAGAACCAAGTATCACACAGGTTTTGATCTAGCATCCTTTTAGGGTGTTCTGGTTCATCTTTATTGTCAACTTGATTGGATTGAGAGATGCCTAGGAAATTAGTAAAGCGCACTTCTGGGCGTGTCTGAGGGTGCGTCCAGAGATGATTGGCACGTGGGACAGCAAACTGAGGGGAGAGATCCACCCTGAAGTGGGCGGTAACATCCATTGGGGTGGGTGGGGAGGTGTCCCGAATGGAACAAAAGTTCAAGAAGGAGGAGGCTCAACGAGCTGGATTCTTGAGTAGGTGCCTTGAGCGCTTGCCTTCGAAGAGAGGCACTTCAGCTCATCTTCCAGGACTCCTGCAAGACTCCAGCTTCTGCCACGTGGACTGTCACCAGCCACTCTTCAGGGAGCTTCCAGCCTTCAGCCTCAGACTGGGGCAGACTTGTTTCTCCCTCTTGTTCTGAGGCTTCTGGCCTCTTGTACTGAGCAGCTACTGATTTCTTGGGCCCTCCAGTTTGCAAAACTTCACTATGGGACTTAGCCTCTGATCAGGTAATCAGATCTAATAATTCCCTTTTGTGATTTTATTTATATTCTATTGGTTCTGATCCTCCAGAGCACCCTGACAAATATACGTGGTGAAAATGTTGCAGAATTCAAAGGCCAAGTCTCACGAGTTCTCTGTAGTTTATTTCTCTACAGTTTATTTCTAGTTGTCCCCCACCCCCACAATAGTGTTCATAGATCCCTATCAAGGAAAGGGGATGAACTATCCACACGATAAATCTGAAAGCCTATCACAGAGTATGCATCCAGTGGGTGGTCAATAAGTGAATCCTTTCTCCTTCCTCTTGCAGGATTCCCAACCCCTCTCCTGCTCCCATGGAAGAAGGAAGGTGGTTAATTCTGTCCAAAGGAGAGCTGGTTTTAGGCTTCTGTGATCCCTCAGCCATAGCCTGGGTTTGGGAATCATCCTCACCCTCACTATTAGCCACTTGGAAATCTCCCACTGCAGATTGGAGGGGAACATCACCACTCTGGGAGTCAGGGGAAGATCCCAGCTGATCTTTGCCAGGGTGAGTCTGTGTGCAAGTGGACTGGGAAGACTCTCACACCCACACCTGCCCTCCACCCAGGTGGACCACAGGCAAAGTGTAGCCCTAGAATGAAATAGACCAGAGTAGGAACCCGCTTCCCTTAATTACCAGCTGTGCCACACAAGGCAAACCACTTGCTGTGTCTGTGAAATGGATCCTTATATCCTTTGTGTAAGGTGGAGGTGAAGTTTGGGATAATATGGGAAGAACTTGGAGCAGGGCCTGAACCTGAGCAATAACAGGACACCTGCAGACTGTTATTGCTTTGATGTAAGATTCTACACCTGAGAAAGATTCCTCAACCTTAGATCCTTCACACATAGTCATCTGCTGTAGTGCCAACTGGCAGAGGTGCCACATTCTACTCCTAAGACCCAGTGTGAGTCAATATGCAAGGTCACTTTATTATGTGAAAGGAGCAATCTGGGGGTGCTGGGGAGGCCAGAGGCAAAGAGTATAGAGGATGTGCAAGTAAACCTGGTTATCAGTTTTACAATTTACCAGGCCTCAGAGGGGTCCTTATTTCTCAAGGAGAAAATTTGGGAGTTCCTTTCTAGATGCTACTTCATAAACGCTGTGTGATTTAAGAACCATCTCCAAAGTCCATTATCCTGCTGTTAGGGTGTGGGGCAGAAAAAGCGGGATTATCAAACGAAGAAAATTCAATTCTATCCTAAAGAGGAGAAACACGAAACTGAGGCTCAGTCCATCCTTCTCAAAGGGAAAAAGGATAAAGAAACAGGGAAGGGAAGACAGAAGGGCAGGAGGGCTGAGAATAGTTATCTGAATTTCAGCTTCCTGTGTCAAGGCAATTCGAGTTCCCAGAGGTGTCTTAGATGGAGCATCCTGTCGATAGAACTAAATGGTCATAACTATTTTCAAAAACAGGTACAAAATTCCTTCGCTGTCAAGATTCAAGAGATCTGGCGCAAAGGAATGCTGCGTAGTGGTTTCAGGGTCACTGCTCACCATCAGATGACTGGGGTGCACATGTTGGGTGGAGCTCTGGTTGGCTCTCTGACCTGATTTTGTAAAATGGAAACAATAATAATACATACCTCGTTGGGATCCTCTGAGGAGTAATGTGAATAAGCAAGTAAAATAGCTAAGTGCTCAACATCTAAGTACACATTGAATTTTGATCATCGTTGCTATAGAACAGAAAATAACAGTATCAGAAATGGACTTACAATGGAGAATAGTAGAAAAATATCACCTACAGCTGCATGTCCTTGTTTACCAGCATTATTCACAAGCCGAGATGTGGAACCAGCCTAGGTGCCCATTAACAGATGAATGGATGAAGAAAAAGTGGTATATGTACACATTGGAATATTATTCAACCATAAAGAAGAATGAAATCCCACCATTAGCAGCAAAATTGATGGAAGTGGAGCACACTGTGTTAAGTGAAATAAGACAAGGACTGCATATTCTCTCTCATACACAGAAGTTAAAAAAAAAGTCAACCTGAATGTAGAATAGTGATTATAAGAGTTTGGGAAGGCACAGGGGTGGGAGGTGGATAAGGGAGTCTGCATTTGATCAGTGCTTGCTGTGTGCATGTGTCGAAAAAGCACATTGAACCCTGTTAATATGCACAATTAATACATGTTTATAAAATAAAATTTTCCTAAGAAAACACATCAAAACCTATGGCAGGTCAGTTTACCCTGCATTATCCCTGACAAATCTGCAGTTGGGATTTGACTAATTAAAGTTTGGATATGTTAATACTAAACTATTTTAAAGTCATTGAATTACTCTGGAAATGAAGCTAAGAGAAGAATTTGTAGCTAGACACCAAGGAGCTGCCCCAAGAAACGTGGTGGTCAAGGAAGCTTGGGTTGAGGATCCTTAGCAGGGGAGGCAACTGTTCTATGGCGAAATGAAGCACCAAACCCCACAGGGCAGGCAGCTGCAGGCTGTCATGAGCATTAATTTTACTTAGTTACAAATGTTTAAATGCTAAAAATACTTACAAGCATAACAAATGGCAGAGAACAACATGACCATTGGGATTGTAATATGTGTGCCAGAAAGTCATGAGATACTCTGCAAATAAAGGCCATATAAATACTAAATAATTCCACATTTTATTACTACTAATAATGTGTCATCTGGCCAAAGCAATTCCTTAAGTACTTCATGTTCTCTGCTGGAATCAAGATATTAATTCCATTTATATAGTTAATGGTGAGGCCCTTACTCCAAATTAAGTTCCCGAGAAGATGTATTAGAATAGGTCAGGGGAGATCCTTTTTCTCCTCTTGTAGATGCAATGTTGATTCTCCACATTTTGCCCCTGAATTCTACTTTGAATGCTGAATAATACCCCGTGAAGAAATGGCTACTATAGCTCATGGTGGTTTTGTTTTAGATAATCTGTGTATTGCTAGGACCTCAAGGTAACTGTGGTCCCTGAAGAAGCCTCCTCTCTGGCATTCACCTTCCAACCAACCCAAGCAGTCAGGTTTTTCCATGTGTCACTGACAAAGGAAAGAGAGGAAGAACACCCAATGATATCCCCACTGGGTTTTGCAAGGTAATTAACCTATGATCCTATTTGAAAATGGGAGGCAGTAGAGCAAGATGACTCAGTGGGTGGGCTCTGGACTCAGCTACCTGCTGTACATCTGAGCTCAGTAGTGTGCAAGTACCAATGCTTAAGTTCCTTAATGTCTTCCAGACCAAGTTGCCTTCTCTTTAAAAGAAATATTAAGTTTTTAAAATGGGTACACTAACAGTAACTACTTTTAAGACTATTAAGCATTTATTATTATTTAGAAGAAGGATGGAAGGCTGGCAAAGAGAGTGTCTCCGAGTGTCTGCCCCTCCTGTGACACTGAGCTGAGCTCCACCTTCCTGCTAGGAGCCAGGCCCAGGCCCACGTGAGCAGTGGCGACATCTGCTTTTGTTTTTCTGATGGAGTGGAGGGACACGTGCTTGTGAGCATGTTTAAAGACGACAAAGAGAGGGAGGAGCTGAACTTGTCTTGTGGTCATCCTCCTGAGCAGAAATGCCTGGGCTGAATC